>SMGT01011394.1:354291-397745 GCA_004794575.1 Lanistes nyassanus
CTACAAGTCTTTTGCACAGCAGTTTCCATGATAGGCAACAGTCTTTCCGATTCTTTTTGTACGTTAAATATTTCAATAATCCATATTGTTATGTATTAATGATTAATTATGTTTTTCCAGATTTCCATTTTTTTTGTAAACATAATCAAAGAAACTTCTAACATGGCACAAAATAATGAGCTAAACAGCAACTATTATTATTTTCTTTAAAAGTTTAAGTGAGGGAATGCAGCCTAAGAAATGACAAATTATGTCATAAAGTTTTTTTTAACAGAAACAAAGAAATGGTGAAAATTATCACAACAATGTAAATCTTGATATACAATCAGTATCACTGGCAGATCACAACAATGTAAATCTTGATATACCATCAGTGTCACTGGCAAAGGTGTCATCCTTTTCATATTCTTTCTCAAAATGTTTCTGAATGACCTTGGCCTTTAACTCCTTCAGCTCATCATAAGTAAAATACTCAACAAGCATTGGCTGGAACACCTGGATAACACACCAAGTGAAACCAGTGTCATCTGACCTTGGATAACACATTAAAATAAAATCAATGTTATCTGACAGAACAGAATTTCTCCTACTAAACTGTAAATCTGCATGTAATTCATATGTGATGCATAACAAAAATGTTAAGTATAGAAATTCTATAGCTTTTCTAAGAAAAACAACAAAAATTCATATTTCAGACCTGCAAACATGGAGATACTGCAGCATTTCTTATGAAATATCGAAGCTATACACATGTGCAAAAATATACAGAAGTGAAGTGCATACTGATAAATATTTATTGCTTGTTTAAAAAAAAAGTTTTCAGGGGGAGGTGTCAGTTTTAATAAAAGCTCTAACCCTGAGCTTCAGCTGAACTGAAGCACTAATTCTTCTGCTCACACTGGCTAATCCATTAGTAGGACACAAAAATACTTCTGAATCCTGAAGGTGGGGTCAGAAACATTGGCCTTATTGTGATAAACTCTTGTCACCACTTTTACTCTAATTCAGAGAATGCCCCCTAACCTACTCCAAATGCCCCATTCAGAAAAAAGTCAACCTAAACTGGTCACGAAATTAACCTCCACCACAATCAAAATCTCAAATCTAAACCAACAGCCATCAAAAGAAAGAAAAAACTTGAGCCTCCACCCCATCCCCTTCTCCCAGAAACCACAGTCTGCAGCCTTGGGTGCCAATTCTGCAGCTGCAGCTGCTTAATGTTTATCCACCATGCGTGAATAGGCAAAAAAAATTAGGTAAAACTAAAAATACAGATGACTATGAAGACCTGCTGTATACTGTATGCCCCCCTGACAACGAACAGTAAATTTTACCTCTTCTTCCTCCTCCATGTGAGGAATAAACACTTGGGTAAACTCCTCAAGGGCCTGGCGAAGGGTGTGTCCATACTTCTCTCGTTCCTGCTCACTGCATTGTGCCCAGCGGTAGCCCTCCAGAACCAACCCCAGCATTTCTGTCAACCGATTGTCTGAATGACAGTTGCAAACAGCCGCATCTCTGATGTGCAAAGCATTCATTTTCTCCTTCAGTCTTCTCATGATGAAGCGGTTTTCTATTTGCTCGTGCATCTTGAACTCATTGAAAGTGTGCAGCAGATTCTCCAGCATACTCGTCATGCATACAGCATCACGAAAGTTAGTTGAAGACACCTTGTAAAACAAAATTGGAACATTCCAATCAAAAGTATAAACAGTGCCATCATTAAGTAATCAACTTTCGCTCATTCTTATTCTACTCTCAGATTCGGCGACATCGATCATCAAAAAAGGAAAAACATATCACAAACGTCCAAACCATTCCCAATCAGAATGGAGCACTTAAGCCTTGCACGTCATAAAAGTAGACCGAAAACCTCTTTACCCTTTAAAACTCCACATTGAAATGTAATGATACTTCTATCGACATCATTTGCTTAGTATCTACTGTCAACTATTCATATTGATATTCAGTCTGTGTCTGCGATAGGAAGTTTCACCAAAGTCAACAGATGGTCATTTCTTTTTTCGTTTATCATGTTGAACAATGAAACTGTATGTCATTTTTGATAAAGTAAGTAAAATATCCAAATAATAGACTACCATGTCAAAATATTTTTGCACAAGGTGTTTCATCCTCGAGTGAGGTTCAGTGAAAACATCGACTTCGTCAGGATACTTGGGCGCCATTTTGCTTACTAATCGTAAACAACCCGAGAAAGCCCGAGACTTTGACGCTTTGTTCCTATGGAGACGCTTACACGCTCAGGGGAAGGACTACGCGACGCGTAGGAAGTTGCTGTAAGAAGGGAGCTGGCAGCTCCAACATTATCTAATCAGCAGACGCTGAGGAGATTCTGATAGTGAGTGGCATATATAAATATCAGGATGGCAAGAAGCTCGAATCTTACGGTTAATTATACAAACTTTTTAAAGGAGTCCTACGAGAAAGAGGCGACGCAGCGACTAGCGTGGTTCAACAAACGTCGTGGACAGACCGTGGCTGCGTCTCGCCAGCTGGAGGTTTTCCGCAAAAAGATCACAGAGGGAAGCAAGCCGTCCGAGGCACTGCTAGATAAACTGCCAGCCCTCAAGGCGGAGACTCGCTACTGCCATAAGAAGGCTGACCTGAACGAACCCCCTCCCATTGCACGATCACTCACGGAATTCGATTTCAAACAAGAAATGCGACCGGCCTCCTCGCACACTATGAAAGTTTTGTACGACGGGTTTACCAAGGAGGGCAAAGGTCGATACAAATACCTGAAACTCCGCAGTGAGGAGATACCAGAGAAGAAATTTGAGTTCCCCATCATCAGCTCTTGGGAGTATGGCTGGCACCAGGCGCAAGAGATCAAAAAGGAGGACATTAAAAAACCTGCAAATGGCCGTACTTGCATCGTCCATGATACTTTCTACACCAGGAACGGCGTAGGCATTGCACCCCAGCTTCACTGCTCGTAGTTTCGTTATTCTGTTTAATGAAGTTCATTTACATGGTTTTTGTTCTTAATTAATATGTTGAGAACAACATTTACTTTCGTTCGGATGAACAGTTTACGTTGTTCTTTTGCATCCTTTGGCACATCTTAATCAACACTGATACTTTAGCAAGTGATCGGCGCATAGTCCACAGAGAGAAGGAAGAATGCAAGATGTGCCATTATTTTACACTTTGTTTATGAGTTGGATGTTTCATGCATCACTGTGATAAACCATGCAATGCCATTTGTTGGCGTTTAATGGATGAAGTTCAGTCACACTTTCTGGATGTGCATGGATAACCAGTGTTTGAGTTGCATCAGCATTGACACATGACCTGTGTCTTCAGATCTACTTTGTACTTTCTTCTTAAAGATCAGGGACTTGCAAGGATTCAAGCTATGACTGTTCCATTCAGAGCCTTCAACATTATATTGAAAGAACAGTCTGCCTGCAAGCTCCATCTGCATGAGGACAAGAACAGCAATAATATGCTACTAAGTGCTGTGTGAGTTTTCAAAATCTTAGTTTTGATACACTTTACATGACTTTCACTTTTGCTTTCATTCCTGCATCTCATGTCCAGAACAACCTACTGATAACAGTAGTATTTTTTTATATATTCCTTATATAATTATTTATAGCAATGCAGTGAGTAATGATAGAAAAAGGGATCACCAACTTCAAGAGCTATGCAGGTTTAATTATAAAGGGGATGCCAGTGTCTTCGTTTCACCAAACCAATTAGTGTTCACATGCATGGATTAATGAATGACAGTATGATCAGTGTCTGTTCACCTCTTTGGCTTGACTAGATAATTACTTCCAGACTCCTGAATTGCAGCAAGTGACTTTGACTTTCTGTCTATGGTCCAGGGGCTGCCTAGGCCCAGGAGCAGCATCCTGTTTTGGGGATGGTTTGGTGGGTGGGGAGGGGCAAAAGGACACTTTTTGTATTTTAAGTGTGATTTTTCAACCCTCCTAAAAGCTCATTTCATTATGAAAACCAACTAAAACATGACTGTTTTTAATCATGAAATATTTTTGTGGATGTACTAAATGGTTGGATGAAGACCCCCAGCCGATATTTTGTGGTTGAAGCCAAGTAAGCATATTTTTGTGCTGTTTATTGCTATACATTTTATGAAAATAAAACTGATTTTGGCATACAGCTGCAAAGCTTTGGCATAGACCAGGCTTGGTTTGCATAAAATTCAGGCATTTGTACTGCTTTACTTCTTCCCTGCCGGTTCACTGGCATCTGATGTGTCATGCAGACTTTACTGAGATTTTTTTTAAATGTAGCATATATATATATGTGTGTGTGTGTGTACATGTGTGCAGAAATGTAGAAGGCTGACAGCCTTAGGTATCTTATCTTAGGCTGTCATTAAAAAGTCTTCTAGATTCTCTCTCTCTCTCTCTCACATACACACACCTAAACACACAAGTTGTACAAGCATCTTGCTTAACAGTTATGCAATGATCCCATTAAAACTTTCTCTTTTCATAATTCGTAATGCTTTGCAGAGTATTTTATGAGTAAACACTATTCAGAATGTTTTTCCAAGTATTATGAATCATTTTAACTCAGTATTATACGAAGATACAAAACTTATAATGAATTTAATATGCCATGTTATATTTAAAACATTTGTAATTGGTGGGTAGTGTGCACAAACTTGTTTTCACTGACAGTATTAGCCACTTCACAGTATGACTGCATGGTGGATGCATTGAAAAATGAATGTTTTTCTCTCCCAACCTCCCATCATTCATGTACATCCAAAGTGATTCGGGTGATTAAGGTGAGACTAGGGCTAATGAGGCACTGTAACCTGTTTAATGTAAGTGGAAAGGATGAAAGAGAGTTGGTCCTTGTTTCCAAATTCATTGTAACGTGAACTGTTAATCCAGCACCAGTATTCCTGTTTGGGATAAAATCCTGACAGAGAGGCCTATCATTTTATGACTGAAAGGAAAAGAAGATAAATCATAAAAGAAACTCACGGAAAATTAGGTTAAACCTCTGCATAATTTATACAGTAGTGAAACAAAAGCTTATGTGGGGTTTTTTTCTTTTCCAGCTGTAGGGGAATAATTTTCCTCCTTGTTTCATCGGGACTTGTGTGAACTTATTTTCCTGTTGCTCGTCACGTGAAATGTGTTACACAAGTCACCCATGGTGATTAGCACTAACAAACGCAACTAACCCATGGTAATTAGCACTATCAAACACTCTATTTGTCTTCCCCACTTTAGGTCGAGACTTGCTTGTACTCCCACCCCCAGTTCTCCCTCCAGATTATCTGGCATACTGCTTACACTGTTGAAATCATTAAGGCAAGAACTTGCAGTTTTTTCCTCCCCACCAGCATTGGTGGGTGCTTTGGTTGTACTGTAATTTGTGTAACGTGGATCCTCACAGTGAGTGCACTTTTTAAGATTAAACTGATAAAGAATTGTAACAGAGCTGTTATTTTGTTTTGGGTATCCTGTTTTGAAGATTCTTTCATGTCTGAACTTTTTTCCTGCTATGTATTTAAGCTTATTCACTTTTTGGTTTTACCTTAAAGGTGTAATACTGTACAGAAATCGCTGGATGTCAAGTGGGATTTTTCTAAAAAATATGCAAAAATTCGAGAATTGTTGCCCTGATCAGTGCCCTCCGTCCTGTAGCACCTACGCTGGAAAATAGCTTAACAGCAGCACGTCTGGAACATTTCTAAGCGAGACTTTCAGATTTCATGTAATAGCTGAATTTCAAATATATTTTTTAATATACCATAATGTTGTGTTTCAACAAAATTATAAGATTATGCATCAAATGTTCTGTACAGTGTGCGGCTTCTCCACTTTGGGAAAAATGCTTTTTTCTCATGTATACACATGTAGATACATGCCCTCTTTCCTCTCAATTAAATTGTGTATTTTAATTTTGTGTGCCTTTATTTTTTGGATGTGTGCGTGCCAGAGTCTGATTCCATCTGTGGAGAGGTTTATTCTCACTCGAGGATGAAGCAGCTTGTGCGAAAAGAGTTGTTAATGAAATGACTTGTTAACGCTCTTTGAGGTTCTGTGATTACTCCTTCTATTTAAGGTTCTCTGATGCCAGAGGTATGCAATGGATTTTATGCATATTCAAGTTAAACAGCTTGCGGTTAAAACGTGTAGTGCACATCGCTTCTGAAGCGTCTGCATAAGCTTTGTCTTTTAAAACATGACAGCATCAATGTTTAAACACTCCTACATGATCAATCGCGTGCAAATGCTCTGATCAGATATGACAGTTTACAATTAAACGGAAAAGATTATAACGCTTCTGACAAAATTTCTCCAGCTTCGCAGTCAAAAAGTGTAGCAGGCTGACAGAGAACCCCTCCCATAATATATTTTCGTACTTTAACAGGCGGAAGTCCGCCTGGAGCCCAGAGCTTTCATTATTGCACGTGCGGCCCCCACGCGCAGCGCCGAGCTATCGGTGCATACGGTGCTCCCTGGTGGGGGAATTATGCACGTGTTGCAGGTTAAGAGACCCACGCTGACTTCAAGTTTCGCATCTCCACCGCATGACCTTTTGCTACTGCGCTCGATCAGTCTCTCTCTCTCTCTGAATGATATATATTAGTACACGTAGGCTATATGTCTATAATCAGTTTTTCTGTTTGTTGGCGGTCGAAACACGAAGTTCGGGAGAAGAAAGGTGAATAGGGAAGCAAAGGAAATGAAAACCGAGTGTTGTTATGGGATGTCGGATTTAGTCTGATTGTCCGACTGTCTTCTCCATTTTCTCAGATATAACGGCACACACGTACCCAGACAGCTATATATAGGCCTATAATTACATATCTGGTCAACACATGCACAATAAAATCGACTTAAAAGTCAACAGCTCATACATCAGTCTTCTACGACTGAATAACGTAAAATATATTTGTGTGACACCGATTCGTTAAACTTTCTCGTTTCCCATCGTCTACAGTTAAGTCTGTCAAGTTATCGTACACCTTGACGATCGACAGCACACGATTCGCAACACGCTGGATTAGAACTTTTTTTCTTGCTCTCTCTCTCTCTCTCTACTTGTGTACTACTGGTGTACAATACTTCCATCGACTCCATTCGAGAGACTCATGACGGAGAAAGGTGGGGAGGCGGGGGAGGGGTCCACCATCACAATAAACAGATGAAGAGCGATATAACTTTTAAAATCTCTGTCGAGACAAAGGACGACAATTCGTACACTGCGTAGCTCAAAAGTATAAGATGCCCAATGACCTAAATTTCAAAATGAATGACACGTTTAGAGCTGACAGATTTGATAACTGAAGTCGTCTTCTGTGCATTCTTACTGTAACAGTTTTTTTTTTTTTGCCTTTGCCGCATAAATGAAGCTCGCTGGAGGCGTTCGCTGTTATCAGCAACACCGGATGTTGGAGTTTCGTTTTCCTCCTTATCGTCTTCTCGCCTCACCCCCTCGTCTTCCAAGTGGTGTCATCGTCTAAAAGGGTCAAGCATTGGGACTGACGTGGGGGTCAGGAATGTCCCGAACATGAACGCACGACAAGGGTAGTTCGTTCTCTCCGGTGGCCGACCACCGTACGTTGTCCCGTGTTGGGCTCATTCAACGACCTCGATAAATGTGCCCCTTGCGAAATATACACCTGCATCTGTGTTAATTTGTAATACAAGTACGATACACTGGACTGGATTGATCTGTGAACGAGCCAGGATTCAAAATCTCCCGTTACGCGTCAAATGGCGTTTCTTTCCTTCACACACAGATGATGTGCAGACTATAAGGCAGAAACAGACAAATTAGTCTAAAATAAATGCCCGTTAATGTCTCGTCCTTATAGTTTGTCTGGAGAAGGTTAGGCACTGGGATCGGGGTTATTTCAATCTTCACGCCCGCTAGTTCTTCATTATGTACCTTCTCTCTCTCCCCCACCCACATAAGCAGGGGGTGGGGAGGGACAAGAAAGAGAGAGAGGAGCTTGCAAAAGACAACAGAAAGAGGAAGAAGACAGCTTAAATTATCCGAGACAGACCCACATACGCAGCAGAGAAAATTACATATGACAATAATGAAAAACAACATAAATCAGTTTAATGTACATTACATTCAAAATATAAAGCAGTAGTAAATCCTTACTAGTTAAGTAATATATACAGTCCTCACACTAAGGACTATACCGCCTGAGTACCTCCTCATACTAAGGACTATATCGTCTGTGTACCTCCTCATACCATGAGCTATACCGCCTGCGTACTTCCTCATACCAAGGACTGTACTGCCTGCGTACCCACCACGCTGCGAACTGTCCTCCTGGTCACATTACCCATTCTGACGATATTCCCGGACCGTTTACCAGTGGGTTTTGTCATTTATCGCATAGCGTCGCCACATGCAGCTGGGGAAAATATAAGCGTATAGAAAAAAGGGACATTCGTCTAATAGAAGGTCAAAAGTGACATATCACAGCATATGACGCCAGTATCACTGGTCCCGGCTTGTAGAAAAATAATGTTGGAGCTGCGCGGACCCAGTACATAGAAAGCAGGTAACATGAATCAGTAACAATAACTGACAAAAACACAACCTCCTCAAAAAATTCTACCGTCACTACAAAAGCCTGTGGTTCCAGAACAGCCTCAACATTACTCAAATGTCCAGTACAAGCATATTCGGATATACCGTTCTCATAAGAGTGTTACCATAAAGCAGAAAATTATCAGCTTCGTGTCCAGGTATGCGCACCACTAGCAAACACATCACATCGTGTAAAACAAGTCGTATGCTCTGTTTATTCCTCAGCCGCACGGGGCGTAAGTAAATGATCAGCTAACGTAGGAGGGAAGGTCACCATCACGTGCATAGCGATGCACGCCGTGCAGTACACGTGCATCCGGGTCAGCGACAGCAAACAGAACGTAAAACAGAAAGTGAAACAAAAGAATCAAAAATAAAATTATTTTTCAAGAAAAACCATGTCACAGTTTCACACAATAAAATTATTTGTCATGACAAACCATGTCACAGTTTCACACAATATCACAGATAACATTATAGTAGGCAGGATGGTCCCCGAGACTCGCCCCTCCATCTACACCCCCCCCCCTCGAAAAAACTGATAGTGTTGTTAGGTATACGCATCAAAGTACCGTCGTTCTGCGTGTAGTCTCTTTAAACTCTCCACCAGCCCCCACTTGCCACCCTCACTCCCTCACGCACCTGCGCTCTCTCTCTCTCTCTCTCTGCTTCTTTCCCTTGAGAGCGCGGGCGCAAATTTTTTCCATGTTATTTCACGTCATCGGGTTTGGCGAACTAGGATGTACATTCGTCTAGATGATTCAGAAAGGCCCTAACAGGATTTCAGAACACCGCACGACCTCACCTCACATCTACCACAGATCTTACATTTAAGATATCTGTGCTCCAACATCGTCCCTAACATTAAGACATGGCCACACCGTTAAATAAGCTCCTGGGGCAGTCTCAGCTCTGCGCGACATCCAATATCTGTCGCTGACACTCGACGCGGGTCGACGTGGAGGGGGTATGTACATAAATATCCACTTCTTAGCAGGAAGGAACACAAAAACAAACCCAAACAAAACAGAGCAAAGGAAAAAAAAGAAACAAAGAAAATCCGGTGATACCCACGTCTGCTGAGTTGATCAGTTAAGCTGTGGCCAGTCGATAAGTACTGTGGGTAAACAGGCCAGCCGAGCTATGAATCATGCAATGGTGAATTGCTGTTTGCACCGCACGGCGTATTGTCCTCATGGCATCAGGTGGAAAAAAAGGAGAGTGGAGAGGAGGAACGAAGAAGGGACGACAAAGAAAGAAAGAAAAAGAAAGGCAGGCCAGATGTAGACCCAAACATTGCATCGTCTAGAGACGCAAAAAAAAAAAGAAAAAAACTTGATCATAGGGCTGCTGTAAAACGGATGGTGAAAAAAAAAATTGCCGTGGTGCTCGCAAGATGAGAGCCGTTCACTTTCTGTCCTGTCGCTGTTGTTTTTTCATCCTGCGTCGCTCCTTGAGCAAGTCCATCCCTGTCTTTTCGTCCAGCCAGCTTGCGTCCTCTGTTGGTGTGTTTTCCGCCGTCTGCAAGACCAGGAAAAAAAAAGGGACACGAGTCCTGAAGCCTTGTTCCGTTAACAAATAAAACGACAGACCCATACACTTCACATTCAGTAATAACGTTACAGCGACTTGAGACAAAACTCGTCACCAGAATTTTATCCCAACGTTCACTCATGTGATTTGTCTGTTGGTTATTGCCGTGCAGAAATCACGCACGCGCCAAAGTAATAAAGATGAAAAAAAAGGGCAATTCGGAGATTGTTTTCCTTTCCATCCTCTTTCCTCCTTCTCTTCTTGCTTATCTCCAGAGAGTCTGTTCTGCACATACCAGGACTCGCTGCCGAGATTATATTAATCAGCCCATATTGGACAGGTGCGGCCAATCTCAGAATAGTGGATCCACTTCTCTTCGCCCCATGCATTTGTCTGACAGCAAGACCAGTGAGGCCTCGTTACATGTATTTCAATAACAATTCCCTCTTGAAACCCTGACAGGTGCAATGACAAACGACCACGCTAATGCGTTTTCGTCTCTGTTGTCTGAGCACACGTGTGCACCCTATGGGACTCATGCACGCCTGCATAGTACACGCCTGCACAAATATACCCACTTCTAGACATACACACACAGGACGGACAGATGACAAAATGCAGGTGACGACGGATGGCTGTCTGACGACTACAGCAACAAAAAAGGCACGAAGACTGTGCGATAGCAGAGTGCAAACAACAACAGCTACAACAGACAACGACCAATCCCTCTCGACCATCACGTTCGAGTCCCTTCAATTTCAAGTTTCTTCTTCTCACTCTCATCTCTTCAACCGCCAACCCCCACCCAACTCGATTTGCCTATCTCAGCTCGCTTTTTGGCCGGTTTACACGCGTCAAAGTTGGAACTTTGAAACGCATTGAAACTCTTTTTCAAATCTTGAACCAGTCCTGCTCAAGGTTTTGGGGGGATTGGATGGCTTTCTATTTTTCGAAACCTCGAAACCCTGCCCGCCAGCCGTCTCCCTTTTCGTTCGCTACCGCGAGCGTCAGGGGAAAAGGTCAAATGATCTCAGCCACGGGGTCAAGGTGGCTGCATCGTGCCGCGTGGATGGCGCCTTTCAGTCGGAGTTTGGTTTGAAAGCCTCTAAAACCTGGAAGCGTGGAAACTGGCCATCAGTGCAACCCTTGTCTCTAAGTCTCAACCGTCATGTATAAACGGCTGTAGTACTCAATGAATTAAAATAATGCTGGGGAGCTGAAGGACGAGGTGATGCGGTGGTGACACCTACCAAGGTCCGGGCCTGCTGACTAAACCTGTGCTGCAGCTGCTGGGCTCTCTCCTCCATCCCATCATCGCCCTCTTCCTCCACTAGGTCCCCAAAGCCCCTTGATTCTGCCGCGCCGCCTACCAGCGGGTTCTTGTGCGTCCTTGTGCGCTCGTGACGCACGCGGGACAACTGTTCCCTCATGTGGGCGATCTGACGGTTTCGCTCAACCTGTCACAGCACGTCATAAACATTACATTTACCAAAGCAACTTCATGGCATCGCTCAATCTGTCACGTGAACCTGTGACGGTCCCACTCCACACATGACCAACATTTTTGTTACATCCACACGAGCAGCCTGTTATGCGTTATACACCGTTTGGTGTGTATACATGTATCAAAATACAGTCTTACGTAAAATATGCTAATCTCGTGGAGTCACCACTGAAAACCTTGCAGTTTCCTGGAAGATCTTTACTGCCTATACCCCACCCCACCCCTAACCCCCACCTATCCCCTACTCCTAGCCCCCACCCTTTCCCCTTCCCCTAAACCCCCCTCCTCCCGGAACATCCCCCTCTCGTTCCCTTCCCCCCGCCCCTGGAAAGACCTTCGAAATATAGCTCGCCATTTGATTGGCTCCGCTTTTTACACATCTTAAATAGAGCTCGTCATTTGATTGGCTCCAGTAGTTCTGCGCTTTTACATGGTGATCGGCCGCTTCACAAACCTTCTTTGCCTCCTCCAGTGACGACTTTTGTCTCTCTCCCAGACTGAAGAGCGCCGCCACCTCCCCTTCCCGTCGTTCTTTTCGCGCCTCCAGTCGCCGGTTCAGCTGCAAGAACACGTTCATACGGATAAGCAGGAACACATTCAAGTGTGTAAGCAAGAACCTAATCGTGCGCATAAACAAAAGAAAACTATGCTGTGTCTGCATGCCTAGACGTTGAAAAAGACAAAAAAGCAAAACCACAGCCTCCAAACTGGCCCCATATGCATAAAACCCGTAGATTACCTATTCCAGAATAGCTGCCACAACAGGAGTTCCTTAATCCTTGAATTTCCCATGCACGAAAACCGAATAGCTTATTTTCTCCCTCGTTATTCGGTCGTCTCGGCAGTGATCGAATAGCTTATTCCAAGTTCGCCGAAACAGCGTTTTCAGAGAGAGAAAAAATCGGTTATTCGGGAATAAATTTAGTTACCGTTTACATGCATACGGTGCCTGGACAGTCAGCCAGGCAGAAGGATTGAGGATGAAGAGGACTATAGGTTGATACTGACGGCAAGTGTGACGACCCATTACTAAATAACTATGAAAGCAGAATATGATCATAACTCGACCATTCTTATCACATTTACCGCCATAGCTCTCATCTGTATGACCATTAATACCACACTCAGCCCTTATCTCCATCTCCACCCTATGCCCTAACACCTCTTAGAGTCTTTTTGCTAACATACCTTGTCTTCTTACCACTGACAGACTCGATCACCGCCTTACATTCATGACCACTCGACAATAATTCTCACCTGTCTGGGAACAAACGCCCAGGCTCTTCTATCCGAGTATCAACACACTTTTTTCATCTCTCAAATCATTAGTAGACACCTCATCATCTTTCTTATCAGAGACAGACTTTTTATCATCATTTTAATCACTGACTGACATCATCATTGTTATGACTTACTGACCTCATCATTCTGATCACCGACTGATTTCCATCATTATGAATACTGGCTGACTTTTTTTTTTCGAATCACGAACTGACTTTCATCATTCTGATCATTTACTGACTTTATCGATCCAATCACTGATAATTCCAATCACTGACTTCATCATTCCAATCACTGACTGGGTGTATCATTCCAGTCACTGAATGTATCATTCCGGTCGCTCACTGACTGTATCTTTCTGATCAATGACTGTATCTTTCTGATCAATGACTGTATCTTTCTGATCAATGACCGTATCATTCCAGTCGCTCACTGACTGTATCTTTCTGATCAATGACTGTATCTTTCTGATCAATGACTGTATCATTCCAGTCGCTCACTGTATCTTTCTGATCATTGACCGTATCATTCCAGTCGCTCACTGACTGTATCTTTCTGGTCAATGACTGTATCTTTCTGATCAATGACTGTATCATTCTGATGATTCACTGACCTCATCTTTCTGACGTTCTCTCTCTGCTCTCCGCAGTGACTGCTCCTTGCGTTGCTGGTCAAGCAAGCGTAGATAGATCGCCCTCTTCTCCTCGTCGCTGACACTGGGTTTCAGTCCGGGCTGTGGTGACATTGTCAAAGGATTAGAACTACATAGTTTTCCTGTAGCCCACTGCAGCTACAGGCAATCCTCACAGTACAACAATTACACAGCTGCTTCTGCTCAGGGCCCTGTCAAACCTAATATTTTGTGATTGGATTGGATCTTCTGATAAGACTTACCAAAAATGACTATGTACAATGTTATATATAATATATAACATAATTATATATATAATAGATAACATATAATGACTATATGTTTTAACAGATTTCGAGCAAATACCCTCTGCAGTAAATAAAGATCTCTTATTTAAAGATCCACAAAAATCCAGCCATGAAATGGACTCCAACCTATCACCTCCCACATCACAGCAAATAATTCTGAGATGCTGACCACAGAATCTGGGATGATGGCTGCATGGGGCTGTGTATTTGGTGGAGCCTGTTTCCGTGCTTCACGGCGCTGTTTCAGACGCTCTTCCAACTGTGAGTTTGAAGACATTGAATGCATGGAACGCTAATTTGTACACGACAATAGCAAACATTCAACAAACTTAAAAGTAACCTCCCCCCCCCCTCCAATAGCAAACAGGTTATGGGTAAAACACCCTGCTCCAGGGCATGCAGGTTGAGTTCGAGGCACAATGACAGAAGCGGGAGTAACAAAAACAAACCAACTGTATTTTATTTTTGTGATCAAATTAAATGTAATTTTCAGCTAAGAAATCTAAGTGAGAGGGCAAATAAGGGCAGACAGACCACAGGAAATACTGGCAAGTGACAAGGATAAAATGTGCTCTAAGTGTGGGAAACCGTGCTTGGCACGTGCTTGGGTGATCCTTGCACTGGGATGCACCACATGGCGTGGACCAGCAGATCGATGTCATCCCGACCACTGCTTTAGAGGAACTGCCCACCCACATGGTCGGAGCACATGGCCGATGTTTTCCAGACATCATAGGAAATAACACTGTCTTCTCACGTAAACTTACTTTTAAAAACTGGCCCAGTAGTTAATCAGGCAGAAATTTAGACTAAAGTGTTTACGTTACACCTATACTGAAAGCTCATCTGCTCCAACCACTGGTTACACCCAATGTAACAGTTACTGTCAGGGGTGTTACATAAACATTCAAAATTAATCAGTCACTTTTCTGTGCCAAACTTGATTCACGATGTAGAGGCAAAGATATGTATGCTGAACAGCTGCTGTATGTATTATTTTTAATGACAATGAACTCACAATTATATCTTTTGACTTACATTTTGAAACTGAGTTTATTTGGGAAGCAGAAGTCTCTTAGAAACTCCAAGGCAAGACAATATAAAAGAAGACAAAAAAACCCCAAAAAACAAAACACAACCGAAAAAGCACAGATCTCAACAGGTTTTATCATAGTACTGTACCAGGGAGTTCTGATGGCTACGCTCAGCCATCATCATTTCCTGAGCATTCTGAAAGTGGCTTTGCACTTGTTTGAGAAGCAGAAGTGCTGCCTGTGTGTCCTCCTCTAGGTGGCGCCTTTGTGCCTGCAGTTTTTGCATCAGACTTGAGAGCTGTTGGTTTCTGCTGGCTGCTAGGCTCTGAATGAAAGAGGATAGTTTACACATTTCTGCAAGTCGCTAGATTCTGAACAAAACCGAGGCCAAAAACAACCTTATGCCTGTGACTTGTTTCTTGCTTCTGCACCACTGTTACAAAAAGCCCAGTAAAAAATTACCTTATAACATCATTTTGAGCAACAGAACAGCAGGTGCAATGAACTTTGACAGCAACTGGTCATATGGGAGAAAGGGATTTTATTTTTTTTAAATTGCTGGCATGTGGCAAGTATTGATCAAGACAAAAGTTCCTAAAGCATGATAACATTTTAACTGCAGGACTCATAGGTTACCTCATAACTACCCATCTCCCCCTCTCGCGCGTGCTCACACACACACAAAGCATCTTTTCCCATTCACCCAAAACAACATTCCTTTCGTAATTCACCTTTAGCTTGGCTTCATATTGAGTCTGCAGCTGCTTTAACATTGCTTCTGCATCCACATTCTCATGTTTTCCTGAAAAAAAAAGCAATCCCAAATGCATCAGCAAAAATTGTTTTATGAACATCCCAAACTTGACACTCGCTTTATCATCGTCTGCAAAATTATTATGCTGTGGTTCAAGCAGACAATTTACAAGTATCTCCATGATATTGGAATATTTTGTGTGACTTTGATCATGGAAGGAGTGGTGCAAACATGCTTCCTGATAAAAGTGGTTCGGGAGTTATTGGCACTGTACCCTTCTTTATGATGGCTTGTTTCTGCTGTTCAAATTCCTCCTGTAATTTTGCCTCTGTGGCCAAGCAATTGTCCAATCCACTCCACTCGCCAGCCACATCACTGATGCTAAAAACAAGCTCCCCTAGACTCTGAAACCAGCTTTCACGTTCTGCTGCTTGCTGAGCTTTGCGGATTTCTGTGACAGTTTCTTTGTCCTGAAAAACAGGGGGAGGAGTGGGCAATGGCAAGATGATAAAAAGTCAGCCAGGCCTTCAACAGCTAAATTTACGTGCATCACAGTTTCTAGACTGAAGACTGGAAGTGGTCTGGAATACACTGTATCATATTTCTGTCAAAGTGACAATGTGTTCTTGTTTCTGTGACAATTTATGGATCATTTTTTAAATGATTTATAAAATGGCTGGATCAGTGTTTGAGATACTCTGTGAAAAAGACGATCAGCGATTAAGATAATATATAGATCAATGTGATGCAACCTATGGATCCATGTTTGAGATGATCTGTCAATAGGCAGTTTGAGCTGGCCTATGGATAAGATCAGTGAGATGATCTGCGAATCAGTGGATCAGTTTCTGTGACGCACCTTGGAAAAGACAAACTCTAAAGTGGAGTGGTAGATTGCCATCTGTTTCTCTTGCAGATTTGCCATAGGAAAGACACAGAGCTTCTCCCAGATTTCATCGTCTTTAACATCAGGATATAATTCCACAAGCTGTCTTCGTTCCACTGTAAGAAGTCAGTACAATGTTAGTAGCAAACTTTTTTTTGTAACTCTTTACACATATACATATGTTGCAACTATACAGGAAAAGGTGTAATGTATATATGTTGCAACTTTTTTTGCCTAATGAGTTGTGCAAATGTTAATGCAATATAGATTTACAGAGGCATAACTATTCTTATATGAACATGCATGCATGGTCACGGGCACACACACACACATTCAGGCTCACACACACATACACATTCAGGCTCACACACACACATACACATTCAGGCTCAGACACACACACACACACATTCAGGCTCACACACACATACACATTCAGGCTCACACACACAAATGCAGGCTCATGCATACACACACACACAAACACATTTAGGCTCTCACACACACATTCAGGCTCTCACACACACACATTCAGGCTCACACACACACATATTCAGGCTCACACACAATCTGCTGAATTCTCACATTCTAGTTTGGATGCAAGTGCTTGTGCCAGCATGTTCTGCCGTGCTTCTCGGTTCAGCCTAGTTTTTCTCTCTAGCTTCTGACGTCGCCAAGCACTCAGGTGTGGATCAGACAGCGCTGTGACTTCCCTGGCAGACTGGTATTGCAATGCTGCATGCTCCTTCTCAACACGAGCAAGCTTCTGTCTTAATCCCTGGTGACAACAAAATCTTTTCTTTACAGTCCCAGATTCAAACGTAATAGAAGAGAGACTCGGATTCATCCATATTTGAGAGGCCTTAGCCTATTACAATGACATGGTAACAAAAACTGGGTGAACACCAAATTTAAGGATGAAAAAAAAGTGTTACAAATGAAGCAGATTACTTCTTAGTTTGAACGCATGATGCAGAAATCTAGCTATTCCATAAAGGTCCTCCTTCCTGTTACTAGACATCAAATAATCAAAAATAACCTTGTCATGTGAAGTCCATGTTAATATTCTAGGGATACAGGTTTGGCGTAGCCTCTGGTAACAGGTACAGGTTAACAGTAAAGTGTATGTCATCTTCTGGTTCCAGGCCGCAAAATGGGCATGTCTTATCTCTGTTATTAAATCTGTTTTTGTGACAAAATGTCTGACATGCTGAGGCGAAATCTACATAGCAGATATTGGAGATACTTATGAAGCCAAATAAAAGCAGACAGGCAACAGAACAGAAGAGAGAGAGAAAGAGAGAAAAAAACAACACTTATCATCTCTACCTCAGAAGGCACAGACTGCAGAATCTTGGAGTTCGCTCCATCCTGCCTGCATCTTGTCAAAAGCTGCATGAGCACATCCCTCTCTTGTGCGTTATGTCTGTCCAGCGCAAGAAGCACACCTTTCTGTAGATGTGTCAGCCCTGAAGATGACAGTACACATTGGCAGAGCTGTTAGTTCTCGTGCTTGTCTCTAAATCCGAGGTGCTACAGACAATCCCACCAACTGTGAGGTTTCTATCTGTTTTCTCAGAAGAGGACAAAATGAACAGGATACATGCAGCAATTATGCTCCTACGCCTTAGCCCAAACATTGATGTACACCATCCGTGTACAACAGACAACAGATTTGCTATGAGATGTAAGTAGAAAAATGTACAGCAAGCTATCTGTAAGCAAATTGATACCAGAAACTCCATGATCCAAAGTACCATCCATCTGTCCAAACAGGGTCGTCTCCAAACCGTCTGCTGAACGACTTCCTGTTCCATGCTGGTGATGCGTTAATCTTTCCAAGGCCAGCTGCTTTTGTTTCTCTCTCCCCTCTAGAAGCCTGGATTATTCACAAAATAAACTAAAAAGTATATAAACTATGCAACCTATGGTCACAAGACATCACAATAACCAGGATAATAAAATACATAATATTTATTGGTTTACTTTTCGCTCAAATCTCATTTTCATAATTCCATAAAGTACATCTAACATATTTCTTTCAAAGTTCTGGCCAGTAAGGTTAAAAAGGATCTTGACCTCTCTGTGTCATCTGCAGATGTCTGTGAACCCAAGGTGAGCATAAGGAGTGCGCTGTTAAGGTTTTCAGCCTCTAAATGCTTCTGCTCCTGATGCAGTCTTATCAACGCTTGCTGTTCCTGTTTTTCGTTGTCTGTCTGGCTGCCTCCACTTGCCAGCCTAGCCAGAAGGGATGCCTTCTCCTCCTCAAAGTGCGCCTCAAGCTTATCAAGTATATTCTGACGGAAGAACCACATGCAAAGAATTTCAATCACTATCAGGATCATACCAAACCTCACATCTAACTGATGACATCTGAGTTTTAAAGCTTAGAATTTTTATGTTAACAGTTAAATTTTTTTAAAAAATCTCTTACTGCACTCTTCATATTTCATCTGCAGCCACCTCCCATCCTTTACCTACCATAATGTATTATGTCCTCTATTTCTTCTTCTTCTTTATCATCCTTCTATGCCCCTTTTTTCCCCTTTTTATTCTCACTCTGTTCATGACCAGCTGCCAACAATGACCCCTGCACTCTAAGGACAGGAGCACAAGCAGAGGTAAATGTCTTTCTTACCTTTGGCCCAGTGTTCAGATCTTTTTCTTCTTTCCGCACTAGCGCATCAAGCGTTTCATCGTCCGTATCAAGTCCTGCAGCCTCTCTTTCAGCTTTCAATTGCTGAAGTCTAGCTAACCGCTCTTTGAGTCGTAGCTTCTGCTCTTGTATGGATTCTCCCAACATCAGGTTCAGATCTGAAATATACACAATTTTTTTTTTACAATGGTAGAGGATAAGGTGCTAGGAAGGAGTGACCTCATCTTTTTATTTTGAAATGCCTTCTAAGAAAGCAGTTTCAAAAGAGTTGATTTAACTAAATATAACTAAACGTAAGTTATAAGCAGATCCTCTGCCTGTGAATGTACTCTCCTTAAGCTCCTCTGGGTGTTTCGTCACCAGAAAGCAAGATTATAATGCACTCTATCTGTGCTTGAGGTCAAACTCTCATGTTCTTTATAACAAGATTACAAGGCTATTTGTGTTTGAGATTATATTCTCATGTTCTTTATGGTGGCCATGACACATTCAAACTCTTCATGCCTGCAGCAGCATATCCAATGCTCTTTGCATTTTAGATGAAAGACTCACATTCTTTATGCTTCAGATACTGTCCAATCAAGGCTTCTATCTCCTCCACCTTTCCTTCTTGTCGCAGTTTCCGTTCTTTCCGACGCAGTTCTACCACTTGTCTTTGTCGCTCCAGTTCTGACATCTGGTGCCATTCTGCCTCTCCCAGCTGCTTGATCAGTGCCTGACCAAAAAAAAAAAAAGACATCAATGCCTGCCACATGCAGGACTTAAATGCCTGCCACACATAGGACATCTAATGTCTGCCATACAGGACATTAATGTCTGCCACACATAGGACATCTAATGTCTGCTATACAGGACATTAATGTCTGCCACACATGGGACATTAAACAATGCAATGCAAGGAAAAAATATTCAAATCCTAATACGAACTATATATTGTAAAAGAAAATGATCTTGTACAGTTACACACATATACCTGTCCTTTTCTGTAGAGTCTGACAAGTTTTAGTGGACCCTGGTAACTGATTAATACAACTGTAGTACATGTATAATCCAGCAGATGGCCTAAAAATGGTAAGGCGAGGCTACACTGGGGATCCTTTAATCAGAAATTTCAATTTTGAAATGCCTTTAGATACTTTGACTGTGTCCAAGCTACATACACTTGTTAAACCTTCCTGTGGAATAAAAGCCATGCAAAGTGACAAATTGAATTTAGCTTTGCTACACAACCAACTCACTTCAACGATGATCTTGTCACGAAGTGCATCGTACTTAAACTCCAGAGCTTTTAGCACTCTCCTCTCCTTGTTTGTAATTCCTTCTTCAACATCTCTGAACTTTTCCATCTCATGAACTCCTACTGGGTGCAGCAACACTTGAGTCACATTGTCGTGGCAAACTTGATCTCTGCTTTTTGTCAGCGATACAATCAGATGTTTCAAGCTGTCCAGATCCTGTTTGAAATGCATTGAAGCAGAAACAGGTTTACCTGGGCAATTCTTTTCCATGGCAGAAGATTTCAAACAGCAAAAAATTACTCCCACCTCTAATCATTTTTTAAAAAAGCTCTAAGTTGTTCAGCATTTATTGTAGATGTCCTCTTTATGTGTGCTATCTTCTGCAAGTACAAAATATCATAACTTTTATGTGACCTACAACAGTCTGTAATCTTGTTTTGAGTTTGCAGTAAATAAAGTGGCAAACACCTAGTTTAAACGTCATGGAAAGCATCTTGATATCTTGTCAATGCACTCTGAAAGACATGATGACCATATCTCACCATGTCAGCTACTGCAGCCATTATGCCTCCGATTTCCTTGTCCTGAATTTCTTGAAGATCTGCCATCAAGGACACTTGGATGTCAGTGTCAGATACTGAGTTCTTTTGCTCACTCATCTGGTGTCGTTTGATCTCAGCAGCATATGTCAAGGCTTTCTGCTTATCAGAAGAAATAAAAATGGCCCTCTTTTCCAAATTATGGAATTTGGTGCAATTTTATTATCTATAATCTTGAAAAATAACTCGCAAATTTTTTCTCCTGAACATACAGGAGCACTTACACTTGAAAATAACTCACAGAATTGAAGAAATGGCATATCCAATAATACCAAGTTTAAATAGCTTTTATTTGTAGCTAAAAGGAGTACGATAACAGCAAGAATTCTAATACACCTGTACCCCTAGTAGCTGTAAGGCTGCATCATCCTCCTGTCCAGACCCTCTACAGGACACCTGCCAGTGTCTGAAAATCTCCTTGAGGTCTTCCAGCTGTGCCAGCAGATCTGACGTTGACAGTCCATCTGCAACCTTGACATGACTTCCTACAGACCAGTCCTTTAAAAGCTGTAACAAAATCCAACTTTAATGCTAGCAGCAGGCATTAAAAACAAACATGAAGAAACATTCCATGCCAAAAAGAAATTGCATTTTCCTCTAAGGAAAATTAATTATTTTTCAATGGCATTTGTCATGATCTCATGGGCCGAATCTCACCTACCACTGAATTTCTGACCAAACGAGTACCCACCGTTCAACTCTCCAATGAATTTGTAAACACAAACCAGGAAACAAGTGCAGTGAGGTCAGCCAGTTTGACAACACGACTCTACTTGCCTTCACCAGAAGGTCCCTCTCTGCTTGCTGTCTCATGTCTAGCGAAGTCAGGGCTACCTCCTGCAAACGAGATTTGTCCCATTCCAGGTCCAGAAGACGAAGGTCAACAGGCAGTTGTCTGCTTGCCAACGGACTCTGCTCTCCATGTTTGGTGAATTGCGCCGCCTTCAGCCTCTCACATGCCAGTTGTTCCTGTTGATGTCTCTCAGCTTTATGCCCTTTCAGTGCACTAGTTGGAGCAAATTCAAACTTTAGCCTCCAACACTCGTCACATAAGTTATAAGACATGCATCACACAGGCAAGAAGAAAATCACTTATGAATAAGCATGTGCACTCCTGTGTGCAGCCTTCAGAAACGATAAGCCTTTTGGGTAAAACAGTTTTGTTGTCTATGCTATCATTCTTCATGGTTGTCTTAGAACCTGGATTACGGAACAACGACCACCAGATACAGCGGTCCTGCATGCAGTAGCCAGCAACCTTACCTGTTCACTGCTAAGTTGCTGCAGCAGTTCTTTCAGCAAGTCTTTAATGCTTACTTTGCGTACTGTTGTAGCAGGAAAGCTGATGTATCCAGATTCTCTTCTTGACGCAGTTTTCGCTGCTGAAGCCTCAGACACAGCCACTGGTTCTGCTTCTCTTTGTTACTGGCATCAGCATCTTCACCCAGCAGTTGCAGCAGTGCGTCATGTTCCTTGTGGAACATACCAGAACATGCATGAAAAACTCAATTCACCATTTCCCAATAAGACTAATAAATGTAAATCCCAAGAAAATTAATTAGTGATAGCACAAGCTACCCATAGCATGGTGGAGGTGAAAACAAACTCTATAAATATTTTTGCTTACTGAAGACGAGACCTCGGGAAAAGTCCTTCTCATGGCAGATGCCTTTCAGTTTTATTTTAAACAAAATTTTGGGGAAACAAATCTTTTGCTCACTTCAGAAATAACTGGTTTAAAACTTCTGCAGCATTATGAAACAAACTAGTAGTATAAGGTGTAAACTTCAGCAAGTTTTCATCACCTGAAGTTGTGTTATAATGTTGGAAATAGGCTTTAAAACAATGCAATGGGATGTCCATCATCAGTGAAACAAGGCTGACTGTAAGACTGATTGTGAGACTGTAAGAATGATGGTAAGACTGTCGCTGATTGTTAGACTGTAAGAATGATGGTAAGACTGTCACTGATTGTTAGACTGTAAGAATGATGGTAAGATTGTCGCTGATTGTTAGACTGTAAGAATGATGGTAAGATTGTCGCTGATTGTTAGACTGTAAGAATGATGGTAAGATTGTCGCTGATTGTTAGACTGTAAGAATGATGGTAAGACTGTCACTGATTGTTAGACTGTAATTTTTATTTTTAGTTCATTTTAGTTTTCAAGGAAGTCAACAATTCTTATTTTTATTCAGTTCTGTGTTTAAAATTATAGTTTTTATTTTATTTAGTTCTGGCCTTTTTACATAATGTCAGTTCAATTTTAGTTTTTTAATTTTTTTTAAGATCACAAACGCCATCTATTGCATATTTCAGTGGAAATTATGTTTCAGTCGACAAAACACACTCAATAATGTCGTTAAACACAACTTGACTATCAATGGTCTAACAGATAAAGTGGCATGATTATCATATTTAGCAAGATCAAATCTGGGCCGGCCTGAGATTTGGGAGGGGGGCCCTGCTAAGGATAGGTACTGGTGACCACTGACTGCTGCGCCCTGTAACAGATGCGTACATTGCGAGTCAGGAAGAGTCAAAAGACAGGGAGCACAGTTTGCACATGCTTAGAGCCGGCCCTGATCACGTTTCAACCCAAGAAACCAGTCTGTGACAGCACATTGCTGTTAAGCTTTAACAAGCACGCATTTCAAGAGATTTGTTCGTATTGCTACGACATCCGGTGCACAGATAGCCACACAGTGAAAATATTTGCTCGACGAATGACTAGGTCCTCAGCATGCGCCTGACTGGTCGTTCATTACTCAAGTGTGGGAAACATAAAGGGTATCGTGTTTCTTTTGATCCCCTGACCCAAAGGCGGGTAGGGAAGGAACAACAAAGTCTCACTGTCCGAGGCTACCATAACCCTTAGCTGTAATTTAGGTGCAGCCAGGCATTTCCCCAGGGAAGGATGGCACCGCTTATTTATAGAGATTTAGGGGCAGCTCAGTAAATAGCGTAACGTAACTGAAAGCTTGGGGCGACCTACAGACAAGTGAGACGAACCCTCTGCACGAATTAAACGGATTGAACGAAAATGCAATTGCTTTTATCTTTCGTTTTACTCGATTTTAGTTCTCGTTTTAGTTCGTTCACAGATCACAAATTTTTATTTTTATTTCGTTTTAGTTTCTCTGTTTGTATTAATTTCAGTTCTTGTTCTTGTAAAACAAAAATCAATATTTTTAGTTCTAGTTTTAGTTTTCGTTACGAAAATATCACTGGTTGTGAGATTGTAAGACTGACTGCGAGACTGGAAGAATGATTTCTCTGAGACCTATGATGTCACCTGAGTAATAACTAGAAGTTTAGATCCTAGTGTAAGACAACACCTGCTGGTAATTTTGCTCCAGTTGTTGCAGAACATTGCAGTAATGTTGTCTGGCTGCCTCTTCTTCCCTTTCATCATTCTCCTTTTCTCTTCGATCGCATTCCTCTTCACTCAAACCTGCATCCATTTGTTGCAATTACAGTCACTTCATTAAGTGCTTTGCACTTTGCATGCTTAAACAAGCCAATTTTCAATTCTGTCAGTTACAAAAAGTGGTTCACAGACTGCGCATGTGAAGTTTTAAAGGTATCGAGCACAGTCTGGATATGGTTCAAGCAAAGTATCATTTGATCTGCGAATAGTAAGAACAAAATACGGAGATTAAATTCCCACCTTCAGCTAACAGCTGTCTCCTCCTCTCCAGACGACTTTGTAGCTTCTTGTCATAGTCTTCTTGTTTTTCCCCAATCAGTTTGTTCAGTGTATCTTCATTGTTCATATCATCTCCTGCATTTAAGGACAATATTTAATTTTTCTGTTTTCAGCAATAAATCGTTGCACGAGGACATGCAATAAAAATGCATTGATAGTTCTATTTTTTTCACTTAAGGCCCTTTCCTTGAACTCATCAGAAGAAAAGAAATGCTTTATATTTATTTTTCCCAGAAGGCTCTTTCCTTATACAGAGTAACACATCTGGTCTAAATGCATTAAGGTCATTAAAATTACCTAACACTCCTTCGAGTTCATCATTTTTCCCATCACATCGCAGCTGTCTCTCTTTCATCTTCAGCTCCATCAACCTCTTCATTTGTTCTTCCAGTGACATTTTACTCCAGCTGTTTTCTCCAATCTGAGATAACGTGCAGGCACAAGAGGATTAGCCAAACACCATAAATGCAACTTCGCAAGCAAGATCTACAGACACCATTCTATTAAAAGCTGCTTCATTTGAAAATGGGGTAACACCATATTTTTTATAAAACTCACCTGCTTCTTGAGAGCTTGAATTAATAGTCTGCTTCGCAGAGCATCATATTTCCCTTCAAGGGCCTCAATTATGGGGTTCACTCTTCTTTTGTGTTGCTCTGTGATGTCTCCAGAGAAGACCATGGTGGCTATGTTGATGCAGTGATTCTGGGTTGTCTCCCTGATTACCTGCTCCTGGTCTCCAATCAGGTCATCAGCCTCCTACAAAGATACATAAATGCCCTTTTTCTAGAGGCTCCAATTTTTAAAAAATCAATATACCATCTTGAATTACTTCTTCTCTACAGTATCTGCTTCAGAAAGGTGTGAGAACGTTTGACTTTGCATCCAGTTAAGAAAATTCTTTTGAGACAAGGGGAGCAATTACCTTCCTGAACAAAAAGAAACGGAGTCATGGCACAGGTTTAACGCCTATACTTTAGGTACTGTTGAACCTCACAGTTCTGTAGATGTGGTTCCATACCTCAGTTTCAAAGTCCCTTATAGTTCTGCCAACGTGAATTTAAAAAAAAACCCTAAAAAAAACAGGGCATAACACCTATACCTCAGTTTCAAAGTCCCTCAGGCACTGCTCAGCCTCACAATTCTGAAGATGCAGCAGATCAGCTATCAACCAGCAATGAAGCTGCTCATCATCCAAAGATCCTTGACCTTGGCAAGATCGTCTGTCCTCACAAAGCACTACCAGTGCCTCTTTCAGCAAAGATATATTGTCAGCACTTGAATCTGCAATAAAATATGAGATATGGATTATCCTGCCCTGCAGTGCTGATATTGAGAGACAGTCCCCTTATATGACCTATCACCAATATGACATAAATAATGAAAATAATCCACCAGAAGGATGATAACTTGGGAAAAGAAACCAGTGAAGACATCTAAAATTCTATTTATTCTAGTAATAAATTTACAGAACTAGGGCACTGTTCATTCTGAAAGCCCATCTGATATGCAGTACTTGGTAATGGCAAACTTTTAAAGAGCTTAAAATACAATGAAAGACAAATATTTTATTGTCCATTAATCATGAATTCATGGAAACTTTTTATTACCTGCAAGACTTAAAAATTATTGGAATATAAACAATCAGCACACTTTGCCCATATACATTATCACAGTTCAGTAGCGATACACATAAGCAACACTGAGCTTAAACAATCAATAAATTTTACTTGAACATATCACACCTGGGTTTTCTTTGCATGTGATACAGTGCATGCAGCAGCACTAAAAGCAACATTAGTAGATAAATATGCAATGTTTAGAGTTATAATAATATAATAATAATCTTGTATTTATAAAGCATCTATCCTTGATCTAGCCACTGATAGACAAAGTACAACACATGCATGAGCACAACCGCACACACAGACACCCAAAATAAAGGGTAAAGAGATATGTTTTGAGGTTGGATTTGAAGGATGAGAAGGAAGGAGAGTGTCTGATGTGAGAGGGCAGGGAGTTCCAAAGTTGAGGGCCCTAGACAGAGAAACAGCGGAGGCCATGCGACTTGCATTTGAAGCATTTCTGTTGGAAAAGACATGAATCGGAGGAAGAGCGAAGTGGATGAGATGGAGTGTATAGCAGAATCAGAGGTCATAATATGATCAAGGAGTAAGACAGTGCTTGTAAAGATTCCCCATAACATGAGAGGACAGAAAAATTGTCAGGAGGGTAGGAGCTGAAAAGAATCGTTAAGAGGATCTTTCCTTCGTTATGCCAGGGGTTAGTCCAACTCACCTAGAGTAGAGGCCATCCACTTGGAATGCAGGGCAGCGAGTCTGTCAGCACGCTGCTGGTGGGATTCCACAGCTGCCATCTGCTGGATGTGGCTGAAGGAAGGGACAAGAAGCATCACCAGCAGGCGACATTCCTCCTGCTGCTTCCTGTACAACAGCTTCAGCAAGGCAGCCTGCATCAACGTCAGGGACATGTCATAAAGTGCAGGAGTCAGTTGTCACATCGTACACCTAGCTCACTGGTTCTAATGATGCCCTTTGGTGCATTTTGACATAACTGCCAAAATTAGATGAACACACAAGCTGCCATATGCTCTCCTAAGTTTTAAGTGTAGTCACCAGAATGTTCCATGACAATAGCCTATCAAAGGCAACATTTACATTTACAAAGAAACTTTTACAAGTCTCCACCAGGTGAATCTCATAAGCAGACACGGTGTACCATTTCAGTCCTGCTGAGGCTACAGAATTTCACACTACCAACAGCACTAATTCTTCAAACAGGTGTTTAATGTGCTGGAATGTTCCAGTGATACTCAACACTGCTGAGACAAGACAGAAATAAACTGATGGAAGAAACCTGAAGATTTTCTTTGTTGTGTGAGTGATCTACAGCCATGTTTTCCCTTTTCTGCTTTCCATCTCTGGTCTTTTTCATGCTGGCATATTTATGCTGAGCAAGCTGTCTGTAACGATCTCCATCCTGCTCTAACCTGTTCACAATCAAATCAACAATTTCATAACTTTCAAAAGACAACTATGGAGTAAAAGCCCAATAACAACCAAAATATAGTCTCCCCGGAGAATGAAACAAAAAGTGGATACATGAATAAAAAAATGAGAAGGGACAAATTTGAATAACCTTTAAAAAAAAGGGTTGATATAGAAACACAAATCTCAAATTTTACTCCAACTCTGGTGGAGAATTCTCCCTTATTTTTTTACCACATTTTCCTTCAATAAATATTTCTGTTTTAAATTAGGTCCACTTCATTCATACTACATGTGTTCTTATAAAAATTAAACTAAGGAACCAAGGAGCTATCCCTCACTGAGAATCATTCAGATCTACTCCTTGTCGTTCAGCAAGTCCACAACTGAGAGCTGCTGTGATGATGTCATCTTCTTCTGAAACCAGAGTTACTTCCCTTCTGAGTCTGGATTTCAGAGTCAGCTTCAGGCTTTCTGTCAAAAACTGTTCTGATGAGCCTGCAAGTAGTACACAGTATGAACAGTATACCAAATTCCAATGATATGCAACATTCTGGATCAAAGTCCCCATTACATGCACCCCAACATGACAGATACCTTTCTTTTGTTTAATGATGTACGTTGATCTGGTACAAAGCATTGTCATGTCTGTGAGAGACACCCTGTACAGGGATTTCAAAAGCTGCTCAAAAGAATTGTTTCAAGAAATTACATAATCATTCAAAAATAAGACTTAGCTTAACTGGGTTCTTTCTTCAGCTGGTTCACTGAAACTTTAACAGTCTTAACCAGATGCTTGCTGGTACCCTCCCACCCAACCAAAAAAATCAATTAGTACTAAAAAAAAAAAACCCCTGTCTTATTTCCCTTTGATTTGCTGTTAACAGGTGATGCCAAGAAAATATCACCCAGCTGACCTGCGAGAATTTTCAAGACAAAATCTTTCTCTTCTGAAAAGCGCTGCATGAGGTCTTTTACAGACAACAATACCCCCGTGTTTTGTGATACCACCTCCTCTTTGATCTTTTGCTGTTTTTCATCTGAAAATGGTCAAGAAAAATTAAGGCTTTACGTGAGAAAGTTTCCACAATTTTTCCTCATTGGACATACTAATGGAATATGCCTGGCTGTAAAATCTACTGAAGCAATGATGCAATACTGTGGAACTTTAACAGTTTAAACAAAATATCTTGAGGTCTCGGAGAACTGCTCATGCTTGTCTAAACCTCACTCTCTTATACAAAATATCTGAGAGTATCATGAGTTGCAATGCAGTTCACAAACCTGAATCTCTCAGCTTAGCAAATGTGCCACAACCTGTTCCAAATGCCCATCGGAGAGATGTCTGCAAGCTTTTTGAATGTCCAAGGAGATCGGCAACTGCCTCTGCATCTCCTGTGAAAGTCACTTTAGTGTTTAAAATGAGCACAGGTTTTGGTGCTACTAATAGATACAACAGAAGAAAGTCAAAAGAGATGTCTACATGGGTCATGAGAGTGAGAACTGAACAAAGATGACAGGAAAAAAAACTAGAATCATGGAGCTTAATTCAGATTTATGTAATTGCTTCTTTTGAAAGCTTTGCGGTCCTGGATTAAAGTAAATATCTACATCTAATCATGTGGTTTAATCTGAGATTAGCTAAGCTGTTGAATCCGTCCAAAAACAACATCCATAAGCCAGTTTCAGTCATACCTGCATCCCACAGTGGTACAACTTCTTTGTGTAGATGTTGAAGAAGTTTGGCCTTCTTTTCTGGTGTTAAATTGGTTCCCCTTTCTTTTTCAGTTAGTGCCAGCATCAGAAGATCTCTGAGAACTGCATACTTAGTTTCCACTAACTGCAAGCATGCATTTGCATACACATGTACCCACATTGAATATACATATTCAAGTACATACCACCACCATTATTGCAATGATATTTAAGTACTTGCTGCTTCTGAGGAACAGATCATCATAAGCAGTGTCCACGACAAAATTTTGGGTTTAAAAAAAATTAAAAAGCTAATTTAAAACTAACCAATGCATCTATCAACTAGAATTTATATTTCCAGTCATGCTTTGAGCTGGTTTTGTCTGGTGCAAGTGATCTAAATGTGTCTGTGCATTCATAAATGTTTTGAAAATGTCAGATGATTTATTTACTAATTATAATAATTACAATAGTATTGTATTTTCACATAACCTCTTATTTAAATTAAGCTGCACTATCACATGCTATATCACTCTGTCACTATATACTGATTACTTGCGTGTACAGCAAGAGCTCATCTGAAGGCAGACTTCAAGGGAGACAATCTCAACTAAGCTATCTGTACAATTTTACTAAAACTGCATTCAAAAATCCATTTTCAAATGCCAATCATTCTAAAAATAATAATAACTATGGGCAGGCAATGAAAGGCTTCAATTGTTTTGCTATGATCTGAAATCTTTCGAAATATCTCTATTGTTTTAAATATAATAATTAATTTGACCCATTTAATTACATAAGGCAAATTTATAAGAAATCCTAGACACTTTTGATCATTTTTGTTGGGTTTTGTTCAGTGGTCCCTTCATTATATCGTCTGTGGTAAAGTGCAAAGAAATAAATATTTGAATGTTCACACATACACACGCGCGATACATGTAATACTAATAGCGTCCATGTTACTTTTGTTTTATGATAAGCTACAGCATTGTAACCATTATATATATATACAAAAATCAGTAACAGTTAGCATCATCGTGTATTGCTCTGTTATGATGCTTTTAACTGCGTGGTCCATCTCAAACAACTGTATGTGGCTGATCACATTTCCTTTGAGGGGCGGAAGGGGGTGTCAAGGGAGGTAATCACAACATTTACACAAGAAAGGAAAACCCCAACATTTAAAAGGAGAACAACGTCCTATTCTTCGCGTTTAATGTCACAGGAAAATTAAGACTATTTATTAACTTACATCAGTAACCTAAAACTGTGTTTTAAATGTAAATAACAGATCAGCGGCTCAAAATAAATGCTAGTATATATTTCCCACATAAAGTCTACCCATTTTAGTTAAGGTGTGGTGAAGCACCTTTCTTAAACACAGCACTGAGCTGGAAGTCTACGAAGTGGTGGTGAGGCTTGCATGAGGGGGTACGCACTGGTACTTGTTACCGCCATCTCCCCCTGGGAAGGTCTGAGACGAAAGCCGATTAACCGCCCAGCAGGTGGTCCCCGTAACCGTGTGGGGGGTGGTGAACTAGAAAACTGGTCTGGGCAGGTGGTCATTTGCGGCAGGTGAAGTCATCCCAGGCCCATCCTGGGTGATGGATGCTTTACCATCTGCTTCAGTTGGAAGAAGCCATGGCTAGCTACTAAGTTCAATATGTGAGGTGGTTGAATTTACAACCATAACTCAATTCAGACTACTCCACCACCACTTCAACCTTTTCTTTGGGGTGAGTGGGGGTCTTTCCCATTCTTTTTCTGCATTCATTATTTTTTCATGTACAACTGATAGGTATACCTTTATAAAAGGATCTGTGATTTCTATGTCTCCATCAATATGGCTCAACACAGTCATGACATTGAAGGCACCACACCACTTCTTTTCATCTTCGATCCTTTGCTGTATCATTTCTTCTCCCTAAGACAAACAGGTGGGGACATATTTTTTAAAACTCAAGGGCATGCTGCCCAATACAATTGGATCAAACATCTTGCGACAAATGTAACTTCTATATTAATTTTTTAATTTGCCCAGATCTTTGTGCTTGGTTAAAAAGTAGTTAAAAAGTGACCAGGACAAACACTATCTATTACTAGAAATGAAAATGCAAGGAATGAGCAAAAGCCACACACATACAACGCGGTTTTACACACTCTACTCCAAAAAGGTCTATCAAATTACATGATCAAACATACCATCACAATTTTTTTTAATGTAGACATTCCCCTCTCCTCCCTCTCACATACATTAGGTCAAGTTAAACTCGTTAAAGAAGAATCTTCAAAAGTGTTCCAATACTAACCATGTTGAGAAGATTGTCCAACAACTGAGCCAGCTCTGCATCCTGTCGTTCTTGGAGTTCTTTGGTCAGAAACGTGGCCACCTCATCCTCAGACAGTGCACGCCCACTCTGTTGGCGTGCGGCACTCTGCACTCCAACTACTCGCAGTGCTGCTGCTTCCTCCAGAATACTGACATGTTCTTCATATCCATCTGTGTACAAGAATAAATGCCTCACAAATCTGTCTGCAGTGAATTGCTGCATCCGATTTAGCCATCCACCACAGTCAACAGTTTTGAGTTATCTTGTTTAACAACAGTCAAGAACTGCTCTACCACACCTGTTGCTGATAAATCAAGAGCTTGATGCTTTGAAAAAAGATGTGTTTGGCGACGCCATCTTTCTTCTGCTGGTATCATAACTGCTGCCTCCACAAGGTCAGAGAAGGAAGGATCCTGCAGAATGTGCAGCAGAAATTCTCGTTCATTTCCCTGACGTCTGACTACACAGCGCAGCAATGCACGTCCCCAGCCTAGACTGTCTCCTGCGAAAAGTTTATTCATATACAAATAAATATATGTACAGCTGTATATCTGCATAACCAAAGAAGCAAACCATAAAAATCCTCGCTATATACATCATCACATTGGTGGATGGTCATGCTTTGTTGAATAAAACATACACACACACACACATGCATACAGTAAAACCTGCAAACAAAAGATGCTTCCGGGGAAGCCTGAAATTCTCCCTTCATGGCATGAGGCCCTTCTTTTAAGGCAGGTGTCAAGGCAGTCTATCAGAGGTACCAGTAATACGGCATAGTGCAAAACAGCATTACAGGTGCTCGGACACATAATATCAAGCACCTACAACAGCTATTGCTATATCTTACAAATTACAGTTTGATGATGTAAATGCAATTTTGCAAACATGCTTTATATCAAGAAAACATGTGGGCATAATCTATATTGGAAGACTTGTTTTTGTCTGCTACAATGTGGAGGGAAATGTTGCAGCCAGTGGGTGACATCATGAGGACTGGTAGATGAGAATCCACTGCCTTTCCTTTAGCTGACATCATGACTTTCTTCTAAAAGGGACATTTGCATGAAAGTCATAATGTCAAATAAAGGAAAGGCAATGGCTTCTCATCGAGCATTTCTGGTAAAAGCCTATTAAACAGCAGCTCCAGACATAATTAACACGAGCTGTCAAATAACATGAAAAAAGCCCACACAAAACAAAATGAATAAATTACCTTCTAGCATCAGACAATAAAAACATGTATATCTCCCCCAAATACATTGCAGGCAGATGTTTTGCACTGGCAATGCACATACAAAGTGTGTTGCTGTTCAATTTTGAGTGCATGGTTAGACAAATACTATTAAATTGCAGTTATAATAAGCATAATTGAATTGTCAAAGAAATCAATAAGCATTAAGCGACATAAAAACTTCTTTACTACCTGACAATGCACATACCTGACTTCACCCTCAAAATATTTTGCAGAAAAAACATTTTTGCACATATGCAACAATATGAACAAATCATTTCAAGTGGAAAACAATGAACACACAAACTTCCGTATCAAGATGTCCATTGTACAAAAGAAGAGACATTAACAGGGACCCAAAATCACTGTTCGTGTGTGTCTTTAAATTTCCTTTCTACAGAGAAATTGGTCTGGACTATCCACATCTACTAGTGCCAAGTGTAAGTTCTTTTTTTAGAATCTGTTGGGGGAGGCTTTATTGTATACACAAGCCTACACAAAGGTTTTCATACAATGCTTAGTTCTTTTGCTATCTGTATTCACAAAAACATTAAAAACAATGTTTTGATTTTCTTTAATATAGATACATACACATATATTTGTTGTTACAGATTGTTCTGGCATCTGTTAGGCACCCATATGTCCATATGTGTCTGGATGCACATGCAGGTATACATGCATACACATTCACAACACAAATAATAAAAGTTCCTCTAATCCATGTCAAGCAAAATATTTTTTTACCTTGCCCTGTTTGTTGTTTATCTTCAGGAGGATTCTTGTACATGATCCCATTCTGTATACGAAGTTTTCTCAGTGCCACACGCTTTGCTGCCAATGTCTGCTGCCTTGCCAAGTCATCTTTTGATCTGTGTAAATGATCACTTCCAGTCACTCCCTGCAAGTCACGAGTCTACCTCTGATAATAATTATCTTCCTGATCATACCATCTTTTCCATTTGCAGCATGCAAAAGACAGCGAATTATTTTTGCTCTTACCTGCCATCGACAACAGTGCTGATTCTTTCGAAAAGTCCAAGTGCCATCAACCCTGCTTCAAAATCACTGTCTATGCCAACCAAGAACCGCTCTGTATCTAAACAAATCAGCTCTAGAAGCTTGTGCTTTTGCCTTGCTCCACTCTTGACCTCATCACTTTTCAACCACGACAGCAGTGCCTCTTGTTCAATGTCATAACGAAGTACTGTGTCTGCCAGAAGATTCTGTGGTTTGAAGACCTGGGAAGCTGTGGGTGGTGGAGACAGAAATAGCTCATGCATCAAGATTTGCAGTGTCGGTTTTGTGCTTTGTTTTTCTACAGGTCTGCAAGCTCCAACATTATGTCATCTTCTCAACTTCAAATCCGTCAAAATTGTCTTAGTGTTTTTCCATTATGGTGCATGCTGTTACAGCGACAAATACATAAGTTTTATAATGAAAAGCACTTACATTTCCCATATTTTTTCACATCTCCAACAAGGAAAGTAAGTGAAGGCAAAGCCTAAAAAGAAAAAAAAATTGTTATGCAACATTGCTGCCAGTCTCCCTACATCGCACGCTTGCACACAAATCGGTTTTCATCTCAAAAGAACCACATAGTTTCCCCTTTAATTTAGCTGCCTTGTTTTGCAGATAAGAATGCAGTTATAAGCAGAATAGCATTAGCTTTATACCAGAGTATCCAAGAGTTGGCAAATGTTCGTACCACTGACTTTGGACCAATCAGAGCAGCCATGTCTTGCAGGCAGCCATCACCATGCATTCTCTTCTCTTCCTTGCGTAGCTGCTGAAGCTTACTCTGACGCTCCTCACGTTCCATGCTTAAAAAAAACTTCACCGAGTTCATAAAATCTTTGAAAGTATTGTATTCTTCAACATTTACCAAATTACGATGATATATTTTTTAAAACATAACTTTTTTTTAGAGCACAGCAAGCCATCTTTCATCCTGCACACCGTACAATCTTGAAAAATAAACACACTTTGCACCAGAACCGATGCTCTTGCAAGCTCCCATTCAGACATGTTCCCCAAAGCACACGCATGTGCATGTGCATGTGCACACACACTCCTATATGCATGCATGCTTGTCCACACAAAAGGAAGTCCACACATTCACATGTTCATGTGCATCTACATTTTTTTTCCAACACAGTTACAAAACGGAAGAAAATTTAGTTTTTCTCTCACCTGTTCCAGGCAACAATACCATGCTTGTCTCTGAGAGCAAACACTAAAATCTGATCTCGAATGGCACGGTACTTCTTTTCCAGTTCATCGATGAACTCCTGTTCTTCGGCATTAATATCAGCCACCCCTAACACCATGACTGCAATGTTGTCGAAGTGTTCTTGACAGCGAATCCGACATACTTTTTCTAACAAACCTATCAGCTCGTCCTCCCTCTGGAAACAAAGCACACTCTATGTTGTTAACAAAGAAATCAATAAGATGAAATTCTAAATGTGACCAGCATAAATCAAACTTTCTGCAATGAAGATAACACAGTAATTTTAAGTTCTCACAAATTCTTTGTAGATTATAAAACAGAAAACAGCACAAACTTTTTTTAAAAACCAAGGCTGGTTTGCATGAGCATTCTTATTGCCACTTCAGGTCATAAGAGTGGTCGTAAGGCCAATTCCCCCTGTGTATTTTACATACACCTTTACAAATGAACAGGAGATAATGCTTATGCAAGCCAGCCCAGGAGTTTACTTATGCCTAATAACAAAATCTAAGTAATGAACACAAATAAATGGCATCAAAACAGTGAATCGTAGTACAATGACAGGAGGAATAACTTTTTTAATTCAGCAAAGGATTTGTAGCACAAGCTGAGAAAGAAACACACAGTGATACCACAGCATGTTGCTATGGCTTCTAGCTGTCATTTTCTTGAACAAGTAAAACATAGGCACATTTACTAACCTTGTGGCTCATTTCATTCAACCAGTGAACAAAGTCCAGCTCCTGCCTCTGCTGTAAGTCTGCTAGAACCGTTGCACTCACGGTAGCATCTGTCACATTGTGGTGCTCTCTTTCAAGCTGATGCTGTCGTTCTACCCAATACAAGCCAACAGCTGTGCAAACACAAATCCAATTCCTGCATGTTAAAAACTTCCCGTGCATTCTGAACATGAAGAATTACCATGACAATGACAAAAACACAAGTAAAATGATGCTGTTTCGGGGCAATATTTTAAAAGAAAAGTCAAAACCCAGCCAACAGAAATTTTAAAACGCCCGTGATAAGTGTTGTCTCTATGAACTTCTTCATACCCACCTTCCTGAAGTATTTTGAAATTTGCTTCTGGGTTACCCAAGCTGCTCCTCTTCCAGTTTATACAGTGACTCCTCAACACAATCAGTCGTTGATGCCTCTTTTCTGCTGACCTCTCCCTGGCAACGGACACAGTCTGCTCACTGTCAGGACCTTGAAGCATACCAATGAGTGCCTGCCACATACAAAGGAAGTGTATTTCTGCATGAAACTGCAGTTTTTGCATCATTGAAACATTGCTTGATGCCAGAAATTCATGACACCAAAATGTGCGGTAACATTTTTTTTTAAACTCATTTACTTTCTGTCATATAAGAACATTTTGCACATTCTGGTCATGTTTTCATAGCCTACCAAACTATCAAATCTTATTATCAAAACACATGCGCGCACACACACACAACTGTGAACTAACTGGATATTTAGAGAATGTAAATTAAATACAGCTAATGTCTAGCATTCAGGTAAGACGTAATAACTGTAAAAAGGAAAGATCTGAGTGACGCAGGCTGATAAATGAATGAAACTTTGTAAGTAATAAGAGAAATTTGTTATGTGCAACAATAGTTCTGGTCCACTGTATGCAACCTCCTTTGATAGACTATGAGAAGGGAATGTGCAGGAGGAAAAAATCTGAGTTCGTTATAACCATAATTTCGTTATAACAGAGTTCGTAGCCGGTGGACTGCACTTTACAAGTGTGACATCACCTACACTCTGCATTTGGAAAGTCTATACTCTAGTCTTAAGTCTAAGGTTTCACCTCTCTTTCAAGATGGTACCGATGTTCAATTTCTGCAACAAGTGTCCCTCGAATGTTGACCACGCCAGACTTCTCCAAGTCAGTCATATTAGGAAGCCAAGGAGTAGCTCGCAACGCTGCATGGCCGAGTCTCATAGCGAGCCTTTTAGCAGCAACCTGCTCACTTCTCTTCCTGTCCCAGTCATAACTACCACCAAAAAAAATGGGGTGGGGGGGGGAGGAGGAAACTCCAATAAAGATAGATCCCATCACCTCAGCGATAAAAGTCACTGTTGTGTTAAAAACTACACTTAAATGAAAACAAAGGAATAGACTATGTTGAACTGAAGAAATAGCAAATGTCCCTGGTACCTTAGAAAGATCTATTGCCCTACAGTACTGTCAAGACTCAAAGCTTGTGCAAAAGCCAGTATATGGTTAACACAAGTAATATAACGTACACAGAAGAAGATCTGTAGGTCTGAGGTCTCTCAGCCAGACCTACTGCTACAGATGCAAGATAAAAGTCTGTGTTTTCTTCCAAGATGGCGTGCTGGCGCTGGAGATGGCATAACTCAAGCCAAGGAGGATAACTCCACTCGTCATGTCTTTTGCCACGTATGGAGCTCACAAGGAGTTCTTTCTCTTCAGCCTTTCTTTGTTTAAGATCCATCAAAGCTTGACCACAAGTAGTTGTTCCTGCACAAATAACAAAACATGTAAAAATAGTACATACATAACCCACATTTTTCCTAAAAATAGGTCTGTAACGTCTGAGTCTGTGTTTTGGGGAAAAAAGTATACATTCATGATGATCATTACCACTATCATGTTATATTTATCTTTGTTATCATTCTTTTCTTCTTCCCCACAGTCATTGGTCTCTTCACCAATTTGGGCGAATAATGCAGTCATTAACATCTTCCATTTCTGGCGTACATGCACTAGCTGCTAAAAGCCCAAATGCAAAGACATCTCTGACATATTTAGGCTGGAACAAAATGGTTGCTGCAAGAGAAATGTACAATGGCGGATGGATCAAAAGGGTGCATGTTCTCAAAACAAGAACTTAGTTGATGATGTTCATGGCAACATCTGTCAGTGGACAACCCACCTTCCATGAATCTTTCATATTCAGTTCTCATCCGATTCTCAATATCATTTGCTGGTCTTCCCTCTGCAGTCAGCCTCTCTCTCAGCGCTTGTAACTCAACCATGCGCTGATGATGAGCTGGTCTCAGATCCCCCATCATTCCAACAAGTGTTCCAGCCAGCAGGGCAGAAGAACCTGGTATGGCTTCAATGTTGCACATCTTACCATGTCTGAATAGCGCTTTTATCTTCCTCCTTATCTTTTGGGCAAGCTCCATTCTCTCACTGTCCGTATCTGCACCACAAGATACCAAGCACTGTTAGAGTAAAGAGTAAAGCCTTCATTGTGGAATCAGAAAACAATGGGCTCAGACTTTGAAAGGGCTGACACAAGCAAATACTTTACAGCTGCAAACAACAAAAAAGCACCACATGGTCACCTCCTGTCACAAACAAGGTACATATTGGGATAGTGTTACTGAGACAAGTTAATATGCTGCCACACTCGGACTGCTGCTGCAACATGGGCTTCAGTCCCACCCAGTCACATATACTGACACTGGGCCAACCAGCCCTAGTACTGTTCCCTACAGTGCCAGGCATCTGGCAGGGCAGCTACTAGACTGGCAATTTTTAAGTGTTAGGTATGACACAGCTTGCAAATACACTACTAACCACCCATTTCCCAAGCAGAGGTGTTCACTGTTAGACCACCGAGGCACTCGCTTATTAATAAATGGCACAACAATTAAACAGTTTAACCATTCAATCTCCCATCAATGAAGTAGTTCACAATCAATAGTTCCCGCCAGGTTTGATAAGCCAGACCAAAATTTTATGCACTTCATGCAGTGTGATATGAGACCATAATCACTTCACAATGGGAATCATCATTCATGTGCATCCTATAATGTGATAGTATCAGTAAGTTTCAGCTGCTTAGACACTCACTAGAAGCAAAATCAGCCATATGCAATGCCAAAGCATCCCCAAGCAACTGGTACTTGAAGTCAAGTGCATCAAGCAAATCTGAGGCGCTGACAATGTCTTGTCGAATTGTATTGCTCAGTACATCCTCCCCTGCTAAGTCCTGATCACCATTATCCAGCACAGACCCTACACCTTCGTGACGCCACCTTATGTCCAAAAAATATTACAGCAAGTCACCTTTGAAAGCAGATCAGTTTCATGAAAGAATTAATCTTATGTCAAGAAATAATAAACTTAAGTGCCGATATAAATGGCTATTTGTCTAGGCATCAATTAGCTCATTATGTTCAAGTACTTGTACAATTGCAGACCTGTATTTACTAATAGATACACAGACAAGCAAATGATGTGTGCATGGATTAAGTTAATAATGTGAAAATATAAATATAAATAATACAGAAGAATACTTCTGTCTTCAGGAGGACTTAACTCAAGAAGGAAATACGTAATTGGTCTCGATTTCACGATCTTAAATGAATCTTTAGGGTGCAGCATGGAGATATGGTCTACTATACTTGATGAGTTTCCTCTTTGCATTCTGTCTCATCAGCTCGTTTCTCTCCTCTTCCACTTGGTCTTGGCCTTCATCTGTCTGCAGAAAAACAAGACTATTTTGGTACACAAGGGGCTACAACTTCGGTAATACAAATGCATACTGAAAAGCTGCTCACAGATTTAGATCACAGCATCTACTGATGTGATATACAATGATTTTACATTTTTTCTTATGAAAAAAGTATGCGAGAATAAAATCTGTCAGGAAACTTTCTGAGAGAATTTTAAACTTGGTTTTGAATCTGCCTAATACATTTACAACAGTACATGTTTGTTCCTCTACAGGTATATGCTAAAAATACTAGTCATTAAACAAAAGAATCTACATGGTCTGATTTTTCAAGTGAAAAAATAAACATGAGTTTGAACAGAAATGCTGAAATGTAGTAAATAACAGATGGATTTCTACCTGTAACTGCTTGAATGCTTCATAGATTCTTTGACTGTGTTCCCATTGCACATGCTCAAGCCGTGCTATTTCATCACCTAACTCACGGTCACTAACTGGATTCCCATTAGGCACATCACATAGCCAGCTTCGAATTTCATCAAAGCACACTCCAGCGTCGGGGTCCATCCTTGAATTGAGAAAGCGGTTCCAAGTGTGCATCGAGAAATAATCACCATGATAGTCTTGAAAAAGTGTCAAAGCATCACTCAGTTTGATTCTATGACTGCAGACAAACAAAGAAAAAAGAAATATTAGGAAATTCCATAAAGCTAAACAAAATGGGAAAGCAGGGCACAGTGCAGTGAGTATGGTGGGCTGAGTGATTGTTAGACCAGTGGTACTGGGTAGGAGAAGGTAGGTACTGGAACCAAATAATGGTGAGCAGGGCTGGTTGGTTGTTTGTTTGTTGGTTAATGTCCTGTCACTAATTAGACGTAGACCAGGATGACTGTTGCTTGAGACAAGTTAACATGCTGCCACACGTGGGACTGCTTTCACAACACAGGCTTCAGTCTGGCAAAGAAGCTACTAGATTGCCAATTTTTAAGTCTCAGGTATACCTCAGCCAGGGGGCAGACCATCAACCTTCCACCTCAGAAGCAGGTGCCTTAACCACGAGACCACCGAGGCAGTCCTGGTGAGTGGGGGTGGGGGGAGGGGACCAGTTGATTGATAACCCTGTACAACACAGCTTCTCATTTAAATGTGCCAAGATTATACTAAACCTTTTGAATCTTACCTCCCATTGTAGTCAAGAGCCTGAAAGTCCCAGTATGCCTGTTCATCCAAAGCTCGTCTTCGTTCCACCTCTTCAAGTATTGCTTCAAAGGCATCTCTACTAATCTTGCTTTCACTGCCTGACCCACAAACCTGAAGCACTGCAGCCTCAATGTGAGTCCATGGAACAGGCTCGATGTAGACTGATCTGAGAAGCTCATAAAGCTGGTTCAGGGTAATATATCCTGTATTTGATGGATTGAGTCTATCAAACACTATCATCAGATCCTCAACCCCCATGATTCACAATGTATTATGCAACAGGTTTGCTGTTGGGGGGTGGGGTCAAAGGTAACTAATACTACTCCAAACAGCTTGCTCGCCTGGACAGTCTATGTATCCAGCCCTGAAAATTAAAGAAACGAAGTTCAATTTAATCCTAATATCAGCTAAATGTTCAATATTACAAAGTATATGTTACAGAGACTCTGACATACCACGAATTCAGTTATGTGAATCACACAAAGTCGCGCAGTAATACATTGAAAACGTTCGTTTTCCTGGGGATGAAAGTTGAAACCCTTTGTGTGGAAGTAACATGGACTGCATTATCCATCATAATAATATTATTATGAAGACCATAAACTAATAGTAAACAAGTAATCCTATATGCCAACACTGATCGAGTGCGCTGCTGTGGTGGGGAGAATGCTGCGCGATCTAGAGAAAGCTGTAGTGAAAGTGAAAGTGGATGACAATCTTCAATTTTAAACTTTCACCCTCCCACATCTGCTATACAGTGCTTTACAGAAAGACAAAAACAGTTCAGTTACCGTGAAATCTTCAATTAACCAATACAAATATTGTTAGTCTCTACAATGACAACCATAACGCGGGAATAGCTCATTCTTTTGCCGCCATGTTGTGTACAAGTAACCAACATAAAGTGATGACATCACCCACTGATCTGTGACGTTTTGCGGAAGCTAAGTGGTGCCACTAGATGGCGTCTTAAGGTTGCTAGTAGTAAACAAATATGGCGTTGGCGGGCATTGGTCATGTCAAGTATTAAGGCCAGAAGACATAAAATCAATTGTGCTTTGGCTTAGTGAGAATGTCATGCTACCAAGCTTGCCAGCGGAACGAAAGCGATTAGAGAATGTGTTGCTCCACAATGACAATTTGGATACATTGTAATTAATGTGGGTGAGAATGAATTTCAATCGGACCGCATTCCATCGGTTATGCCTGATCGCTGATGGAGTGGTGCAATTACTGAATTAGATATGCCAGACGATACAACAGTCCGCTTACTTTACCTCGTACACAACATTCTATGATCACTCCGAGAGTAAAGTCCAGAGTGTGCACTGACGTACACGCATGAACAAAGATTTCCATTTATTTTGACTGATTTAAGAAATATCACAACCTGATAAGATTTTGATTTTTTAATTACAGTTTGAATCGTTCAATATCATATGTAGAATCATGAAGCTTAGTATCCATATCGAAGCACATGTAGTGATGTACCACTGTGCATTGTTCTGGTAAGGATTATGCTGATTTTCCAGGCATTGAGAGGTCAGAAATGGACAGCATCATTTACTCGACACCAGTACTTCCAGGGACACAGCTGGGGCCAGACAGCCATCAGCACCAAATGACAGACTCATCGGAAGTTGGTGATACAGTAGAAGATAATGAACATTCCGATCAAAACTTAGATAATGCAGATAATACGTCGACGGTCAGCAGTGACAGACAGCTTGATTGGAGAGGAAGAGAGGCAGATTTTGATGAAGATGGAGGAAGCAGTGCTGCGGGCAACGATTGGGACCCAGTGTTCGAAGATATTAAACAAAGTTTGTTAAAGTCTGACTGTGGCCAGAGTCAAACATCTTCGTCTTCTGAACATGTGTCAGAAGAGAGTGTGACTTACAACATCTCAGATCACTTTACCAGCATTCCTTATGGGATTCAACCCAGAGATACATATGAACATGGCAAGAAAAATCCAGATATCATGGGAGGTAAAAAAAAAAGACATTTTTTTCAAGAGCTCTGGCATTTGTTAAAATTAAGTTGCCTCTAGCAGTTAATGCTGTTATTGGCTTCTTTTCATCCCTTTCATGATCAGTTGTCCCTGGTGAGACTTTTCAACTCCTTACTTAATCCTATATTTCTCTTTTATTTAATAACTTTTTCATGGGATACTTGTTGTGAGCAGGTTCTGTGATGCGCATGAAAATTAATCATATCTTACCTTTTTGTTTAATAGTAATTGGTTTGAGATTAATAATTAAACAACTTGGAAGTAATGTAATAACATGTAAAATTTAGCATGCAGGTGAAACATTAAAAATTGGGCCTAAGAAAAGTGTACAATTTTTTTTCCAGTTACCTACAATGGGAGAATGAGACAGTTTATCATTCTTGATGCAAAGGGTATAACAACATGGAAAAGAGATGCTGTTGATGTTCGAGGTAGTGTGATGTGATTAAATTTAATAAATTATGCATTTTGATAAATGTGCAACATAATTTTTTGTATGGTTTCATTTTAAAAACATACACGTGTGTGCATGATTGCATGTGTGATGGACGCAGCCATCACGGAGACGGTTTCGCCACCACCCGCTCACAGCGGGC
>SMGT01011395.1:4880-53161 GCA_004794575.1 Lanistes nyassanus
GGGGGGGGGGGAATTGGTGCTTAACGTTCAAACTATGTGCATATCAGGACGGTGTTGCTTAGACAGAGTTTACGTGCTGCCACACGTGGGACTGCTGTCACAACACGAGCCGCAGTCCCACCCAGTCACATTATACTGACACCGGGCCAACCAGTCCTAGTACTGTTCCCTGTAGCGTCTGGCAGGACAGCTACTAGATTGCCAATTTTTAAGTCTTAGGTATGACTCGGCAGGGATGCGAACCACCGACCTCCCGCCTCGGAAGCGGACGCCTTAACCACTAGACCACCGAGGCGGTCTGGGAGATCCAGACTCGGATCTGATACGACTTGTCGACTAGAGGTTTACCATCCTTCGTTCGCTTTCTGACGAATGGGCCAGTTTGGGAAAGCCATGAGGACTTCTTGTGATGTTTGTGATAGTGCAGAACGAGATATTCTTTGCTAAGTGTGACTGTGGCAATGGCAACTGATACGTTTCGCTATATATAGAACATTCTTTTGTGTGTGTGGGGGGGGGCGTGTGCGCGTGTGAGTGTGAGTGTGTTTGAGTGTGCGTGTGTGAGGCGCGTGCGTGTGTGTGTGCGCGCGCGCGCGCGCGTGTGTGTGAAAGAATAGGTTTCAGATGGAGGAGGAAGATAGGAAAAGTGTACGCGTGTTCAAGCGTGCATGCGTGTGCGAGCGAGAGAAAACAAATGGAAATAATCTGTGCCCATGTGAACGCTGGACTATGTGTCTCAAAATGTTTGCTTCAAACAGTCTTTCATTTACAATCCAATAGCTGTGTTAATGGCAGAAAATTAATTTTATTCCTTGAATATAAATAAATGCATTAAGATATAATACGACTTTTTTGTGGGTTTATCTGCCTGAACGTTTGTTGAGGAGGGAGAAGGAAGTACGGCTTGACTGTTTTGCTGCGCCGAGATAAACTGACCGTTTGGAACATAATAGTAAGCATTTGAGTGTGTGTCCACACACACACGCACACGCACACATGCACACGCACGCACGCATGCACACACACCCACGCACGCACGCAGCACGCACGCAGCACGCACGCATGCAAGCACGCATGCAAGCACGCAAGCATGCACTAATGTACTCTTGGACGGATGGACAGACAAGCTGAGCTTGAACGCGTTTGTTCCTGTTGTTTCATCCAGTGTCTTCTCTCTTTCCCTCTCTCACTCTATCGTACATCGCGTTCTTCTTGAGTTAGAAGAGGACTAACAAAATATTGATCTCAGTGGCTTCCCCAAAGCTGTGGGTGTGTGCACGCCGGATCACCAAAAAGTTACAGCGGCATCTGTCTGGTTTATCGAGCAACTGTCTCTGCAGCATCCATCCTCAGTAATTCACCCAGATTTACTTCCTGGCGCCGCTACGGGCCGGTCTGAAGGGAATTTTGATGATGACGAAGATGATAACAATGACGGCAATAAGGAGGAGGAAGAAAAAGAGGAAAAGGAAGAAGACACAAGAGTTATAAACGACATGCTTTTCTGTAGCTTCAAACGTTTCCAGATGCTGGGTGAAACTCCATAGTGAGGATTAAAATAGATTGAAGCTGTGCGGTTTTCGTATTTACGTCATATATAAATATAAATATATAGCCTTTTGCTCTTTTTTTTTACACTTCGTACCTCCTCTTGCGCATCGGGAGCATCTGTTGGCGAGTTTACGCTGCACATTACGACCATGTTCGTTGTTCAATGATAACGTTTGCATGTGTTTCTGAAGCCACGGCCAGTGACACCGGAAGGTTATACCTGTCTCTCTTTTTCAATCGACGTTCGACTGTTGTCAGAGCTTTACTCCGCGATGTCACACAGATGTGAGCGACAAGAATAGCCCTGAAAAGAGTTATTTCTTGTGACAAATCAGTAGACTATTCACCTCGTAAATGTATGCATGTACCGTCTTGAATAAATATCTGAACAGATTGTTTTCAAAATGTTTGAAGAGGATAAGGTTCAAGCGTTACGGTGTTAACAGTTTTTTCTTCTTTCCTGTGGGGGTGAAAGATTTGGTATTTAATGTAAATGCTGCTTACTAAACATTACCTAGAACATTCTCTAGGAGCGCTTTGAGAATGACGTTTATGTGTGTTCTGTTTAGTAAATCTTTTTTCTGCTTTTTCTGGCTCTGTACTTCTGATCGGGCCGAACGATGTAAGACAGAACGAGACACTGATAAAAAATGCACGTATGGATTGCTCCAAAAAGCTACTAGCGCGGTTTTCTCAGAAGGAAGCAGAAGGCAGAATTTGAAAAAAAAACAGCTGACAGCTTTTTGGAGTATGAGATGTAACAACGAGGAAACTGCACCAAGCTACTAGAACAGACAGAGACAGCGTTCTTCAAGAATGGGTGATGTCCCGAGATACTGGCTTGTGCTGTCCTTGCTGTTAGCTTGGTTCGGAAAGTAAAGCAAGTGAAATGAAACAACGCCTTCTAACATATACAGATATATTGTGTACCTGTTGCTGCTGAACACCTTTGTGCAAGAACTACACCCCTGCCATCGCAGAACTCTGAGTACACCGCAAAGAACACATGAACGTCATTTGTGCAAGCGTTTGAAGTGTTCTAGAATAAAGTCCATTTGCAGTCAGAACGTGAAAGAGATCGAAGGTGAAAGTGGGTCAGCCATGCACTCAGCACGTGCCCAGAATGCTCGGTTAACCAGTGCGCACCTTGTCAGCTCACCTAAATAAGGTGAACTGGAGGACATTCCCAGAAAGTTAGGTGACGTGTTGTGGCGCAGGACAAGGAACGTAAACGAGCGAACGAGAAAGAGAGAGAGACAGAAGAGATGGGGAGGGGACGGATGGAGAAAGAGTATCTCGCTGAGTTTGAATCACTCAGTCTCGCATTGCACGCGCCAGGCAGAACTCGGCGGAAGTCGGCTCCAGACCTGAGGTCGTGAAAGACGACCTTTCTGCCTCTTCTGCTGTGAAGATGGCCAGGTGTGGTATGAGAATGAAGTCGTGAGAAGATGGTGCATTAGCATTGAATTTATTTGTTTACTTGTTGTTTATTTATAGCTACGAAAACTCGTGCTAATGGAAGAAATTACACCTAATGTCACGCTCAAACGAGAAACGGCGAAGAGATTATCCAACCATACATTGTATGTGTGTATATATGCATGTTAGTGTATATATAAATATTTAATTAGATGTCTGTATATACACACATACAAATCTACAGCATCGAACCGTCTCTCACTAAGATGTCATTCGATCTAAACCGAAAGGTTTTCTCTACAACTCTTCATTACTACTGTCTTTTGTCTCCCGTCACTGTGTGTATGTTTTCCTTGATGCACACAGGCAAAAGATATTCTTTCTGTGGCACCAGCTTCGCAAACAGACTCGCAAAATAAACCATGTTGAAACCAGATTATAGTTAAAAGCGGTGTCTGTACACAAGTTTAAATCCAGTTTTAATGCATGGTGGAAATCAGAGTTGCTGCAGACAGGTGCTCTAGGTTTTTTTAAATTAATAAATCTTTTTTTCTCGATTTGGTCCTGACTAACAGTGGCTTTATATTGGTCAGCCTCAGATTACTAGCTCTGTCCGTTGTGAGTTAAAAAAATTCTCTAGGTCTGATTAAGTTCAAGACGACTAGGCTGACTAGACTCAACGATGACAGTTTAAAAAAAATTACTTTTGTAGTATTAGTTCTTGGGTACAACTATACTCTTTGACCCTAACGATACACTTAAAGCACGTAGGTTTCTTGGTTGATGTTAACTTTATTACTTTGGTCCTACAAAGAATTCTTTAAATGTCATGTGCATAGTTTCGTCTAGGTAAAAATGTACTTTTCAGGCTATAGGAGAACTAGGTCCAAAATGACTAGTCGTCTGTTGCTAGGCTACAATATAGTCTTTGTGACTATGCTAGCGACGACTAGCTCAATGGTTAAGTAAAATTATTAAAGATTTACTTTATGATTAACTGGCCAGTAAAAGCTGTTACATCTTTGATTATTGTTATCAGGATCTATTTAAAATCTTGTGGTCCTTAGCTTTCCGTAACATTTGTTGTTGTTGCTGCATCCAAATATGGTATAGCCTGGTGGTCCAATGCCATTAGAAATCCTGCCGGGTTATTAATACTCTTAAATCACTTGCATTTCCCTATCAATTTTCTTGCCTAGTGTTGTAGTTATATTAAAAAGAGAAAACGGCTTTGCCTATTGGACCTTTTAGAAGGCTAATGAACTTTCAGAGTTTCTAGATCGATTGGCCATTGAAAATCGGGGACTTTTCTCATCCCTGCATAATGCCTTCTTTCTGTCAATATTTTTGTTATTTTTGACCACCTGCTTTTTAAAAAAATCTCCTTGTATATTACCCCCCACCCTCCTTTCATCTCTTTCTCTCTTCATCCATACCGATGACAACCATGGAGGAGAAATGATGACTTGTTGCAGACAGTGCAGTGTGTGCTTTGTTTGGTTTCCAGGCGAAGTGCTGCCTCCCTGAAGCTGGAGAGGCTATTTTTAGTTGTCAGAGACATTTGATGTTGCGCCCGTGTACCGCGTTGTACCGGGTTGCCAGCTTTCCATACCACGCGCTGAACAGTTTCATGTACTGGCCGTACTGATCACGAGAGCGCATTTTTTCTTTCTTTCTGCTTCTTCGTAGAAACCAGGAAAACGAACGAAAATTTTCTGCACCCAAAGTTTATTTATGTCTGTTATTCCCTTTTTCACAAATCTTGCTGAGTAATGCTTTGCGACCTTATTTAGCGGGGATCCAACATCTGTTTTGTTCCGCCCTCGTTTTGAATTGAAAGGGGTAAGCACTTGGTATCTTAGCTCCGGAGATGTAAAGAAGAGCGTGTCCCAGGCTGCCTGGAGTTCCCGGCTGCAGAACATTGCGAATCTCAAAATGCACGAGTTAGGATGACTGTCTGTGGAGTGTTTCGAAATGTCTACAGGACTGCATTGAGGTAGGTGACAGATAACGATTTTGTCTGTCATCCAATTCCTGTTTGTCTCTGTGAGCTTTCTCCTTTGTCTTACCCGAGAGTTTCCCTTAGGCTTAGCTATGATTTTTATGCGCGAGCCAAGAACTATAGATTGATGGATTGCTGAGAAAGGCTCAGCATCCTTGGAATTGCACATATAAACTGCTAACCTGTAATCAAGACAAGACAATCACCTTAAATCAGCATCCCAGAGATGTATCCCCATCACGCGCTCAGAGAGCCATGGGTACTTGAGATGCCACCAAGATCTGCATTGGGCTTCTAAAGTATAACTCAAAGCCAGCGTTTAGGAGCACTAGATTCGCAATGTTTTCAGGTGGAGGGGCCATAATTCGTGGCGGCCCGGGCAGCTCCCCATGCCGGCATTTGAGAAAAAACATTTGGGAGTGTTTTGGTGGGAAAGGGGCAGTAAGAATCATGTTGGTGCAGATAAATTAGTTTCAGCAGATCACACTTCGGCTCCCCCTCCCAGTCCTCCGGCATTTAAGTTGTTTCCTAGATTACTACAAGAATATCACGTCTTTCCTTCTCAATCGCTCACGCCGGGGTGGGGGTGGAGGGCTAGAAATGACGATGTGAAAGAGTTTAAGAGGTTTTCTTTATTTTTACACAATCTGTTTTTCATAGATGAACGAAGAGATTAAGTCAGATGTACTTTTACGGATCACTCTAGTACGACGTCAGCCAACAACAACACAACAACTCACGATTAAAAGTGTCACAAGCAGCAGCATTTCCAAGCCGTTCATTTATTGTTTCTTACCGAGCACCTACAGTTTACACTCAACAAAATCAGTTGCCAAAAAAAAACCTAAAAACAAAAACTAAAACTAAAAACAAATCTTAAATTCACTACAACTGGCTATTTGATAGTTTCCGTTCATAGCGCATGATCTTCTATAGATATGAAACTTGCCAGGCTTAAAGGCATATATCCTAAATTACTGAGTAATTAGGAAAGCTTACTCAGCAAAATACCGGAACAAACTCTCGTAAAGCAATTTCGGTGTTGTTTCTCTTTACAGCTCTGTGTAACTTGCAAGCAAGATATATATGTATATAAAGTCATAAGGGTATATCTCTGTGGTTTTTTTAATAAGCGAGAAGAGTCATAAACTTAAGGAATTCTGAATTAACCCGGACTTCCTCCAGTGTTCGTCCAAGTGGTTTTGACTCCTTTCAGAGGTAACGAATCGACATGTTTATGTAATCGTCATATGAAACTTCGGCAACCATTGAACAAAACAGGTTTGGTTAAAACTTTCTCTTAACTCAACTAATGTACGCCTGGCGAACTATAGTTCCTCCATTTAAGAAAAGCCTTAGTCAAGGCGCTAGTGATTATTGATGTCGATGTTGTTGCAGATGCCATAAGAAGCCTCGTGTGGTGCTCCTGGTGGCTCTGGGCGCGGGGCTCCTGGCGCTGGTGCTTGTCAACCTCGACTCGCGCTGGAAGAAATACGTCGTGCGAAGCAGCCCGTCGTCTAGCGACCATCTCCAGCCGACGACAACAAGGACCACCGTACGACCACCAGCCACGCACAACGGCACGACAACGAACGAGACGACGCCTGGGACCACGAAGAAACCTGAAAGAGTTCGGAACGTCGTTATAGACGAGCAGCTGGCGAGAGCCGCCTCGCATATCCGCTACGCCCAGGTCCCTCAGGCGGAAACATTCCTAAAGGATCCGTATTTCCAGGCCGCCAGGTCAGGGCAAGCATACTATTCCCACATTCGGCCCCGCATTCTGAACAGCCCAACGCGCGCGTGCTCGAGCAGCAGCAGTGGCTCCAGGTTCCAGCCCTATCTCATGGTCCTCGTGCTGTCCAGCTACCGGCGTAGGGCTGGCGTCGAGAGGCGGGCCATTCGCAGGACCTACGGTTCCGTGGCTTTGGGGAAAGGCTGGCCTAACAGGCAGGTGCCGGAATCAGTCGGTCTGGTCTTCTTGTTGGGCAAGCCGCCCACCGCCAAGGCTCGTCACCGGGTGGCCAGAGAGAGTCGAGAACATGGCGACGTGTTGATCGGGGACTTTGTCGACACCTACGCTAACCTGACGATCAAGGTCCTGTTCGGACTACGCTGGCTGGACAAGTCCTGCCCGCAGGTCAAGTACACGCTCAAAATAGACGACGACACCTTCGTGAACATCCCGCTCCTGGTGGCCTTCCTGCTGCAGTATGGAGAGGAGAACTCCATGTACGGTCACGTGTACTACTCCTCGCGCGTGTTCCGGGGCGGCAAGTGGGGGGTCAGCTCCAACGTGTTCCCCTTCGATGTCTACCCGCCCTACCTGTCCGGCACGGCTTACGTCTTGTCTGCAGACGCCGTCTCGCGCGTGCTGGAAGCCGCTGACCGCCTGCCGCTGGTGCCGGTGGAAGACGCGCACGTGACGGGTCTCCTGCCTATGGTAGCTGACGTGCAGCGCGTGTCCACCAGCGGCTTCACGCACGTGCTGGACCGGCGGCCGAACCTGTGCGAGTTCGTGCAGGACGACCGCCTCGTGGGCAACCGTATGAAAAGGAGAGACAAGGTCCACGTTTGGAATATGATGAGAATTCGGGACGCCAAGCAGTGTAGGGTTGGACACTAGCCAACATGGAGTTTACCCTTGCTTTTCTTGCGAGGCAAGCTACCGCAGTGGTTAAGTTTTATGTGTCCAAAGGTGACCTTTACCAACCTTCCGCAAAACAACAACAACAACAACAACAACAACAAACCCAACACACCCTAAAATCAAAGAAAATGAATGGAGGAGAAGACATTTTGCAGCTTTTCAGAAATCTTATTCTCCCGACAACGAAATTTGCTTCCACCAGATGCTTGTGGCCCAGAAATGACCCTTACTTTCGGCTGGACCCTATAAGCTCCAACCATCTAATCCAACCCCGGGAGATCGGGCAGGCGTTTATGTCAAACCCTGGAGAAGAAACGATGAGATACATTTGCTCTATCACGCGGAGACTGTTTCTCACATGTTCCAACATACAGGCTGCCTGGCATTGTTTTCTTTCCCTCTGCTGGTGTATGAGCTTAGTACGTGTCACGAAATCAAAACACCATTGGTAAAGAACTTGAGTTCGGGTTTTGATTTTTATTTTCCTCTGGAAATGGAGAGACAGTCTTGTAGATCGTTTGTGAGTTCGTCCATATGTGTTGGCGAATGTGTTTACCAGGTCTAATTTCCACTAAATTGTTTTTAATTTATGCGTTGATTTCAACATAATTCTTTCTTTCTTTCTTCCTTTCTTTCTTTAACGCTCTTCACTCATTTTCTTTCTGATTTTGTTTTCGTCTTCACGACCTTTCCATTTTGTGGTAAAAAAAAGTATTACCGTTTGGAGAGAGGAGGCAATCTTCTAAAAAAAAAGTTCGTAAACCTCCGTAACTTCCTGTTTTATCACCCAACCATATGATTGAGATGCAAGTGTCCAATGCTTTCGCGTCTTAGTTGGTTAAGTAAACGAGTGCATCAGTACGTGAGTGACTGCACGTGTGGGTGCGTGAGTGAGTGAGTGAGTGAGTCACATTTATTCATTCAGCTACGGAATAGACCGGTGGGTCGGTGGAAGAGCTGGTGGAATGATAGCGCAGGAATGATTCTTGCTGTGCGTGTTTAGTTTTGCGTGTTTGGTTGTGTGTGGGGGTGGGGGGTGGGGTGGGGGGAGTTAGGGTGAACATAGATAGGTACTGTAAGTTTTTTTAAACGTAGTACTCCCACCACTACATCAAAATGCTGCTTCCCAAAAGAAACTAAGCTGCGATTTGAGTGACACTCATTTCTTTCGCTCCAGTTCTGCGCACACATTTGAACATAAACAGACCGACAGACAAACAGCAGTGTCACTGTGTGTGTGATTCGGGGGATGGGGGTGGTGGTGGTTGCAGACGGCTAATAGAAGAGATGTGGAAAAGTCAGCATCCTTAGATGCGTGATGATGCATTACATCACATGAACTGCTCAAAAGAATAGAAAGAACAGTTAATTGTAATTTGGCAGACTGTGTAATTTACAAGAACACAACATCCGGCTATGTACAATTGGATGCACCTTGTTTCATGCTGCAACAATGAAGGTTAAGATGCGTGGAAATCAGTGCAGACCACAGGAGGCAGCCAAACGTGCACCCAAGACGGCAATGTATGCAATTTAAACGCTTGCATGTGACAAAACAAAAATGAACGGGGTGAAAACCCCAATGCACGGGCAATCCATCTGTAATATGAACATAATTCAGCCACTCGAGGGACTGGTAGGTATTTATGGCCGTGGTCGAGGGTTTGTAACTGTTAGTCACAGATAGGGAGTGTCTCATTTAGTCAGTGTGACATATCGAGACCGCTACAACTAGAAAGGAAGTATCAGCGAGCGCCTACGAATCGACGTCCAGACAGGATGACAGGTTCGTTGTCCTGTCGAATTTACTGGACAGAACAGCTACTGCCAACACATGGGGCAGCTGTGAGCAGCAGATGAATAGGAACCGGCTGCGTGAGGCTACCCTGGGTTGAAGGCGTCCCCCAGTGCGGCCTGTCCTGATGCCGGCTCATCGCGGGGCTCGGCTGGCCTGCCCCCGGCGTCATCTGGCTTGGACAAAGGTCAGAGGGATCTGTTCACCGTTCAGTCCCGCTTTGCCACTTCGTTTTACGATGGCAGAATCAGCATCTTAAGGTGACAGGGCGAGCGCTATCATGATGTCTCTGTGAGGGGACGTGCATAAAAAAAATTGCTGGTGGGTACATCATAGTTTGTGGAGGAATGACCATGTCTTACAGAACACACCTGCAGCGTGTGCAAGGCAACCTCACTAGGGTGGCCTTCGGGGATGACATTCTACAGCCCATCCCAACGCTGCAGGCAATGGTACCAGGCGCCATTCTCCAGAATTCCAATGCCAGACCACACATAGCTCGGGTCACCACCACCTCCTTGCAACAGCAATTAAGCGACTCACATGGACTAGCCAGTACAGCCACCTTTGGGATGTGCTGGACCATCACCTGTGGAGAAACTGCCAGATGACCTTAACCAGGTGTTCCTTTTGCTTCAGCAGGAGTGGAAGCCGATCCGGCAAATGACTCTGGATTGGTTCAGTCCATGCGACAACGGTGCCTTGCTTGTGTGCAGCCCAATGAGTGGCACATACGTTTTTGACATTGATTATTCTGTGCTGTACCTGCCCTGACTATGCAGGTGTAGGGTGTCCTTCATGGCAGGGAATCTTTTGCTGCTGGAATGAAAATAGTCCATTAAATGTGTTATTTGGTCGTCACATTGATGAATGTGGTACAATTCAGCTTCACTAGCTGTGATTACTGTTCGTGTTTTTCCTGTACTGGTCTTCCAATTTTTTTGAGCAGTACAGATGATAAAATAAATAGGGTTTGGTGAGAACAAATAAATGACTCTCGACAATACATTGTTAAAGAACTACACGTGTTAAACATTTGTCCGGATCAAGCTGTTGGGATCGAGGAGGATTGAGGTAGGAATAGTTATAGAACATCCGAGTTGTTGTATCGTACACACGTAATCTACCACATAGTGTTGTAAAGAGCTCAATGGCTACACCAGTTCTGGGCTCCGGGGACATGCGAGAGCACACATTCAAGTCTAAATTTACACAGTAGATTACAAGATTCTCACTGCAGAGTGTAAACTGGCTGTGCGCAATTCGCTAAATTATCGAGAACGCCATGCAGTTTTGCAACGAGTATATATATATATCCATACGAACACTAGTTCAGCCTCGATAATTGTTCATCCACATTACGCCCGCACTGCAAGTCAGTCCCAGTGATGCAGGAGATGAATGGGCATTGACGTGACAGGCTGACTACGATTAACACTCAGGCTTTGCGAATACTTTCATAATCCTGCGCACAGTCTTATACACAAATTCTTTGATCCAAATTGGGATTAGGACCTAACTGAAAAATCATGAACAATTATTGATCGAACAATATTAATCAATTAGGAATTGATGTTTCCTTCAGTGACTGGTATCAGTGGCATATGCTGGTGTGCATAGGATGATAGGGTTTCCTATTCACCTGGTAAAATAAACACGAACAGTATGACTGCAGAAGTCGGCAAAAACAACAACAACAACAACAACAAACCCCCCCCAAAAAAAAAATCGCCTAAAACGGGCCACAGGATTACAGTATTTTCCCATTCCTGCATGCAGCCACACTTTTAAAAACACTACAAACAGACATACAAAAGAGTTTGAATTCTGATCAATCGATTAAAAAAAAAGGAGTCAAAAATAAAAGGCATCAAGAATAGAAGAATGTAGTCCGTTTCTAACAGACCTAACAGTCAAACTGCTTCAGCAAAGTGTCACCTTTGCAAGCCTCAATATTCGGTTCAAGAAAATGGCTGCTTTCGAAAAATATTGTTTGCAGCAAATTTTTTTCAGTTAATCCACTACTTTTAGTTAAATTTCACATTTTAGTTAAAAACTGTGAAAGAGAAATGCCGTATATTCACTTCCCCAAACCAAAAAAATGCGATATGAACACCAGTGGACAATGAGGTTTTCAAATTTGTCTCCCTTATCTGCCCTTTTCACCTGGAAGTCGTTATTTAAGAAGTCAGCCATCTTGTTACGAATCTGGTGGACTGGGTGTTTGCATTTTTTGCAAATTTGTGAACAAGGTGACTGCATTTTATTGATAGTATTAAAACCCCTGAAAATCTTATAGCAATGATCGAGAATCTAGTTTTTACTTGTAGACTTTGGTTCGGAAAGAATAATTTTAATATTTAATGATTATCAGTATCCGGAATAGACCGGAATATTGCTCGTGTCAGAATCTGCAAGTACTAGATTTTGTATCTCATTAATTCAATTGTGAACGCTGAGTTTATGTGGCTCTTGTTGAGAGCAATTACTTGAGAACGCTACATTGTTAAGCGTAAAATTATGAGGAATCAAATGTAGAACTGAAGAGGAAGCAGTACTTCGGTAATAAAATCTCTTCTGAAGCGACGAAAGCGTGGCAGTAGGTTTAAGGCCCGGGTCGCGGGTGTACCTCCTGCGACTGTGGCCTATAGCAGAGCACAAGTGTGAAGTGAAATAAGCGCACTGCGAGGTACTGAATACTGTTCCTCACACAATGATATTGTTCTGGCTGGTGCCTTGAAGATTTGTGTTGACATTATTTGTTTGAGTAGTAATAGAATGAGATAAAGACAAGTAACTGAGATAGTCCAGTAGGTATGTTACACTAATGACTAGTTAATTTAGTTTCATTATGTCATTGTAGCCGGCCCATCTGGTCGCGATGTTTGGCAAAAACGGTAAAAGATACAAGAAATAGTATTGATGCATTCTTTTAGCAACAGATGTACCCACAACCTTGCCCTGGGCAAGGTTGAATACATTCAGTATTAGATGTATCCATCACCTACTGACCTAGGCTTTGCAGTTGGAATATATTGGATACTTTCAGCACCACAACTGACATAGATGCTGCTTTTTGCCAACAATAGATTTTTAAGTTATTGTTTATGAATGTGCCTTGTGCCTCTGAGAATAACATTTGTTTTCACTTTCAGTATTATTATTAGACATCACATTATAGAAATTTCCTTCAAATAGTGTCATGTCTTGACATAAAAATAAAGTCAGTGAGAACAGGACAGGTGGTCATTGATACTTGATGGCAGTGTGTTACCTGTTTGCAGTCTTCATGGCAATTTGGGGTATTTAATAGATGGGCTAAACTCATTCACATTAAACAAGTGAACGCTTATTTAATCTCTGTCTTGTTGAAGAGATTTTTTATGTATACTTTTATATCCTTGTAAAATACTATTTGACGATCATAAAGTAAAATTCATTTTGTTTTTGTTTTTTTTTCCTTCCAGAATATGTCATCATAAACAGCCTTGGGTTAGAGATTACCAGGGAAAAAAAAATCATGAATCAGTATCCAGGTTTTGTACCAATGATGGTACCACAGCCCTACATGGTTGCTATGCCAACTGCAATACCTATGTCTGCAGCTGTTGGGCCAGGTCACCCAGGACTTCCTCCAGTGAGTTTTACTCATTTCAGCTTCATTCACGTAGCACAACATGTTTCCCACAGAGTAATTTGGCTTGTCCCCACAATTCGGCTGTAATCTCTTAATAATAATTGTAATAATTCTCATTATTAATCTCGATACAGATAAATTTTGTGGTCTCCCCTTTTGAAGGGCCCATGTGGCTTGGGCAGGATTGAGACTTAGGCCTTCTGGCAGGTAGTGGCAGAGTGACCATGCTCTGGTTATCAGCATACAAATAGGGCTACCCCTCGTTCATTCAAACTTAGGAAACTCATGAAGGCAAGAACCTATGTTATAATCAAATATATCGCTTGAAAGAATATAAAGGTTGCTGCACAGAATGGTGGTGTTCTTTTGTTTATGTAAAATGGCACAGAATTATTAAATCTCCCATTAAAAGTACGCAAAATTGCGAAGTCGCTGGCAATAGCAGCGCTTGACACATATGGCGATTTTTACTAGGTCAGGAAATTCACAATTCGCTTTCTATCTGTAACACTAACTGGACTGAAAATTACACCAACGTAAAGCTAAATCAATGATCTTTACAATGGTATGGGAAGTTGTGATTGTTCTTCAAATAGTTCAATTTTATGTGATTTAAAGACTTTGAACATTTTTTTTAACAACTTCTGTTGCAATGTTTGGCCCTTTTCTAATATTTTTGGAATCTGCGTTTAATTTTCTTTTTGCCCACTAACGAAGTAGCACATGGAAGAGCACAGAACTCTGACAACCCATCTAATTGTGTGGTCTAAGGGAAGGACTTCTGTAGAGAAATGATTCTAGTGTAGGAAAACACGAGTGACATCCCTTTCCAGTGAACCGCTTTCTTGTTTTTAGTCGGCGCAAAACAGTGAGCATAGCGCCAAAATCCAAGCGCAATGGTGACGCTACACACATATGCCCTCCGCTGGCTTACTAGCGCGCAGGGAACATTGAGTTAACCTGATTTCGAACATTTACTGGTATTTCATCACAGTCTTATGCAGTCTTAGGCTGTTTGTGTAAATGAATGAGGTTTAATTATTTTGGATTTAAGTAATATAAATGACAATTTCCTGTTTAATTAACAATAGAGGATTCAGTGCCGACTCGACGAAGAGGAATAACTCATTTCTTTGATCAAAGGTGGTCTCAGCTTATCAGTAGTGTGCATCATGCAGTATTTTTTTGATGAAAGGTCTGCTTTGACTGTTGCAAATTTTTACTTTGCGATAAGACTAGGTTAAAAATTACTTTTCTTTGGGCATTCTGATACAAGAAAAAGATAACTCCCGTTGTTTTAAATAGCAGATGTATCATCTGCTAGCACTCATTTAAGTTAACTGTACAATTTAGTTTTGTCACATTACAGTTAACATTGATTAAAAAAAAACAGAATTAGATAGATGTAAGTATTCTAAAAATTATGAGCAAACATCAACATTTACAATATAATGTATACATAATTACATATACAAACTACAATACTATTCATTAAATTTTAATTTTCTACTATTGGCAGGTATTGTTGATAAACCCAAAGACAAAAGATCAGACAATAAGACTAAATGCTAACAATGACATGCCACCTGAGATTATGGAATGTTAAAAATCTGGTACTGCTGAGAAAACAAATGAAATTTCCAGTTTGAATTTGGTTTTACACATGACTACAATTTTTAAATCATCATCCTTTGTGTGACTCAGTCTTATATATAATATTGTACCTTATTTTATTTCTAGATGATGCAACTTACACTGCACTGAAAGGGTCCATTGCGGTGTTAGGCCCTTGAGGACGTAAAAAAATCAGTGGTGTGCGCTTGACACAAAAGCTCATGCTTCAAAAATACATTTTCAAACTGGGCCATTAAGAGCCTCCCCATTCTAAGACCTAGGATTATGCAGAAGCATTTTTGAAGAAAGTGGTAAATCTTTGCCTTCAGATAACCTCTGGCAAGTAATTTCAAGATTTTTCACACCTATTGCCATAGAGGATACCACAAGCAAAGAGCTTCAGTTACAGATCATTTGTCTATACAATTTACAAGTTTTAAGCACACCCCCTTTTCACTGCAAACTCTGGAAGGTGACTAAATTAGATGACATAAGAACTGAAAGCGTTGTAGGTACTTGTTTTAGAACTATTCTTTAAAAAAAATTTCTCAGTGAAGTATATACAGTTCACAATCGGTGTACAGCAATCTTACTTTATCTGGCTATCAAATGTCAATTACATGGTGTGCCAACTTCAAAATGATGTAACTTAAGAAATATCAAAGATATTTACTTCCATTTTTTTTCATGGATTGAATTTTTGTTAGAAAATCATAAAGTAATTTGCATACATTCAGTTTCAAATTTTTGCTGCCACTGCCTACTTAATGTTAAAAAATCTGGACTGTCATCTTAAAACAGATGCTACACCAGCAGGTTGCTGCTGCTCACATGGCTGGTGCTCCAGTAGTGTCTTCGGTTATGGCTGGTCCTGGCATGGTTCGTCCAGGACAAGTGGGTCCTGGACTTGGTGCTTTGGGTGTTCACCCTGTTCAGCCTCCGATGTCCGTCCCCACTGCCACAGTCATCCCTCAATTGTCTGCCATCTCTGCTGGCCAGGATTCGAAGAAACGAAGCTTCCTTGAGATGGATCGAGGAAAGGGGTAAGATGAGATTTTTTGTATCCAAATCTTATTAGTTTTCTCACCGTAAAAAAAGGAGAAAGAAATCCATGGTATGTTTTGTAACATACATGGAGATCTGTCAAGCTGATTTTAAAAAAAAGTTTGGCTCTCCTGCCAGATAATTTATGACTATAAAAACAAGGAGAGTATTAAGCCTTTACAAGATTGTGTTCTATGAATGCTTACATTATGTACAGTTATTCATTTTTAAAATGGAAATTTTTGGTAAATTGGTGATTCTGTCATTAAAGCATTTCTGTTCTGTTTTTCCCCCACTATTGTTTTTCAGAGGAGGAGGTGGGCGCTTCAGTAACCGTTGGCAGTCTTCCAACCCTGAACTGGATGTTGATGAGCCCAGCATGGATGACTCATTGTGTGTGCTTGACCACTTCAATTCTGATCTTCATCTGCAGATTGATCCAGATGGGTAGGTTGCTCCTGCTTCAAGACACACTTTTTATGTTTTTATTGTTCAGCGCTGTTGTTTTCTCAGTTAATGCTTTGGCAGGGTTCCCCATAGCCTGAAAAACTAATAGCCCCTGGGACACTCTGCTTCGAAATTGAGGTAGATTTTTGATGAGAATTTAGAGATCTTGTAAAGCTTTTTTTATTTGAAAAAAAGTGTGCATCCTGGAAGTGGAATGCTTGAATGGAAATATCTTTGCAGCCTTTCAGATTTCTATGCATAACAGATGCATGATTGTGTGCCATGGGAAACCCTGTTTACCCAATGTATTATTTCCACAAAGTGCACCGTACAGTAACCACTTACACTTCTACCAACAGAATTTGTTTTTTCCTGGTTGTGACAAAGCTGCTGATCACAAGGGATCAAGTTTTCACCTATGTGATAGCATGTGATTGCCTACATAGAAACTGTGGTTACATTATAAGAAATGTAGTTCAGTGTGGACGTATGTAGTTCATGCATACAATGGTTCTTGACCAGGTATACTGACTTCTTGACAGTTATCAGTTGATGAGTTATCACTCTTACTATCTTTATGCATCTGAACTTTGATGCTGCTATAAATGCCTTGAAAGTAAGCTAGAATTGCACTCCATAAATTATATTTATGGTTGTCAAAAATTACATTCTTACCATGTGATGAGTTTTTGCTCACAAGGAAACTACATGTGGATGCCCATAAGTCATGCACACATCTGAATGAAAATTATTGCAGGCAAAAGTGTTTCATAATTTGAAACTCATTCGCATCGTAAAGCTACAGTGCATGACGGTTGCTTGAATCTGAACGATTTAGGATGGTTTTTGAAAAATTATTAAAAAAACTATTAGTGATAGAAACATAATTCAAACAGTATTTAAAGAAAAATTTAAGGAAAAAATGTATTTCCTTCTTGAGATCCATCTATTGGTGATTTTGTGTGGAAGACTGTTGAATTATGTAACCAGCTGAATGTAAATAGCATCTTGGTAATCTTCCGGTGACGCTGAATACTCGGCTATTACAACTGTTTGCAGCACTTGTAATCCATAACACCTGGTGGAAATTATCCATAGATGCCAGGAGTTTATCCAGGATGAAAGCCACCAACAAACATGCACAGATGAAAGGTTTCCGAAGAGCTCTAAGGCTTGTCTTGCAGAGAAGCACTGAGTTTTACAATGGCGGCTGGCCAATTTCCCAGAAATAAATAGCGTGTTTCTGGTGGCACAGATTTGAAAAAGTGGTCTAAGGAAGAGAATTCTATAGAAAAATGATTCTATTATTGGAAACACCACTTACATCCCTTGTCAATGAATCTCTTTGGATTAAAAAATTTGTTGAAGTCTCTGTAGCCCTCTGGATGTTACACCGTGAACAGTAGCAAACTAATATTGAAATGGAGGACTTGGAGTTAACAGTCAGATTGTGCTAACAAATCGTTGTGATGTTGCATGTCAAATGTTTGTATCCTATTTGGAGGAAGTGGGAGTGAATTTTTAATAATTTTTAATCACACATTTGGGTTTGTTTTTTTTACTATTATTGGCTGATTGATAACTGATTTTCCCATCCTCTAAATACCGCTGACATTAAGTAGCCTGAGTGTTCCAGGCAATGTGCTTAGATTGGGGTTATTGTATAATTGGATAATATAAATGACCCTGCCAACAGTCAGGCAGTATTAATCACCTTGTCAGGGCTCATACAGATCCTGGAAACTCCTTAAAACGTCTGGGAATTTTAGTTGTGTGTTCCAAAGCCCTGCAAACGCCTTGAAATTCAGAAAGTGTGCTTTTAGTCCTGGGAAACTCCTTAAATTTTGAGGGAGAAAATACAATTTTCAAGCTCACTCCATATACATGGCTTCCCCTGTAGTCCCTATGTTATAATATATGTTTAAAAAATGTAGAAAGAACTAACACCAATAAAAACATGATTTTAACACAGTTTAAAAGTAAAAGATTAAAATCAGCCCTTCCTGAAAAAATATCTGGTGTGAATTCTATGCAGAAAGTTGCATTGAAAAGAGTATCTGAACTGAACACACAATGGCGAAGGCCAATTGACTTAACACTGTGCCAGTAGGTGTTGTCAGAAAAATGCTTTCTTTCCCCTCTAATATGGTCTCTGGTGGTCTAAGGGAGGCAACTGTAAAAGAAAATGGTTCATGGATCTGAAAACACAAGTTACCTTTCTATCGTCCCTGTTTGTTTTGAATCCTTTTAAAAGTCACAGGAAAACCCTTGTCAGAGCGCTGGCAACTCAGCAGATAGCCACTGCTGTAATGTTGTCAGAACATCGTTAATGAGTTAATGATGCTTTGTTGCAAGATGATGTGTACAGATCATGGCTTCGACAGGACATAACTGATATGCTGCTTATTGCATTTGATTGCCTGTTGAAACCGATATACATGGAAACATGGGGGACCATGCAGTAGAGTCCATGCAGGCACGAGCAAATGGGCAAACACAGCCAGATTTAATTCAAGGATTGCTGTGGGGGACTGAACAACATGAAAATCTGCTTTTTGGCAAATGGATGGAGACACCATAGGCTGCAAGGACATGGAGTCTCATTTCATTTCCCATTTCGGCATCATGCCCCCCTCAGGACTGACAAAGCACTAACCTCTCCTCCACCCACTTCTTCTCTCTCCTTTCCAGTCTCTTTTTTCTCTTTGTAACATCCTCTGCCCCACCTCTCCTCCCTTACCCTCTTCCTCCTCCCCCTTTCATCAGCCCCAATAGGACATGCCATTCTGTTGGCTATAGGTCTTTTCGCCACTTATTGGTGGTTTAGCACAATTCACTTTCCATGCACTGTCCCTCTTCCCCTCACACTTTCTTCCTGTCTGTCAACCGTGGATGACCTGCGTCTGTCGGCTAAGTTACCATTTTATTTATCTGATTGTGTCATGCTGAAGAAGGGGCCTTGCCTTGAAACGTTGACCACCTAAGTCTCCCTTGGCTAAGTTCTCTTTGTTGTTACCTTATTTACCCCAAGGTGCAGTCACCTGTTTCTTTTCTCGCAATTAAATTATTTATAGTTTTACCTGTTAGTGCTAGCTACCAAAAATTCAGTTTCAGTTATCAAGAACTAATTTGATGAAACGTGCAAGACATCACAGTCTGCAGGCATCCACATGTATGTTTTAAGCTATATATATATATGTAGATATATCTATCACTGTGACAAAGATTGTATGAAGAAAAGTGTGTCTATATTAAGTTTTAAAACCATATGTACAGCCATTTGTTATTTAACTTAGAAATAGAATAATTTATAAAATCTCTGCCATCCTGCTTGCTTTTGCACAGTCCATAAAGGCAGGATATCAAGATCTTGTTAGCTGCAATGGCTTATTTAAATTTTTGTTGTTGTGTGTGACTTTGTTTCTGACAGCATCTTTAAAATAAGTACTCTTTTTCAACAGCCACAGTTTTATGAGTTTTGCAGGGTTCAAATTCTCTCCAGCCGTATTCATTTTTCTTGACAGGCCTCATTTCCACCAACAGTGATGTCTCTATTTAGATACGTACCCCTCTGATGAGGCATTCCCATTAGTTTCAACATTCTGGATATGACATCATCACTGCAGTTTCTTTTTTGTCAGTATCTAGGAGGAGAGACAATGCAAGAGCTCAGAAATCAACCCCAAAAAGCTTCTCATATAAAGCATTTTAGTTACATATAAGATCTTCTTACTAATTTCCAAAATTTCTTGTCTGTCCATCTTCAGGATTTTTCAGATTTGTGTATTCTCTGGATATAACTTACAAGCAGGCAAAAATCAAGGCTTTGATGTCATACTCCTTCTAATGCATGGGTATGCCTCATTAGTCTCTGCCCTGAGCTTTCCCATTTGAACCAGGTGGCAAAACATCCATAGCAGATTATGCGTGAACAAGACAAGGAAGTTGGAAGTGACTGAATGAGGTGCATAACTTAGAGGTGCATAACTTAGAAATTTCCAATATCCAAATATGTTTAAGTGATCAGCCATGTGATCATTTCATCCGATAAATGACATTTTCTTTGCATTTTCTTGCCTTGCTGGACACCGTTTTCTGGCATGGCAATGGTAGGACGCCTGTATTGCACCTCATTAATTTAATTAACCTGCTATGAACTTCAGTCTTGCACTCATTCTGTACATGTGAATCATATGAACAGAAGTAAATTATTCTCCTAAGATTCTGAAAATGTAGTGAAACTTGATCCATTTATTTAATAAACACTTTAACATTACTAGGAAAAGTTCACCTTATTTTTCAGTATGACACTCTTTTCTGGAAAGGATGCCAAAAGTACCCCTATTGAAAAAAAAGTAAAGTTTCACCTCTGCTTGGCGCTATAAGAAAACTTTTAGGCTCACAGGAAATAAAATTGTGGTGCAGATGAAGGTGATCTGTGCAAAATTGAAAATATCAACTGTTTTATGGTGTGTGTGTGTATTTACTTACAACTGCATATATATCATTTCTAGTATGTAAATGCACTGGTATTGCGCTAAAGATAGTTTGAGTGGTCCCATAGGAGTGAGTTGGGAAATGAGGTACGTGTATTATGTCCAATTTATTAGATTCCATTGGGCCAGTAGAGTGTAACCAAAGTCTGTCATTCTAAAAACTGTGATGTTTATGACTTAAAGTGTTGCATGAATCCAAAATGAGCTACAGAATGTTGCAGATCATCTTAAATTTAATATAAAAACATACATCATGTAACAAATTGATCTTATTTCCTTTGACTCTGTTGTGCCAACAAAATATTGCAAAGGTCTGTCTCATTCTAAACATGAATTAGAGAAAATGTTTCTTTTCACAAAATATCTCATATTACCTTAAATTTGGTACAAGAACATGCACTGTTTAAAACAACTTGAGACCAAAATGATCAGAAAAATGGTGCATTCTTTTAAGGTTTTAAAGGTTGCTTAGTGCATGTACTGTAGTTGGATTGTGGTTGTCCATATGTTAAAATTAATGCTTGCATTCACCTTTATTAAACATTTATATCAGTGATCAAAGAGATGTTGCTTCCATGACAAACCAGCTAATTCCTTTGTGCTGCTTTTCCAGCTGACCGTGAAACAATCATTTTGAAAGTCTAGAAGAATCATATATTTTTCCTTCAGAGGTTATAGAATTGGTGGGTGTCTTTAAGCCCTCCTTTTTTTCTCTTTGCGTCTTATTTAACACAGCATCATGTTTTTACATATTTTTTAATCTAAGCACTTACTGCAAATGACCTTCATTTTCTGTTCGATATCTTCTAATACTCATTTATTTCAGTGAATATACAGGAAACATACAGGTTCCAGATTTGAAACTTATGTGATTTGTTTTTGGTTTTCTTGCTTGTGCACTGAGATGATGTTGGTTTGAACAGCTTAATGAGACTGTGCTGTAGTGAATGTGTTTTATCATGACCCAAGATACGGAGCTACTGTTGTCTTGGATCCTCCCGGCTTCTGCTTCACTTGGGCTGGTGCTCGTGCCACATATGGCGTATGCAAAGGCAAGGTCAGTTAACAGGCCCACAAACTAGGGTTGCCGCTTTACACTTTTGTGAAAGACAATAGGCTGGTCAGATTTAAATAGAGCAGTTCTAGTTGATTTAAATGTGCTTCACGTATGGAGATGGAGCATATTAAAATCTGAGTCATGATTGAGATGCATTCAATTGAAAATCTTGTGCTGAGTAACAACAGGTTTACCTCTTTATCGTTGCACTGTTTTCAGCTTGTTAAATTACATCTCGAGATAGAGCAATTTTGTGGTTGATCTTATGATGGTTTCCCCTTCCCCCCACCCCCACTTTTTTGTTTGTTTGTTTAGAGAAAACTTCAATTGCTGTGGGTTGTTTTCTGTCTGTAGTGTAAGGCCATCCTTATAACTATAAAAACCTACCCTGTTATTGTGTCTTCACGACAACTTTAAACCACCACAGTGATGATTATTGTTTTAAACCACCACCATGGTGATCATTGCGGAAGACAAATTAAGGAGGAAGATTAACAAAACTGAGGGTCTTGATATTTAACTTACAATTTTAATTAACCAAGTAACTAAATGTTCAGGTGAGTTTTTACATAATGGGTGTATGGGCATGCATGTGTGCGCACGTTTTTTGAGTTTGATGGCATTTTACTTATGAATTAGTTTCATCTCAGAATGTGAAAATTGTGCTTGTGCAATTGTAGTTAAAAAAAATAGCATTCTGACTCCAGACATTTGTAAGAGTTGCCCATCTTCAGCAGAGCCGACTTTGGGGTTTAAACTTAAATGTTTCTTAAATGGTCTGCTTTCCCCTTTGATTTCTTTCTGACAGTGGTTTATGACAAAGGTTTAATCTGATGTATTATATTGTGAGCATTTCTTTCTTAAATTATATTGCCTTTTGATGTTGATGCACTTTTATTTGGTATATATTATAAAACTTATATCAGCGTGAGTGATAAAATACAAAAGCTGTGATTAAGTTTAAATCAAGAAATGCACAAACTGCATAAAATTGAATACTGGGCACTTCTGCAAAAAAACCTCATTAAAAAATTAAACATAATATGCTTATTAATTTATTTTAACCAAATTGGTGTTATTGGAGAAGGAAAGAAACATACATTTGAGAATGCATTTAACTGAAATGCTTGGTTCTTCAATGCTTGGGTTTTTTGTTTTTTGTTTTTGCTTGATAAAATAAGCATTATTTACAAATGCATCTTTGCTCATATTTAAAAGTACAATGCATCCATCACTGCATCAGCGCATTGGTCTGCCTTTCATTGCCACTAGCTATAGTGTTTATGGAAGTGGCTAGTAAAATGACACCAAATACAAATGGCATGCATAATACACTGTACTACCAAGTCACTTCCTGTGGTAGCAACAAAAAAAAAAGGTGTCAATTCTTATGTAAAGATAGTTATAAGCACACCTGCATGTTCTACTGAAAACACTGTCAGGACGTTTATTTCAGCTAAAGAGAAACCCGTCTTCCATGGTGTCAGTCTTACATGTGCACCGATACAGTGCTTATAATATGTACTGCTTATAGGTGAAATCTTTGTTACAACGCATTATTTTCGTCTGTGATCGAAACAAACTTTGAAGTGTGTGACTGCGCTGCCTGCCTTGGATGTTCTGCAATATGCAATTACAGTACTTGTATAAGGAATCAGCAGGGCTGGACAAGCGAGTAAAGCTTTTAAAATAGACCCTGTTGTCAAGTCAGTACGAGTGACCTGTGGACATTTAAATAGTTTTGGTATCTTACTTGATATGATGATGATAGGGGAAAGATAAGACATAATGGCAAGCTCTGCATCAGATTCATAGTTTGTGACCAGGGTTTCTTAAAAGCCAATGGTGTGAGCAGTTTTCATAAAAATTTATATATTCAATAGGATTATATGATTTGTTATTAAAAAGTTTCCCATAGGATTATATTATTATTAAAAAGTTTTCGATATGCATATGCATGTAAAAACATTTCTACATCTTCTGCCTCCTACCTTTTCATTTCCATATTGCACATGTGCCTGCCAGTCTGCGAGTTCATGGATGTCAAAATACAAACTATAATTAAAGGCCCATCTAAGTTAAACATTTTAAAATGATTTTATTTTATCCACTAGAAAATACTTGTTAGAGTGTATTATAATATTAGATGGCAGGGGTGTGTGTGTGTGTGCACGTGCGTGCACGGGGGGAAAGGGAGACGAGAGGTCTTCCATTCCAGTCACAAGATGTAGGCCTGCATATTTTGGCATTTTCATCTGTGCACAGAAGGATGTCATAATATGGTTGCATTGTTGCATGGACACACCTCATTAGCTCATAATTCACAAAGGCTGACCCATCAGCCATAGCACTGATGAACTAAGGGTTCCGGTGTGATTTTGTGGTTGTGATCTACAGGTACTTCCATAGATAACAGTTTATGTCCATGGAATTATTCACATTCTCTGTTCTAGGATTATATATATATATATATGTTACTATATATATATACTATATGTTACCTAGAAACTGTTGTTGAAAGCATTTTGACTTGGATATATATTTAAAGGGTATATTTGTTTCCATACTAGATGTCGGCCCATGGTCCCTCATCCCAAATTTTACTAACCAGCTTCATAAGGTTACTACCCAGATAAATGGAGAAGTTGAAATTGTTAGTTCCATGGTACTTCCATCTGGTGAACAAGGTGGTGTTTTAACTTGCCATTTCTACATTTACTTGTCACAGGTCTGTATTCAAATGTGAAATTTGTTATCTCCTTGTGGCAGGTGTACTTTGAAGTACACATCTTAGAGCACCTGCCAGCAGACTTTGGTGATGACCATCAGGAAACCGACCCCCATGTGGTTAGAATTGGCTGGTCAATTGACAGCTCTTCCTTCCAGCTGGGTACGTTTTGCAGTATATAGTAGCTCTGTAACATCAGTTTGGTACAGCATAGAGCTCAGCTACTTTTAAAGGGGATCCATGAGTTTATTTTTGTATGACTTTTGTAAAGCACATATACATTATGCTGGGTATTCCAAGCAGATGGTGCTGGTGTGGTTATGACATAGTTCTGCACCCGTTTATCCTCTTTGCAACACTCTCGGTCTTAGCATTTAGAACAGCAGTATATGAGAGTCAGAAGGGAGAGGTCAGTAGAACAATATTTGAATTTTTCCTGAATGCCTTACAAGAAAAGAGTGAGTAAGTGGTTTTTATCAGGTACAGACTACAAAATCGCAAGCAGATTTTATTAAGATATATGGTTAAACATATGGCCATTTGACCAAAAGATTGAAGGATCATTTGCTGTGGAAGAGGCATGTAAAATTGTCAAAAGGGATCTTCTGCTCTTTCTGACCAAGTTTAATTAAACAATACCACTTTAACTCACATAATACTCATATAAAGGAGTACTTCCTTTAAAGAGCGTGGACCATCACTGATGTAATTATTCTATATACATTCTAGAGTGTTCGTTAAGAAATTATCTCCTTTTGACCATCACTGATGTAATTATTCTATATACATTCTAGAGTGTTCGTTAAGAAATTATCTCCTTTTTTTAAAATTAATATTAGTCCTTTAGTTAAAAAGAGGTCAAACAGAATCCATTGATACCAATCCAATTGTGTAGGTTAATTATAACCAAGGTTAAGGTCTTGTAAACTTTTAGAAACGTTCTAAAAATATCATTTCATCAGGTTTTCAATAGAGGAATCGTATATTGCAACATTTTTAAAGACCATTGTGTTGTGTTCGATTCCCCCTACCCCACCATCCCCCCACCCAAATAAAAAACCCTCTTCAATCCAATCTCTGCTAGGTGGAAGGGAAAAAACCATTTTAATAGTACTTAATAGACTGGTTAATTACTGTATTGTGTTAATGTGTGTCTGTGTGCGTGTGTCTACATGTATTCTGTCAGGTGTTGTGAGGCTGCCTTCTGCAAGGTGGGGTACTGCGCTTTATAAATCCTACATCATTATTATTAGCCCAGTTTTCTCATTCACATTGTTGCAGAGTCAGCATTTTGCTTAGTTTTCTGTTTTTGTTGTTTGTTTTTTTTAGCACAAACATGAGCTTGTTAGAACTTGTTTTCAAAAGAAAACTTGTAACTTACTTCCCCTAACAGTGATGGGAATTGGCTTCTGTGTGGTTGGTTTCTGCCCAGAAAAAGTGCCGCTTTTTTTTTGGTAGGCGATTATATTAAAAAAACACTTTTTCTTCTGCCGCCGACTAGACTTTTGTATTCTCGTTTCCTGTTTTGCTTGCTGTGTGTAGTTGTGTTACCCTGGCCAGATTTTTTTTTATTTTTTTTTTTTAGTTTATCCAGTTTCCATTCCTGCCTAACGAAGTTATTCTTGGAATCAGGATAGATATCTGTGCCTCTTTAGGTGCTGTATAGATCCCAAACATTGTAATGAAAATTTGAGCTTGGAATGCCTCATCGTATTGTATTGCACTTTGTGTGCTGTACAGGTGAAGAACCTTGGTCATTTGGATATGGTGGGACTGGCAAATTCTCCACGAACTGCCGCTTCTCTGACTACGGCCAGCGGTTTGGTGCTGGAGATGTTGTTGGAGCGGTGCTGGACTTGGACTCGCGCCCAGCATCCATCTCATTTACAAAGAATGGGACCTGGTTTGGTGTAGCATGTCCACTGCATGGCTTTCCTGTGGGAAGCAAGGACATGGCTCTTTTTCCCCACATCCTCCTCAAGAACAGCAGGTGAGGAGGAAGATGGTGTTAAATGTGTGTTGAAAAAGTACTGGAGGTACGGTATGGCATAATAGAATGGTTGGAGGAAAGTTTATATCCAATGCTTAAGTGGTGCTTTGGGAAAGATGTTTCCCCCGTAACCAAGAATATTTTTCTGCATTGAGACGAGGAGGTTGAAGGGTCTGATAACGAAAAATACCATGAAAATCCCATGGACAACTGAGGCATTTTTGATTGCTGCAAAAAGCCACCTGAACATGCAATTGCGCTAGTAAATAGAATGTATTTTCATTGGTGTGATGTTTGCTGCTTTGGAAAAACATTGCAGGGTAAAGGTGAACTTTGGTCAGATGGACTCGTGGTTTCCCCCACCTCAGGGGTTCACGTACATTGGCCAGCTGCCTCTCATGGACAGGGTGCGTGGTATGCTACCGCCACCTCGCAAGGCAGATTGTGAGGTAATGCTGTAATTTGTTTCATGTTGTGGGCAACAGAGTGACTTGTTTGCTCTTTTTAGTAAAGCAGCAGTATTTTTGAGAGGAAGCTATTTCTGACAGCAGAAGGAACATATATGAGCAAATGCAAAAGGCACTTCACCTAAAATTTGAATATACCAGAAATAATTTGTTTTTTTTTCCTTTTCTCTTTATCATCCCGTATGCCCCTTCCTTCATCTTCCCCCTTCCTCTCCCCCAATGAAAATTGCACACCCTGACACAAATGCCTCATGCAGAACAAGATACCATACAGACATTTAATTCTTGGAAACAATAAGTAGGACAGCACTCCATGGTGACATGAAGTGACAGAAGTGTTCTTCTTCCAGATGATCATGATTGTGGGCCTTCCAGGCACAGGAAAGACTACCTGGGGCATCAACATGCAGAAGTCACACCCAGAGAAACGCTACAACATTATTGGAACAGACACGCTCATTGACAAAATGCGTGTCATGGGGTTGCCCAGAAAACGCAACTACCACGGTCGATGGGATGTTCTGATAGAAAAGTCCACCAAGTGTCTCAACAAGCTATTTCAGATTGGTAAGTTTTTCCCTTCAGTTTTTTTTATTTGGTACTTTTACGTGTGGACTTGCTTGTCTAAGTCTTTTGCCATGTGCACAATAGACATTTTCTGTTGAAAGCTAAGATTTCTGATGATATTGCACATTGGTGCAGCCATAACATGCAGTAATCTTAAAGGGCACAGATACCCTGGTACATTAAAAAACAGAAATATCAGGAGATCCATTTCTTGTCAAGGGACCCTCTGCGACCCTTGGGTTTTGAGGCTTTGGGGAACCATGGTTGAATACAAAAAATTTGCCATCTTTCTGATTAAGTGTTGCTTTCTTGCAGCCAGCAGACGAAAGAGGAACTACATTCTGGACCAGACCAATGTGTATGCATCTGCACGTCGTAGGAAAATGAAGTTTTTCAATGGATTCTACCGGATTGCTGCTGTTGTCCAGCCAGATGATTCAGAAATGCAGCGTCGGTCACATAAGCGAACAGTTGAAGATGGTAATTTTATTTCTTCCACTGTACGTGGAAATCTTACATGGACTATGACAGTTTTGGTTATATCTGGTTATAGCTGTGGGACTGCTTTCACTTCACTAGGTAGTTGAGACTTTAGATTTTTCTTGCTGTGTTAGAGCAGAGAAATGTAGATGAAGTATATTTTTTATCTTTGGAAATTCACACTGTGCTACGTTTCAGGCAAGGTGGTGCCCGAGTCTGCTGTTCTTGAGATGAAAGCCAACTACACGTTGCCAGATGAGCGAGACAACATGTTTGATCGCATAGACTTTATTGAGCTACCCCGGGAAAAAGTTGTCCCTCTTATTGAACAGTGAGTCACAAGAAAATAGTTTTCCTTAATAGTTTGCCTTTCATCTCTAAGGCAGATTTTACTGGATAAAGTTTGCAGTAATGTGTTCTGCCATACGTACAAGATCCAGGTAGAATTATTTTAGGCTTTTCTGCGTGTTGGTTGGGGTGGGGGTGGGGTGGGGATTGTTGGTGGTATTGCTGCCTTTGATTACTAAGTGGATGGCTTGAAAATATGAAATGTGCTTCTTGTCCATGTTTGTAAATCTTTCCAAATTTGGACATCATACAGCTTTTGTGTTTTTTGGGTGAATTACCATTTGTGTGCTTGTATCTAGGTATGTCCGAGAAGGACAAGAGAAACGTCCTGCACCAGAAGATGTGTTCCGCCATGACAATCGATTTCAAAAACAGGAAGTAAGTTGGATGTTTCCTGTTGTCCAAGAGCTTTTCAGTTTTAAAATATATATATGTGTATAACATGACCATGAAAACGTTACAGTGGATCTTGGCAATAGCAAACCTTTGAATAAACAGACACCATGTACTTAAAACATTTTTAGCTGTGCGGTTCAGTTGATTAGTTTTCAACACAAAACAACAATAGGCTGACACCTATCAGAACCTAGCAGGCACGCCTGGTTATACATTCTACCTGTTTGATACACAGGCTCATAAACCTAAAGGAACAGGGTAATGCTCATAATTTTTTTAATGGCTTCTCCAAAATGACTTTTGCTAATGCCAGCAAGACTTGGTGCATGCATTAACAGTATAGTCACCTATGAATTAATATACTGCATCCAGTTCAAGGATGTGTTGTACCTGGTATCTTAATTTATACTGATCCCTTACAAAACCAATATTATGTCCGAATTGCATATCAGGTTGACTCAGGTGTGCAGATTTTTTAAAACTTTAACCCAATCGTGATGTAGAATCCTACCCTCGAGCCATCCCCGTGGACTGGGCATTTTTAGCCTTTTTTCAAAAATTCATATAAAAATCCCCCAAAACACTAAAAATGTTAATTAAACTTAGTTTTAAACATTAATAAATAACAAAAACTCATTTCTTACTGTGTTTCTTGGCCCTTTTTCAATAATTTGTAAAATCCTTTGATGGAAACACAACTGACTTTGAAGAAATCAAAAAGTCCTCGCCATTCCTTTTACACGTGCTCGCTTGTTTTTCTCTTCGTATTCACTCTCTTGGGTCTTTCAGGCACAAATACTCTTGTCTTGTCTTCATCCAATTTATCACAGTAAATTTGCAAAACAATGTCATTTTTGTCTTTAGCGTGTAGTTTGAAGAGTAAATCTAGCATTTCTCAAGTGACAGACCACGTGTATACTCGCTTCAAATTACTGCGAAAACCGGTCTCATTTTCAGTTTAAACACGGTAAAAGGGAAGCAACTCGTGAAGAATTGATCCAGCTTTCGATTGCAAGAGTTCTTTCCCTTAAAGGATTAGCAGATGAATTTTTATAATTCATAACGCACGTGCAAGGTGTACCTGCCAAACGGCTGTCAGCTCTAATGGTAGCGTGGCAAGTTAGAGTTCCATCAGTCGGCGTTCAGATTCATAACTCAAAACTTTTGAAAGTAAAAATGGAAAATGTTTTCCTTTGTTCATGGATATTTGGAGGCGTACCTGCTGAGTTTTGGCAATCTAATGCTCCTGATTAGAGATGAAAATTTTCCTCATTAAGGCAGAATTTGTTAGTCTGCATTTCCCTAATAAGTAAAAAGTAAAGGATACTTGCAAATCAAGGACTGTTTTACCGTTCCTCGTGAATGGCTGCTGTTCACAGGATCCACTGTACAGTAAAACTCCCTACTAAGACTTGAAAATCAGTTAGAATCATGGCTGAACTGAGAAGGGTTAGGGTAAAAAAAATTTCAGTCTTTATCTAAGAGGGCATTGTAGTAGGGAAGGTCTGTCTTGATAGGGAGGTTTTACTGTACTGGGTCACTGTTATTGTCCTTTTGCATTATGACGGTAAAACCTCCTTTTTAAGACCTTCCCTATTAGAACTCCCTTTTAGATAAGACTAAAATTTCTTTTGGGTTACACTAAAAGTACTCTCTATTAAGACCTGCTTATTTTTACAAGTTTTAATAGAGAGTTTTTACTGTCCTTTTAAAATAGTTTGGGTAATGTTTTGGGAAAGAAAAATATTTTCTGTTTGGCAGTAAGAAAGCTGTACAGTTGTTAAAAGAGTTCAACTTATAACTGGTAATAAAAGTATGCATTGGAATACCAAATGTGCTTTTTTTGTACAACCTGGGTTTGGGAGAGCTAAAGGTGGTGCGGGCATATCTTCACCCATGGCTGGCCCACTGTTTTCTCAACAGGGAGCCTCGGGCAAATCCTCTGGCGGACCTGGTCAGATGAAGGGGGAGCCTCAGTGGTATGGAGAGGGACCCAGACAGCAGGACACAGGAGAAGTGCCCACCAAACGCATGAAGATGCAAAGCGGTCGTCGGACTGGTATGGGAGTGGGTGGTGCAGACCCAGGCAGTGCACTGGATCTGCTTAAGCAGCACTATGACGATACGGATGAGCCCTCATCCTGGGGGCAGCAGCAAGGGCAGGAGTTTGCAAGTACAGTCAAGGAAGAACCAGCATGGTCTCCACAAGGACAGGATGTAGCACTCTCTTCGGGGATAAGCCTTGGGGTACCCTTGCATGGTGTCCCTCCTCCGGTTGTACCTCATCAGCCAGGAGCTCTGATGGTCTCCGGTGCGACAGGAGTGGCATTTGCTGGTGCTTTTGCTGCTCAGCCACCTCCTCCGCCTCCACCTGTCATTTCAGGACAGTTTGCCCATGCTGCTGGGCCAGCATTTGTTGCTGTAGCACCACTCCCTCCACCTGGCCCACCACCACCCCTCATGCAGGGAGTTCTGGGTGGCCCACCTGGTACTGATCCCTCAAAGTTCCTTTCACAGCCACCACCAGCCTCACTTTTGAACAGAAGTGCTTTGGATGGTAATTTGCCCATGACCAATGTGCCGCCACCTGGATTCCAACAACAGCGGCAGCAGCAAGACTCTGGCCAGCAGCCATGGCAGCAGGGAGGTGACAGCTATAATCAACAGTCGTGGCGTGACAGCAGTGGTGGTGGTGTAGGTACCGGTGGAGCCAGTGGTGGTGGTGTAAACAAGCGATTTTCTCAGCAGAGAGCACCCCTAGGGGCTGGAGACAGTAGTGGCAGCCAGTTCAGCTGGCTGGGAGGAGACGCTGGTCAAGGTGGGGCCAGCTGGAAGGATGGCGGTGGTGAAGGTGATGGTGCAGGATTGAACCGTGGCTGGCAAGGGCAGGACTGGCGTGGCGGTCAGCAGGGGTGGCAGGATTCAAAGCGTGGCTCTGATGTTCGTAGTGACTGGCAGCAGAAGCAGGATGCAGGTGAAAGAGGCAGAAATTATGAACAGCATCGCCAAGGCGCTGACCACAGCAGTCAAGGCAGCATGTTACGAGCAGGTGGCTATAACTCCAGCAAGCAAGGGGATGGTGGAATGGGAGATGGTGCAGCAAATCAAAGGTTTCAGGACTTTAGTCGCCCTCCACCAAACCTTCGACCGGGTGGGGAGCCTGATGGCTTTCATGGGGGACCAGAGGGGAGGGGAGGAGCTGGATTTGGCAGTAAGGGCAGTAGTGCTAATTCATATGGAGATAATGAAGGCGAGAACAGGTGGTCATCGGGCCCTTCCTCTTCGCAACAGAGAGGTGGTGGGGATGATCGTTGGAAGCCTGGGCCATCCTTTCGCCAAGACAGAGGTGGTGCCAGAGATACTTCAGGTGACAAATGGTCTGGTGTGCGACAAGACGGGTCATCCCATGATCAGTGGGGATCCCGTCATGGAGGTCCTTCGCATCAAGGGCGGGAAAGAGAACGAGACAGGGACAGAGAGCGAGACAGGGACAGAGAGCGAGACAGAGACAGCAGAGACAGTCACAGAGAACGAGATCGGGACAATCGGGCAGGCCGGGACAGAGACAGGGATAGAGATAGAGAACAGGAAGGCAGTAGCACTCGTCAGCGACGGCGTAAGTCCAAGTGGGACAACCCAGAGGAAGAGTCTGTTGGACCCAGTGGGGGGTCCTCAGTGGGGCGAGATGCCAGCTTACAGCCAAAGATTAAAGAGGAGCCTATGAGAAATTTTGGGGGGGGTGCACCAGTGCCTCGGAGCCTGCTATCTGACAAGTCACATTTTCCTGGAGCTCCAGATCAGCACCAGCCATCTGATAGAGATGATCGCACCCAAGATTTTCTGTCCAGGGGCATGAATAAGACTGCAGGGGGGTCTGGTCCAGCAGCTGCTGGTCCTCCAGGCTTGAGGGAGAGAACCTCAGAACTTCCATCACTAATGGATGAACGATTCAGCAGCCGGCCTAATTCAATGCCGGGGGCAGGAAGAGATGACAGGTTTGGGGATAATTCCAAGTCTGGTGGGGCTGGAGAAACCTCACTTTTGGGGCCGATTCCATCAGGCCCACCACCCAGGTTTAGTAGTGGAATGATGGGTGGAGGCAACCGACAGCAAACTGCAACCTTGCAGAATGAACCCAGTGGGGAGCAACCAAAGGGTGGGGCTCCTTCGGGCGGGCCTCCAAATGCTGGGCAGGGTACCAACACTTGCCCTCCATTTCCCCCAGAAGGCCCTAGCAGTGTGGTGCGGTTTGGTGGTCCAGAGGCTGGTGGTCCAAGGCCTGGATTTCGCATGGAAGGTCCTCGCTCATTCCGACCTAGAACCCCACAGCAGGGTTTCAGTGGTAGCCGGATGGGTGGACCTCCAGGTGGCATAGGGAGTAGAGCTAGCCCTCCAGGCAACTTGAGTGGACCCCAGGGTGGGGTAGGTGGATCCAGTAGCATGGGTGGATCAGGCACTAGGGGGGAACATCCAGGGGGGCTAGGTGGTCCTGGGAGTATGGGAGGACCCCCAGGTGGGATGGGAGGACCAAGTGCCAGGGGGCCACCGTTGGGTGGTGGCCCAGGTGGCATGGGAGCACCACCAGGTGGTCGATTTGGTGCAGGGCGTGGAGGTCCACCCAGACCTCGGTTTGATGGGCCAGGTGGGGGTGGTCGCTTTCCTGGTGGGCCAGGCCCGATGAGATGGCCACGGGGGCCACACTAAGATTTGTGCACTTGTGGGCTGGGTGAGTGGTGAAGAATACAGGTCGTGGGAGCACAAAGCAACTGGAATACAAGACTTCCCCAGGAGTGTTTCTGTTTTAGCCACTGTCATCAGCAACCCCCTGTGCACTTGCGCACTTGTTTACTGTATGGAGCCTGGCATGTAACCAGAGATTCATGTGTTGTGCCGCTCATGTAGAAAAGGCTACTGAACATTGTAGAATTTTATGAAATGCTCATGCATAGACTTCAGCAAAGCCTGAAGGTTGTTTCAGTAATTAGTCAAAATGTAGATTTTAAAAATGCCAACTCGAATCACTGATTTCATGATTTGTGCAAACCTGGGTGTTCTTAGCTAATGAACTGTTTTTCTGTATTCATCATGTCACAGAGATGTCTTGTGTGCATGTTCTTGGGTGAACATAATCAGTTTTTCTCCAGCTAGATTTTTACAATTGTATGACAATTGCATGTCTTTTTTCAATGTAATTTATGTAACTTTTTAATGGTTTGTTGGTGTCTGTTTCTTTATAAATTGCAAAAAATAAGTTTTTAAGACATTTTGTCTGTTGCATGGTTTCATCTGCAGAAGTCCTTACTGGTAGATACTTTCTGTATCACAAAGCAGCATAGTTTAGCCTCTTATGAAATGTAAGCAGTATGTATCCCTGGCAGGTTTCCAGATTGGGTAGACCAAAACTAATGTGCTATTGACGACTACGACTTCAGGCATCGGTGTTAGTCAACACTTACAAACTGATGGGCTAAAATATTGTAACATTTCATAAACATGATTAAAGAGCCATGGTATCAGCCTCTGTGACCTGTGGTGTTTACAACTCTGTGTGACAGCTTATGTGAATGGTAGTAATTGTTTGCTGCTTAAAGGTCCAGTCAGCCAAAGAGGCCATATCCGCTTGATAGCTCACCAAATTTTACAAGGATAAAGTTTGGGAACACTGGAGACATGAAAAATAGTAAGATCTTTAAAGAAAAAGAACTAGATGCATAATGGACTGAATTTACCAAATCCTAGAACATACTGTTGACCCTTTATGTTCTGCAGCTGGTGATCTTTTAATGTAACGTGTAATATCTTTATTTTTGAAATGGTATTTGAAGGAAAAAAATGGAAATGGAAGCACAGATAAAACTGGGGAAACTACTTGCAAAGAGATAACATTGTCACCTTTATAATTTATAAATTTTCATCTTGTGCTTGCATCAGTGTCAAAACTAGCTGGATTGTGATAAAGACTATGCTTTAAACTTTTGATGTTTCAGCACAGTGCTCTGACCCAATACAGCAAGAACATCAATTCTTAAATGCATGGATGTTATGTTTAGAAGACACATATCTATAATATTACTAAACATTAATGCAGCATGAAAAAATATTTTTCCTTTTTAATATTTCACTTCACAATCACATAATCCTGCCAAAAACTTCACATGCAACATCATACAATCAAAACATGGTAATATGGTAGGGAAGAACATTAAATACATAGCATCTACTACAATAGCAAATTCAATCTAAATGACTAGGAGCCATATATTTACAACATAAAAATATGTAAACTTTAATAGAAATGAATTAAAAAGACTGTCGAAAAGTGGTCTTCGTAAAGTTTCATACACACTTGTCAGTAAATGAAAAAGAAAGTGGAAAGATAATCATGAAGTTTCTTATGATCTTCACTCTCACATCCATTTGTCAGTATGTTTATGCACGTTTCTATATAATTTAATGAATGAGGACGAACAGCAACAACCATTACAATTTACCATTTGTTTACAGTAATGACCACAACGTTTTTTTTTAATCAATTCTCTTCAAGGGTGATATACTATAAACCAAGTACTGCACATTCATTTAACTGTATAGGCTAAATGCTGGACTTTTAAATATCTACAGCAAGTTTTCACAGGGCTAAATCATAAAAGCAATGTTTGTCAGAAAAGGGCCCAAGTGTAAATGTATCTTGGTCACATCTTTCAAAATATTTTGTATTAAGCAGGTATCTCTCTGTTCAGATACTTTCTATCATGAACTGGAATGTTTTTAGCACAGAGCCCATTTGCAATAAAAGCAGCCCATACAGCCACATTCTGTATGTGTTCATATTCATTGTAAGAACACCTTATGTGCATACAAAAGCAATCTCCAACGGACAGAAACTAGTGAGGCTAACGACACACTGCCATATTTGCTTGAGCTTTTAAGAGGGGCAAATAGGTGGGTGAACCCCTTTGTAAAAGTCAAATTTGTAAATTGAAAGCAAGCTATTCATTCTACAAATCACTACCTGTGCAGCTCCATGGGCACAGAAAATCAAGACCTCGGAACTACTGACCCACTTGTCTTCCCATGATGTGTCAAAAATGCAGGAATCATACGGACGCTAACAAAAGTCAGTCTAAATGTACATTTCTGTAAAAAGCTGGTGAGCGAGTGAGAAGGGGAAAAGAAAAGGTAAGAAGGCAATTCACGTGATAAAATTTACCCACTGATATTAATACTCATAACACAACTGAGAGGTACGGACAGCTGCCCGCAAAATTTGCAAAATAGACTGCATGCGGTGGGAAATGAAGTTGGCAATAACATTTCAGAGTTCATCTTTTGTGTTGCTGTCATCAGCAGGACTTGGAGCAGGTGGCACATCTTGTTCTGGTGGCGCTGGTGGTAAGCCTGAGCTAGGTGTACCTGTGTCCCCTTTTTGTTCAAGTTTTTCTTGAACGAAACAAAAGAAATCAATATTATGTGCATATACAGCAAACGAAGGAATTTGAAAGTGGATTCTGCATATACTCATACATACGCTGTTTTTAACAAATCATACACATGCACTTATGCATCTATGATTATACTTCTCATTCTTGTGCCTATATCCCAACCTTCAGACACTTTTTTTGGTTTTTAATGAAATGTCTGTGCTTAAGTATATGTACTTTGGACACGGTTATGCCCAACTGAATGCAATTTTAAAAAGAAATTCTGGCTACATATATAATACACATACACATTCCTCACCAATACCCCACAAATCCCACTTTATGCCAAAGTCCTACCATGTGTTCCATTTGAAGAGTCTTTGTTGTCATCTGCATCCTTCTTTTTACGATCAAACCTTTCATCCAGACATTCTGCATAAACAGTCGAAAAGATCAACAGATCCTCGTAATTTGTTCTCACAATCTTTTTTGCTGTATTTGTTAGCGAACATACTTCATTATACATTTTGGCTTCAGTTCGAAAGATTTTAGATTTTTCTCTTCACTCTTGGATTGGTTTTTTGAATGGGGGAGTGTGTGCGTGGGTGGGGGTGTGTGTCAGGGGGAGGAGATATGGGTGGGGGTGTGTGTCAGGGGGAGGGGGGGAGGAGATATTTAGAAACACACCTTTGCTCACTTTCCCTTCAAATCCATACTTCGTTAATAATGGAGGACATATAGCCATCATACCTCTAAACCATAAAGTTCAGCTTTTATATTTTTAAATTTTTAATAGGGATAAGGAAGTTAATGAATCAAGTATTCAAAAGTCTTTAATTTTACTAGTCCTTTAGACAAGGTCTTTCTGTTCTTGAACAAAGGGTTATTTGCACCTGTATTGGTATGATGAAGAATGCGATCACGACATAGGTAGTCCATGAGTGGCTGCTCTTGTGAACCATAATACCAATCCTCGATGTCCTCTTCGAAGCTTTCTACTAATTTAAAACACTGTAACCCACAAACACATATCCATACACGAGCATGCATGTACACAAAAACACACATGAAAACACAATTTTGATATCCTTAATCATCATGCACAATTCCAAATGCCTGAAGTGTCTAGTTCCATTTAGCTGTTACCAAAGCACCAAAAGTCAATATTCAATAAAAAAAAAACTACCCCCTCCCCCCCCAAACAATGCCCTGTGAATATTGCAGGAAGCAAACTTGTATGTCTTTTTTCAAAAGCAGGACAAGGCAGTAAAGTAGGCGGTGATACCACAAAAATGGTCATAGCTGAACACTAAGACAGTATTTACAGACAAACAGTATTTACATAGTATTTACCTAGGTCTGGTTTCTTTGTTACTACATTCTACGCTCCAAGCAGCAGTGACTGATTTTGTTTTTTCAGTACAGGTATGTAGAGGATTTAGCTATATATATATATGCAAGTATAAAGTAGACTGAATGAACTGATTACAGATGTTTGGACAGAGTTGTAGTGTATTGCATTCGTTGCAGACCACGCATGGTTGTCTCCCTTGTGCTGGCTATGCGCGTGATGCATGCGCCTGGTGAGTTGAGCGGACAGTTCCCCGAGAGTGTACGACGAGCGAACATGTATATATCCATACCGTAGCAGTAGAAGCATATGAACTTTTGTTTTCTGAACTGAGTTCGAGTCTTGTTTGCTTTGAGCATGTGGTGCAAAACTGTGTGAGTGGAAGGAAGGCCTACTAGAATATGCATGGCCAACAGTCTGATAGCTTGTCATACCCTCCGCTGCATGTTGGTGATTTCAACAGATGGCTGATCCCACAGTTCATATGGAATGCCAAGTTCCACTTTTACTCCTTTGTTTCTGAAACATAAGCCATTTTAATTACCCTACAGAGTTATGATGAGCTGCTTAGGCTTGTAACTTCTCTTGACCTAATGAGTTGATCTCTCGCATTGACACTAGAATGATGGTGACATGCTACCTAATATCCAAAAGGTACGATCATAAAATTTAATTTACTACGTTCCTGCTCTGGTGTGTGTTTCTTAAATAACTTCTTGACAGGAAATTAGATGAACCAATCCATTACATGGTGCTGAGGACTGGAAGAACCAGCCCACGTAAAATTAAGTTTTCATTTTTTAAGACCCTGTCACAAACGAGGTGCATATCAAGACAGTGCTGTTTGAAACAAGTTAACATGCTGCCATAATGGGACTGCTGTCCCAACACAGGCTTCAGTCCCAACCATGCAGTCACATTATAGACCTACTGACACAGGGCCAATCAGTCCTAGTACTGTTCTCTATAATGCCAATGACAAGCATCTGGCAGGGCAGCTACACACTAGATTGGCAATTTTTGAGTCTTAGGAACGATTCAAGCAGGGTAGCACTGGGAATGGGTACCTTACCCACAGGGTCAGGGAAGGTACGGCAACAAGGAAGAGGAGACAGGCACCATCCTTACGATGCTGGCCCAATCCTTGCAACCAAAAATAGGTCACAGGCCAATCTTTTCCCTTTATTTTTATCAATTTTTTTGTCAAAGTAGTCATGGAATATCATCTTATCTAGGACTGATATCAAGGACATCTCCAATAATGTGACTAGCAAAACTTTCGTCATGCACGTTCACATCAAGGACATTTGTAATTTTTTAATTAATCATATTCTGAGGCAAAGACTGTCTTTTGAAAAAGCAGGGGTAACATAACTGTGCCTTACATGGACATTGTTAACTATGTTGATTTAAATTCTTAATCACTAAAATTCAGCATGTCTTATTTAGACGGCTAAAACATTGAACAACATGCTGGAAAATAATTTAAGTCCAGATAAGATAAATGCTGAATGCAATCAACTGCGCCAACAAACCAAAAAATGCATCACAATCATGTGAAGGACAAGAACCAGGAAAAGCATTTTTCTTGACCTCTGAGCCTTCAGCATCACCTATCTGAGTTGCTTCCTATTAGGCCCAAGTTACAAAAGAAATAAAATTGAAAAAAAAACCCAAACAAAACAAAACCAGCTCAGATGTCCCCATATGACTGACAGTAACAACATGCTGAACTAATGTTAGCAACAGGAACTGAAAAAACTTTTAATTACACTGGCAGGCTATATTGCATTAGGCATCATCAGGAACACAAGCATAATTCCTTCTGCCGCACTTATTTGCTTTATCACAGATTCCATTTCAATTCTAATTATATTATTATTGCTTTAGTAGTCAGTGTTGTCAGGAGGGATGAAGACAATTACCATGATCAAATATGTCAGAGCACAGGCAGTTCAATGTTCAGAGTTCTCCCTCCATCACAAAGTCCATTTGGAAGGGTAGGATGCTATAGGAAAGAGAACACTAACCTGTACAGCTTCCCTTACTAAGAATGGGCAAACCAGGTGCCTAACACAGACCTGCCAAGTAGTTTCAAGTCCTTGTCAAAAGACTTGTTGCAAAATACCATCGAATTTCATAGGATTAATCATAATAAAAGTGAACATCATAAGCAAGCGGTAACTGCAGAAAGAATTGATAAATGAATCTTTGATTCAGGATAAAGCCTGGATATTTTAGCTGGCCAATGATTTGCAGCACCATCTTTCAACATAGTTGAAAACAAGCCAAAAACAATGTGTGTAGAACAGCACCATGAGTGCAACTTACAATTAGCCTATCACCTAAGGTCCAAACAAACTTGGAATAGTAGCCTGGAGATGTGCAAAATGAAACAAAAAGAAATTTCATTTAAAAAAACAGCGCTGACACCAGGTTATCATAAATTGGGTACAGTTCTAGAACTACATCTTAGGACAATAAAAAGTTAAAAAAAATAAATAGGAACTATGGAAAATAGTAAGACTCGACAGGTCTGCTAGCAGTTGCACCGGACTGCTAGCAAAGGGGAATTTGCTCAGTAGACTTACACCAGATTGTGAAGGGTTGACATAGTTTCACTCTGACCCTTGGCATAGCGAAGACTCTTGTCACGCTCAGCGTGCACATTGTAATGCAGTATTCGATCACAGACATGTGGCTCATGCATTACTTCAATCAGGCGCAACTCTCTGCACAAACCATTGAAGGATGAAATTTAGGCCATCTGATTGCAATAACCATCACACAGAACATACTACAAAATACATGACAAAAACATGGAAAACACAAGGCATTTGTATTCTGACATGAACGAGACCATAGCCATGATATCCTTTACGATCAAAATATCAACACAGCAATATAATACGTTTTATATTAATAGGCATGCATGTACAACAATTTTATTTTAAAGTTGTGAAGGCAACAATTTTAGGGAATGCTAAATGTTTAATGTAAGAATGACAATTAAAATAACCAAAGAGGAAGTAAAGAAACTAAATAAAGACTTACGACTTTTTGTATTCCTTCTTTTTCTTAAATTTTGCATCGAGGCCATGCCCAGTTTCAATCACTCCTCGAACTTTTCCTGTTTCATCTAGTCTCTCCTGCAGTTCAACTGCTAAGTACTTGCACACTATGAATGGAAAAGAAACCCACTGATTCAGCATTCCATACATCATTTTATCATGTGCTCTTCTCACTTCTGATAAATTTCATAATCATACACGATACTGCCTTCATCGCTGCACACTAAATAAGAAATGGTCAATTTCACCTGTTTTAATATTCAGTGCTGAGTATGACCAAATGTATGACTAAATAAATAACAAGCTATTCCTATTCTGCTATTGTAATTTTTGATGGTTGTGATTATCACACTGACTAATGTTGCCCCCTTATTCGCAAACCAGGACAGAAAATGGAAGAAACAGGGTGTCGTGGCATAGCGCCATTTGCTGCTGGTTCAATAATTTATGAAGGCGTTTACCAGACAACACTGGATTTCCCAGTGTCTCATAAGGGAACGACACGTGTGCAAGTCTACCAGTACCCATTGCACTTTCCATGACTCCGAATCCGAGGAGTTCTTTCCCTGTACTAGAAGTAGAACTGCGAGAACACAGCACGACCCAGTCTCCAAAGCGAAATATATAGCAAAGGAAACAATTTAAACCAAAAAATGTATTTATTAAAATTAAAGCGTTTTTAGCGGTAACTTATCGACCTAAATGGACGTACATATGTATTCGAAGACATCTTCCCATACCTGACCACACCGAGAACGAGTAAGTCGAATAACGAGTAACCAAGCTGCAATCTCATTCATTCAAAACATACTATCAGTATCATACTGTTTTTACCTTCGCAGTCAGTTGGATTTCTCAGCCCTCGAGCCATTCCATCTTCATCGGTGTCTGCAAAAACATATGACACTAGCAAAATAACGTAGACGATGTAGGACATCACAGGCACCATTACTGAAAACGTCCTGCTTTTTCCAGCCGTGAGATCGGCTCCCTGCACGAGGAAGTTGCCATATGCTTTGAGGAAATTTTGTTGTGGTGCGATGTGATTGGTTGCTAATGTTACCTTTGACCTTTGCGAAACGGTGTTAAGCTTACGGTTGACGCCCTTGAATGTTTGGCCTCACGGTTCCGTTTCTCCCTATATTTTGTTGCTAAACCAGAGATGTATTCACGAAAATGACACTAAACAAATAACTCAGTTATTTATTATGAAAAACTTTTCAAAACAACTGCTTATTTCCAATCTCCAAAGAGATTTCTGTATAATCTTGCACTGATGGCGATACCCACTTGCAAACACACTCTTGCACATGCACACGCAGGAGATTGAAGCCAAAATGGACTGAACGTAAATATGAACACCAATTCTTGAACTTAAGATTCAATATTTTAATGACCACTTTATTAACACATCGATTATATATAGGTTTTCATTTATACCTGTACATAACAGATCAGAGCTGGAAATCACCAAAAAAATCAATAAAAGTTGATCTGAAGCTAATATAGCTATAACTATTAAGATACAAACTGAAATAAAAACTCATTTGTCTCCAGTTAATAAATAAAAGCTGCTTCACAGTTTAGGCTACAACATTCAACAATGCATCCTGTCCATCCACAATAAATGAAAGTGTACATTATTCCTGAGAACTCCAAACATCCAGACACTTAAACATAAATACATACGAGGTCACAGGAGCCTACAGTTTGAAGAATGTGTGGATTCACATCTGAAAATATTACTTGATGACCAATTGTTTAAATCCCAGTGGCATTAAAAACATAACAAAGGATTCTTAGAATAACCACCTTTGTTAAAGTCAATAACTTGACTACTATTTAGTAATAAAAGGAATCCTTTAACTCAAGACAGTTAAAAAAGTTTTTTCAACATAAAGCCCCCTTGAGATAATACTGGAATCAAATACATCAACAATTGAAAACAATCTTGCTCACTGTAGTCACTTTTATTTTGCATGGTCATGCAAAGCTTGACAACAGCCACTTTTTCGAAAGCCATCTGGGGCAAGCTACCTTGAGGTTTACTTTCCTTGGGCAACTATGCAGCTGTTCACACCAAGCTCATTCTTGTTAAGTACTCCACATAAGATGTGAAACAGTGTTTAGAAAAGACATGCTAATCTGTAAACACTAAAAGCACATAAATATATCATAGTTGTACACGTAAATTTCAACAGGTTTCAAATTTTTCATGTACAATCCTGGCAGCTTGTGAACACCAAACATCCATAATAATATCCTATGTTAAAGTGCAGATGGTAAATGGATGGGTAAATATAATTCCATAGAGCATATCAAAATATTTTCTATCATGCTTAAAATCAGCGATGAACTTGATATCAATCTATTATACATACAAATTGAATTTGTAGGCCTTTTTTTCTCGTAGCACCCTGCTAAAGTTTTGGTCTAGGTGTCAACATTAGTAAAATGTGAGTCTTTTGAGGTATAGAATGTTACCTCTGACAATGGGTGAATAAGTGAATTAGAAATATGTAGGTGAATCTTTAGTCAACTCAGTAATGAAGCTGAACAAAGGCTGGCTTCCTTTCTTTGTTATATAACAGATGAGAATTGGATTTTAAAAATCATCCAAAGTATGTAAATCACCACAGCTGTTTACATGTGAAGAGATTAAAACTTTATTACAACAAAATTTACTGAACTCTTATAGGTAATTAAGGCAAGCATCACAGGAATACAGCATCAGAAAAGAAAGATGGATGAAACCAGAGATTCCCACTCTTCTGTCCTGTAAACAAGGTCCACATGCTGAGAAATTAGGTACAGGATTTGAACCTACAATCCTCTGTGTTGGTGACATGCAAGTGTTTTGCTACATGCACCCCTACAAGTATTCAAATGTAGTTCTATAAACATAAATTTTTTCGAGACCATTTATTTGTACTGTTTAATATGACCATTTGTACAAAATGTGACGTTAAACATTTTCCTTTTTTTTAACAGATGAAAATCAAAATGAGATCCCCAAACTACAACTCTGAATAACATATGAAGTCCAAAGTCATATTAAAACGTAGCAAGTTTTGTGGGTTTAAACGTGAGAGTGAGAGACTCTGGGGTGAACAGGGATGGGGAATGACAACATTTATGTTTTCTTCTTGCTGACAAATCTTTATTGGGCCATACAATCCATGTCACACAAAAACTTCCCTCTATTCTGAATAGTATTTTTCACTTTAGGTGAAATATTTTCTTGGTTTTGTGTGCCCAGACTTGATCACATGATACATTTAATGCATCCTCTTTATGAGCTATATATTGCACCCTTCAACATTAAAAGTACACAAAAAGGAGCAACACTTTTCCCCAGGAATGGTGTGAATGCCAGACACACATGTATCAAGACAGACTGCTGAAATTCCTATCCATAGATTATTCTTTTCCTCTTTCTTGCCCCCTCCCCACAAACCATACTCTTCCCCTCACTTCATGCAAACCAAGTAGACTCAAAAACTTAATATTAATGGACTAGTAGTTAGAGACATAAAATGTGAGCTCCAAGTAGGTGAAGCTAAAATTGAAGGGCTGTGAATGATCACAGATTTCATAAATAATAAATGCGAACAGATTGATAATCAGAACAATTGTAATTTATGTAATGCAACATTTGGGATATGAAGATCAATGCCCCTTGTACAATGTTTTGCACAACCCTTCGTTGTGACCCACCTCCCCCTCCCTCGCAAACACAATGTCTTCTGTGCTGTAGTTTTAAACATCCAGTTTTTATCTATATTGCCAGTTTTAGACAACATATATCAGACACAATACTATCTGACTCTTGTTTCATGGAATAATGAACAGTCTTGGGCTAAAACTACTATCCCCTTTGATATACTGCTCCTGCTTCTGTTAACTCATGAAATATGTAGATGACACACTATGAGCTCATAACAGCATTCTACATTATCAGCTGATCATCACCAACAAAACCTACTTTCAGAAAACAACCTACTGCAAGAAGTGAGTGCTGCTGGCAGGGCAGAATCCTTCCAAATTATTAAGAGCCCAATCAGAACATCTTAATGTGTCCTTGATGATAAGCTAAGTTTTATTTAGGTCAAAATCTCATATGCAGTTCCCTATAGTATCCACCAGTGTACTATGCAGACAACACAATGGGCAGACAACAGATATAACTGCTACTTGGCTTGTGCACAGATCCTGCAAAATGTGAAAGACACTGAACCAACAAAGCTGCATATTACTAGGAATTACGAGGCCATCATGTTGGGGTTGTCACGTGCTTGTTGAATTTGGCAACAGGCCTTTGGCTACCAGCTTGTCATGCAGAAGGTTAAAAAGAACCAGTTGATCTTCTGCGGGGAGAGTCAGAATGTTCTGGAGCAACTTCTGTGGGTTCGGAACCCTGCAGTGGACAGACAAGACCAAATCTCAGGCTAAACCAACACAAAGCACACTTTATAATTAACTTTGCAGGAAGTGGGTGTAACACATGTGCTTGATTATTTGGGTTTTATTTTTAATTACAAGGAACAAGCAAACATGCTTTCTACTTCAGTTTGTTTTCATCTGCCAGATCACCATATGCTGAATGAATTTATAAGTAGTGAAATCGAACATGTGTATGTCACTTGTTTGGGGAGTGATGGCATGACATCACAGGTCAAAAAGCATCTGTTTTGTCTGCCATCTTTGAAGTAAAGAGAGAGAAGCGACTATAAAGAAACGAGTCGGAAGTTAATGTCTTAACACATGTAATCATTTGGTGCAGTCTTCATTATCATGCCGGGTAATTACTGTTGTGTGAAAAATAGTGCGAACACTGGCGAGAAAGACAAAAAGTAGGAATTAAAGCAGTTGTAAATGTAAACGTAAAGGATCCTGAAGGGCCAGTTGTTCATGCAATAACTGAAAGAAGACAAGAATGAATTAAACAGCTCTACGGAAAACGACCACGTTCCAGACAGCTCATAACATTTAACATGAAATTCAAGGAAAACCAACATTTAAAGACCAACTGATTTAAAGACGTGTTTTAAAAAATGAATTTCACTATTATTGTTTTCATTGTTGAGAAAGTATCACTAGTTTTACAGGTAAAGGTTTATTTGCGAAAGTATCTTGTTTCATGATTTGAGTAAGCACAGTCTGATACTCTGTAGGAAAACAAACGTCGGCAGGCTACAGTATGGTTCATAAGGTGGAGGATTGAGAGAAGGGAAATCTTATGGATAATGCTTTCTTAAAAGTATGATTTCAGACATATAATAAAACACACGAGTAGCATAAAACATCGGCTGTGACAGAAATGGAAATAAAACTATACTCCATTCAACAAACTCTGGTCTGTTACACACAGAGACACAAGGTGCCCAGCGAAATCTTCCTGTGTTCTGTTGCTGCTGCTGGTAAGACAACAGGCTTGGTTCATGTCTTTAATGTCCCCCCCCCCCACCCAACCCCCATCTGACATACTATGGTCCACACGACACCACACCACTGCATAACCCCATGCTTTTGATGTCCGCAGGGAACTTAATGGGATTTTTTTTTTGTGGTCAAGTTAGGGCTATATACAGTGGTCTATATAATGATTGACCTCATTTCAAGAAATCTATTCTGAGCACAGACCATTAGAAGAAAAAGAAAAAAAAAATAGGGAAAATAAGTCAAAGGGAAACAGTCAATTTAGCCAAGGTTTCATTTTATCTCGATGAATGGGTTTAAAAAAGACAACGAATTATTTCCTTTGACTTTATTTCGTTCACTTTTTTCCGTTGACCGTTTTACCTCAACTTTTTTACTGCTCACCCTGAAAACACAAAACTGAGTAAATATCTTACTATGATGCAAGGACCATGTACTTGTTGTCTGATGGTGAAATCCCCCCTCCCCCCCCATACACACATCACCAAAAAATCCTGCTACATAAAAGGGGTATGCCTCCATACTTTGGAACACTTTAAATTCTTCTCAAGTGCTTGCAGAGGTTCCATCCAAGTACAATATACTTGAAGAAAGTGTCTGCAACAGGTACAGAACTCCTGAACAGGTGTTCTGTTATTATCTGTCTCCAACAGGTTCTTTGGCAAGTTGTAATGATCGATGCCGCCAATAACCAAAATCTTGTCGGCTTCCTTGCTCCAGTGTAAAGCATATTTAACTATTTTCTGCACTTTGTTTAGCAAGCTTCACATCTTTCTCCGTGATCTCTTCTTTGTGCGGCTTCGCTCACCTTACTTAAAAGATGGCAGCAGCTTTCGCTTTCATCTGATGTGCACATGCATGTTGTCACTCCCCTTAGATTTAGTTGATTCAAACACATGTACCAGTGTGTGTATATATACATGCACACACACACACACAAACATCTACACACACAAAACATACACACACAAAACAGATATTAGACAGAATGAAGGATGGAGTCTGATACTAACTTGATGAAACTTGAGTGGTAGACATGCACAAAGGTAGCCATCAGGAACTGACAGTCAAACCGATCCATGATTCCGCCATGACCTGGTATCGTATCTCCAAAATCCTGTCCAGGCAGACACAAATCTGATGGTGCTTTTAAATCAAAGGGATTCATTTTTTAAAATCACACTGAGAAGCAAAGCCAGAAACCTCTCTCTCTCACACATACACAAGCTCTGCAAGAGAACTGTGCAAAATTCTGACATTAATACTTGGACAAACAAATGGCACAATTCACAACGTGTGAGATGCTGTATTTCTTTTACGCTATTTAATACACCAGAAATACTGAAGCTGTCATAAAGCTGACCCAACGTTTGCACTGATTTTGAATCTTAATTCTCTGAAATTCCAAATATTTGTTTCCTCTTTCTTTTTTTGCTAAACTGTTTTAAATACTTTATTCTGCCAACATACTGAAAACTTATGCTCTTATTTCCTAGGAAACTTACCTTGATCTTAAATGCCCTCTTAAAGCCACTGGCAAAAAAGCCACCAAAAGGCCCAATGACAGAAGCAAATATGGACATTGAAATGGAGTGAAGAACAAATGGGTACATTTTCAGGGTGCCGGGAAGTCCAAACTAGAAACGGAAATAAAAAGCATTTTGGTCCACATGAAAAGACAGTTCCTGCTACATGTCTACAGATTTTACTACATGTATCTCTGTCTGATCCTGAACTCTGAGTTCTGTATATACAACTTGTAATGAATGATGCACCTGACTTCCAGGCACATACATGTGCAAGCAGTATGCATGTAAGCACACATGCATGCACCCCATCTCCCTTGTAAGAAAGTCTTTGTTTTTTTACCGTCCAAACCTCTTACCGTCAATAACTGGTGAGATATTTTGGGGGGACAGTCCTTCAACTTAAAACCACTTTCGTACCATGAAGGGGTTGGGGGCAGGGAATGGAGTTGGAGTTTTGGTGTTTACTGCTGTGTGAGCAGCGAAGGCTATATCACAGTGGTACAGGAGAAGAGAGCGCGGAGGTAAAATAGCAAAGGAAGGTAAAGAAGGGGACTAGACTAAAATAAAAAAAAAGGACAGGTAAAAGTATGAGCATACTTTAATATGAGAATAAAAATGGATCACAGAAATCCAGAAGAACAGGAGAGGTAGAACGAAAAAAGTCAGAAAAAGAGGGGGCATAAAAATGGTGCTGACGGACCCAGGTAAAATGAGAACAAGAAAAAAGAAGGTGTCAGACAGTTAAAGCACATTACAATAATCACAGGCGGGGGGGGGGGGGG
>SMGT01011395.1:59074-92201 GCA_004794575.1 Lanistes nyassanus
CTAATTTATTTACTATGATGACAAAAGAGATCCAGCCTCAAAGTTCATCAGAACAGAAATTGCTTGACTTCATCCTGTTTAAGTGAAGCAAATCTCTTTCATTTTAAATAATGTAAACAGAGCTGCTCCACAAATGTTTATGAGTACTTTTCAGCATCCTCTTGCTGCCAAACCTTAATTAAATAAACCCAGATTTCTGTAGCTAAACCCAAATATGTCCCTTTCAATGCGATTAGCATCTGGGATTTTAGCCTAATTCCTGCAGTTTGGCATATGGGTCAACCTTTCAAAAGGTTTTAAGTCTTTTTACAGCAGCACTGTACTGTACGTACTTTGCATACTTCTCAGCAGTACTGTGTACCCTTTTGCCCCACCGCACAACTCTCAACAGTACCACACGCATTTATGAGCAGTGTCATACACATCTCTCAGTAGTACCATAGCCATGTCTCAACACTACCAGTTATATATAGCAGTACCATCTTATCGCTTGGTTATTCTGCTTCAGTTAAAAATACCCGCAACTGTAAAAATATTTTGTTCCAATTTCTCTACGTCTATATCAGTATATAAATATCGTTATTTTCATGACGTCTCCATAAGGCATTTGAGGACTGACGCCAAGACAGTAGTGATTGTCTCTATATCTAATCTCTAGTTGATACTATGGTCGCTGGACAAATTACAATAATAATAGCCATTTCCGGTCCACTGCGACTGACACATTAAAATCAATAGGCCTATGGTTTTTGGTGCTACTGAACGTTAAGAATTCTACTGATGCCTCTAATCTTCATAATGAATCCTTTACTGTTTCAGCATTTTGTGTGTTTCAACTCTGAGAAGTCACTAACACCAGCAGAAGAAAATTCAAAAGATCTGCACTGTGCACCTGCATTGTATAGATCATTAGAAGGATCACTGCATACGATGTGTACGACTACAGAGACCGATGTAAATCACTTAAGCAAAGGCAAGGAATACGGTAGTAAAGCGGTTACCAGCTCATTCGCCCGTGATCCGGACACGTTAGTTGTTCTGTGGCGAACAGGGGTGTCATTCATTTCGTCTCCAAGCTTACTGGGGAAGGTCTAAAAAGGATAGAACGATATTTGATCTACGCACAAAATCCTCTCAATCACAGTTTTGTTTAGAGAACATGCGCATTCTGATCTCGCTGTTACCCGTTCTGAACGAGAGTTGCTAGTGCAAGTGTCATGGCTGTGTCTCCTCTCAGGGTCTTGATAAGGAGGACTTTTCTGCACGGAAGTTTCGTCAGAAAAAGATACCGCTATTTATCGGAAAGACTGCAAGTAAGTCAGAATCTAGTTCTGCACTGTCGTGTGTATTTTCTCTGCATTTTGTTCAGTTTTTCTTCACTTAGGAAGTTGCTCGCATTGCTGAATTTTGTATACTCGATAGCGCACTTGTTGTAGGAGTTGTGTGCGGCAAGCTTGGCTTGTCAGGTGAGAAAAGTCGAGCTCTTGTCTCGGGTTTGTCACTTTTGACACTGAACCGTTCCAGCTGTAGAGAGACCGAGGGTTTTAATTTTACCACTATCACTGTCAAGGAACAAAGTTTCAAAATATTTAATCTGAATATATGAGCAATAAAAAGATTGTTAACGAGGTCGCTATTGAATTGCTACCGTACAGTAGCATACTAAACTATAGCGTAGGCTCACTGTGCATTGGTGCAGTAGAGCTCACAGGCGGTACGGCTTGACCCATAAAAGTTTTGAGCGTGGGCGTGGCTACGTAGTCCTAAGGCATGACCAGAAGCCAAGGTTATTTATGCATACTGTGTACTGAAATGAGAAAGCATTTTATTGCAGGGTGACTAACAAGCAAAAGTTGACATTTCTGTTTTGTATCAATGATTTTGGCTGAGTCAATAATAGTAATACATTTCTTTAAAAAAGTTTTTATGTGCCAATTAAGGTTTTAAAATGAGAACAGTCTAGAAAATCAGCTTCTGCAAGACCTTTTATTATTTTATCAAACTTTTATTAAATGCCTTTTGATTTATCTGTTGTGCCAACTTTTAATTCATCTAGTGTGTGCTTGTCTTTTCCAAGTCCAGAGTTTAGATTCTGAGTGTTACCACCTTCTCATTGCAGCCTGCTATTAAAATTCTGGACATTAGATAATAACTTCCCTGTTAACAAACTCGGACATGAAGACATTCCTAGGCATGAACGATTATGTAAGCTGTGTGACAGAAAAGACATAGGTGATGAATTCCATTATAATTTCTTATATGACAAATTTACAGCTGAACGCAGCACCGCGCTGACACCATATAGTACTTGAGACCGCCAAATACATTTAAACTTTATAAACGCTTTTCATGTAAAAACAAAAGTGTATAGACCAAGGTAGAGAATTTTGTTAAAATACTTCTTAGTAGAGTACATTAATGAGTAGATGAATAGGTGGCTATGTTTTTGTGTGTGGGTACGTCTGCATGCATGAGTGTGTTATTTGTGTGTTTATTAATCATTGAATTTATCAATATAGGTATATTCTAATGTGAGGTAAACTACGATTGACATGTGTTCTTTGACAATTGTTTTTTTTTTTTCTTTTTTTCTGAATACCCCATGAGGGGAAAAGAATAATGAAACTTGAAAACTTGATGAATTACAAGTATAATCACATAATTTTTTTTCAAAACAAAACATCCTAAATTTAAAAATTGCTACTGGAGAAGGAAGTTCAGAATAAAGCTGTATACTCCAGTCTAATTGTAAGTCAATTATTTACATTTTAATATATAAAACAGTTTTCAGTTCACTGCCAGTGTTCATCCTCATTTGTCATTCTGTCTCCCTCACTGTCTTCCTTACCCACTCTTTCTCAGTACACTCTCTCTGTCACACACACACACACACACAAACAGAAGGAATGAATCGCCATAAATAAACTTTGAGTGTGATAAGAAACAGCAACATCCTGTTTCTACCTTTCTGCCATGCAAGTTTTTCCAGTTGGAGTGCTCGATATTGTTTTGTTTAGTTGTTCATTTAGACTTTTTTTGAGTTTGGGAAGATCTTACTCTTAAAATTAGATCAGTGAACCTTAAAAATGAATGATTTTAAAATTTAAAAAAATTTAAATTAATAAAATACAACAACAGGTCCACCATTAGCCTTATGGTTGACATAATATGCTTCTCAGTCATTGATTTGTATGGCATATATTGTAAGTCCTGCTTTATAAAGCCATTCATACTGGCATCTCTTTAGCATCACATTTTTGTTTAGGATACTAAGGAATGTTCTCACCTGCACTGAGTAGGATTCTTTGTGCTACAGGCTATGCTCACCCTAAATTTCTTATGCAGCTTTGTTATCCTGTAGTTTGTAAATTGGTATGTTTCATTGAAGGCATACAGCTTAACTTTGATAGTTTTCTTGTAGTAGTATTCTGTTACTTGCGTCAACCAGAAATTTTTTAATTTGTGCAATTCTTTCAACAGCTTATATAGTCTTAAATGCCTTGCTATAGTTTCAAGAAAATAATTTTCAGATTAAAGAGCTCAGGAAATTGCAGTTTTCAAGCTGAATAATCAATTCCAAGGGGGAAAAAAAAGGCAGAGAATGAAAGTGCACTCCTCAAAAAACACTGGCAGCTTTACGAAATATCTCACATCATGTCCATGCAAGACTAGTGCAGGAGTTCCTTTTTTAATGTTTTTAACACCAGAAACTTGAAACATTGGCAAATAATTTGATAATGGTCAGATAAAGACTGGGTAAGTAAAATTGCATTAGGCTGCACAAGTTTCTATATAACAAGAAAGAACTAATTTCTTATCCACTCGGTTCCACCAGAAGGTGGAGAGGGGGATGGGAAAAAAATTAAGCTGGAAAACATGAGTTCCTCATTTGAAAGCCATTGATTTTTTTCACAGTCTCATTATAATTTATACTGCTTCTGCATTTCCAGGTTATATGCCAGCCTCTGGCTATACCATCTTCATCAAGTCCTTGTTACTGCTATTGTACTCAGGGTAACTTTATAAATGGTAAGTGGGTCTGTAAAGCTTAATACAAGTGAAATAATATGCACATCTTTGTACCACTTTTTGTTTTTTGTCACTCCACCCTGTCATCCCCCTCCCCTACTAGGACCCCTCAGCTGTGATCTTTTTTCTGCATCTTCTCTTTCTGTTAAACACAAGTATACATCCCCAGGCCAGTCTCCATTTGACCCAGCAAAAGTCTGCATTCCTTCATATGCACATATGGAACACTTTGTCATGGAACACATCCACGCCTTATCCTTTTGCTCATGTAGCAATACACGTATCATAATCATCTTTTCCTAGATCATTCGGAACTCTTATACATTTGACTGTCGACATGAACTATGTGTAACCAAGGATAATATGCATGAGTGGTCTTACCAGTAACTTGAGTAAATACTGAAATTTGAATAGTTATGAGCGAATTCACTTGCAAACAGTGTGATCATGTCCCTGTGCACAAGGCCACACATCCGTGAGCTCAGTGCTTGTCTGCAAGGTACTTTTAGTTGAGCTGTAGCCATGCCAGTTGTGCATGCCATATATTTGGCATAACAGCATTTTTAATTAAGACATTTTTTCCATGCTAAAAATGGTGGATAAATTATGAGCATGATGACTGTGTAATCTGTTTCAGTCAAGTGTTCAGTGCTTAATTTATCAAGTTTTTTCCTCCTCAAGATGTTTCAGTTTATTACCGAGATGGATTACCAGTTGTGTCCGTGCCTTTGCCTTCAAGACGTGAGAGCTGTGAATTTACACTTAAGCCAATATCACACACTGTAGGAGACTTTGTGCAGTTCATCTTAGAGGAGGATCATGGCATAGACAGAGTTGGCATCTACAAGGAAGGTAATGAACCTCACATTGTAATGTGTACTGGATCATATTCCTATGCATACAATCTCATAAATTTGGTGTATATGTCATGATTTTATGTGGAGATAATGAACATCATATTCTACCCATATATGGCATTTGATTTAGTTTTGTTATCATAGGGATATGACAGACATTAAGAGGATGTTTATTAATTTCAAAATGTTGGACACATTGTGTATGAAAGAGGCTTAATGAATAAAATCTGCAAAAGTGAGCAGTAGAGAAATTAAAAGTACTAGGGCATTAGGTTAGGAATCCTCTTTGCTGCCGCAGTAAGAAAGACAATAAGTTAGCTTCAAAGTTAAATCCTAGAAAAAAAACATTGCTTGAACAGTCAAGTCACAAACAAAGAGCATGTTAGCGTGCTGCTACACTGAGACTGCTGTTACAACACAAACCTTCATTCCCACCGAGTCACATTATACTGACCATTATATGGATCAACTTGTTCTAATACCGTACTTTATGGTGCCAGATGTCTTTTGCAAGGAAGCTGTTAAATTGCCAATTTAACTTATATTTGGGTCTTTGGTATGATTTGGTCAGGGTACGAACCTCTGACCTCCTGGATTGGAAGAGGGTGTCTTAGTAGACCACTGAGGCTGTTGTAGAAAAAAAAAAGAGTGTGTAATCTAAATGCATCATGCATGCCCCAAGTCAGTGTGATTAGGAGCAGATCTAATGGAAATGTGGAACTGAAGCTGCAGGGCTTTATATATTCTGATCCACTTCATTGATATTATAAAGTGATGGTGTACTGCAGGTGGGTGGCCGTGACTCGTCACATTTTTTATAAGTTAGCATCTTTTTTATTTTGTAAAGACCCTGTGGCTGAAGCACCCTTGCTGGTAAAAGAAACGAAATTAGATGTAAATTAAACCTATGTGGTACAAGCAATCCTTGTGCAGTGTGGTGTGCCCTGTTTTGTGAACAGCTGTAGACACTGGGGGTTTGGTAGGTTTGTTTTTTTTTTTAATGGGAAATAGCCTTGGCCCTATTTAAACATTTTATATTGTTCTTTTTTCTAAAGGTTAAACACATTTTGCTAGATCTTCTTGTAGTATAAAATGTTTTAGCATGCTAACTAAAAAATACTTATGAAAAAATGGGTATGCGGAGTATTGTTTCTATGACTTTACATGGGAAATCAAAACAAAATGCTTAAAAGAGTTGGATGATGAATGGGAAGCTGAAAAAGTAGGGGAGAATTCTTACTTGACAGCATGATATCCTGTTTTTGTTTATTCGTTTGCTAGTGCATTATGCTGCTTGTTGACAGAGTAGGCTGATCCAGATGAAGTGCAGAAGTATTTATGGGGTGGTTTTTGCTTTTCTGATGGCATGAATGCTTTTTTCATAGACACAATTTTTGTGCTACCACCTGTTTGATGATACAGGGTTAGGGTTAGTTGGTTTTGGCTGCAGATGGCAGGATTAAGCCAGTCTCACTGAGCTGTGCCAAGCTGCATGAAACGCTTTCACAACTGACCACTGGAAAACATTTGACCTGATTATCAGTGTGTGTGTGTGCCTGCAAAAGAAAAAAGAGTTGGGTGTGTCAGTGGGGTAGGGGTTAGGAAGAGGCATGTTCCCTGTAAGGGTGTAGAAAGGTGTGATGTGTTCGCATGTGTGTGTGGTTTTTTTTTCAATCATTACAACATGCATCCCTGTTTTTTCTGCCTACTCTTGGTCTTCACAGCATCGGCCAAGAGCAGATTTACTTTTAGTATGACACTGTTAAGCTGATATTTGCTCAGAATCCTTTGTTTACCCCAGTGAAAGCCTGATGGTAGTGCCGACTGCAAATGTTACAAAATGTTTTCGCCACAGTACCACTGCTTTGGTATTACAACATAATAGTATCCATACACATTTAGCAGCTGTTTGGCACAAAGACAAAGAAGTTGCCACATAAATCAGGGAAGATTTCATTAATATTAAAATGCGTTTGGTATTTTCTAGTACCCTTTCTTTAGTCTCTCTGCTAGGAGAACTGCCTTAGTAGCAACCTTTAATGGAGTTTACTAGGAGTTGTCAGATCAATAGTATAGTGTGGTCATTTAGAAGCGAAGGCATTCACTCGAGTGTTGCCGTGGAAGATGTCCCCTGTATCACTGTATGTGTTTGATGGCAGCACAACGTTGTCAGCATGGACTACTATTCATCTCTTGCTTTTATCGATTAATGAAGGTGATATTTGACCTTTCGCGTTAGTGGCTGTCAGAGCTAGTGCATTGACCCGTTTCCCTTCCTCTGCAGTTTATAAATCAAGTTGGGTTTTTATCACCTTCGGGCTGCAGTTGTAGAACACTAACAGCAGATAACTAACGACTGTTTTGATGTGACAGGAATTGTCTGCCCCTTCCTGCCCCTCTCTTTTGTGCTTCTGTCTCGCCTTGATGTGGTGGGTGGGGTGGGGTGGGGTGGGCATGCGCGTCGGGGTTGTTGGATTGGTGCGTGTATATGGATGCAGGTCCCAGTACATGCTGCTTTTTCATACTCCCAGTAGGAAGTTTAATTTGCAAACAGTTCCCAGGCATGGTTGGTAGATGAGGGGGGAGGGATGGGAAAATAAACTCGTGTCGTAGCGTTATGGCAGATTTGTTGTTGGTAAGTTTTTCTAGTTTTTCTTTTCATTATTTTGCGATAAAAATGGCCTGGCAAGTGATAGGATCTCCTACATAGATATGGGAGCTTGATGTGCAGCCCCGGAGAGTTCAGGCACGCTTGCTTGTCACGGATACACACATGGGCTATCCCGTCTTGTGACACCGCTGTCAAGAGAAGTGGCTTTTTAAAGTCTTCAGAACATACCTACTCAGATGCAAGGAATGGACTGAGCTTGGGGACACCTGCAACAAGTAGGAAAGTTGCCTGGTGACGGATCTGCTACCCTAAAAAGATTTAACCCAGTCATCACAAACAGATTTCACTAAATACTGATCGAATGATGTTCCTCCTGCTTTATTCTCTTCAGCGACTTTGTTGGTTTTTTTTGGTACGAGTATTATTGATTGATCGATCGATCGATCAAGCATAGCTTGATTGTAACAATGGATAAAAATCATTAGCGACAAGTGAAACTTAATATCGTATTCTTTCCGAGAGTTAAAAAAAAAAGTTCGACACACTGCAAAGAGGCCGCTTATCGAGGATGTGCAGACGCCATTTGCGGTGCGAATCAGCGTGGTAATTGTCGAGGCGCTAGACAGGGCAGCGTGAATCGCGCGCTAATAGCGCACGACACTTTTATCCCGCCAGAAGACAAGGTCTGACATCGGAATTGGCTTTCCTGTCCTCTTAGAGAACCGAATTACCGCTGACATGCTGCTAGTAGGTATTAGTCTTAGAAGCCACAGAAATTACACTTGTTTCTGGGGTCAGCTGTTGCTGTGTTGCATATGCATACACACCTCTTTTCCACATGCCTACTGTTTTTTTTTGGGGGGGGGGGTACAAAGGCGACTGCAGATACTACAGGGTTGAGTCATAAGAGCGTTCTCTCCGGCACAAGGGCCCGAAAATTTCAAAGAAATCGAGCCCTAACGCGACGTCTTTGCTTCTGCAGCATACCCCTTGGGTGACCTGTTCACCCTGTGTACTTTATGTGCACGTTCGCGGGTAAAAAGTGTATAGGAGTACCTGCGTAACCCAGCCCCAGCTTAGAGAAATCTGTCACTAAGCAAGGTTTGTCACATGCTAGCCGTAGATGAAATGACGACCTGCCAATCCGATTTACGTTGTCGATGGCAGCCATTTTCGTCGTCATTTCTTTATTCTTCTGTATCGTCGTCCTTTCTTTATTCTTCTGCATCGTCGTCCTTTCTTTATTCTTCTGTATTGTCCTTTCTTTATTCTTCTGTATCGTCGTCCTGTTCTCCTCCTTTTCCTCCATACCTCTACTTATTGCTTTGCTGCATGTTCAGAAAGCAAGCGGTGGCCAAGCATTTCATGATATTTGGCCACCCTGATTCTCGCATCTCTCCCAGTTTCCACACAAGAACAGCTGGCGACGGCTTCCATTCCATTCAAACCGGGACATGGCTTCTAGAGGGGAAACCCCAGGAAACATCTCGTGATGCACAACGCCACCATATATCCACGTTTCGCAGCGGATACCCTGAGCATTAAGCCCCAAATCCCGCAATGCTGCACTAAGCAATATCTTTGGGTCAGCAGTAGTGCTGCCGTCTGTCTTTCTTTCTTTCTTTCTTTCTTTCTTTCTTTCTTTCTTTCTTTCTTTCTTTCTTTCTTTCTTTCTTTCTTTCTTTCTTTCTTTCTTTCTTTCTTTCTTTCTTTCTTTCAACTGCTGTGTTGTTACCCCTACGGCGCTTATCTGGACAATGTAATAGAATTCGCAGAAAAAGAAATGACACACCTGCAAAACCTCTCCGCTCCCATGCGGACGTCTATACACGGTATTGAATTTTTTGAATTAATTTTGTAAGCCAAATTTTTACCGCTTGCCCTATAGCCCGGCTCTTCGAATGCAACTTCAAAGTAGTTGGATCTGTTTGCGAAATCCAAGTCCGTATTGGCATCGGATTTGCTTTTATGTGTCCATCATGCCCAGCACGTCACTACCCGTCCCCTGTATTGATTCCGTCCACCAGAGCTTTTTCAAAGTGGTCTCTCCTTCCAACTCTTATCATGTTCTCTGCTGGTACATGATTATATAAACATCTGAAGGAAATAAAACAGGTTAGGCTTGTTCCATTTTTCCAATGGAAACTTTCAAATGCCAATGAGAGCCTTTTGTGAAATTGTCTGTTGGGAACTTGATCCTGGGTAGCCTAGACAGAGAATCCACCCCTTTGTTCTGCAGCACTACACTGCGTCTGTAACAGCAATCGGAAACAAGGGCCTGTTGTGTTGCAGTCTCATTTATCAAAACAACCACTGAAAGTTTGAGGGTTTTTTTTTTCCTTATCCCCCTTTCCTCTTTGTCGCATGTCGGAAGCATTTTGCAGGCTAAGTACATCGCACATGCACAGAGCCAGCAGCTCAGCGCTTTGTCGGCGACTTTGTGCCAAGTGCAGTCAGTACTATGCACATTAAACGCATCACCGATCCGCAGTCCACGTGCACATGCATGTGATCGAGAAGACAGTGGGAAGAGAAGAAAAGTTTACAGGCTGTAGGTCTGAAACTGTTCAACTAATGGTCAAGGGAATTAGGTTAAGAAAACTCTGCTGTGGGATAAGCATGATCAGTTCCAGGGCTACCTTGCATGAGCGTTCGTAGCTGCTTTTCCAGTCATAAGAGCGGTCGTAAGGCCCGTTCGGCTTGTGTATTTTACATGCACCTTTACGAATGAACAGGAGATAAGAACGCTCATGCAAGCCAGCCCAAGGCTGGCGTGAATGAGGTGTTAGTATGTCCTTTCCTGACGTAAAGCTAGATATAAAATGCACTGGGTGAACGGACCGTGCGACCTCATTGTGACTGGATGTGAACGCTCATCCAATAGCCCACCCCAGGTTTCGCCTTTTCAAAGACTGGAAGAAATTCCTACGATCTTTTTGCCACCTCTTTGGTTTTGTCTGAATTTATGCTAGCAGTTTGAATTCTCGGCCACACTAGACATGAATTAGCATGGCGTCGGAAAGAGTTGACCGTTCTTGCAAAATGTAAGGACCAGTATCTTTACACGATGATCTCATAAAGGAGATGGGTATTAATGGACACATAGGATAATGATATTTTTATACACACTCGTTTATGTATGTACATGGGCGCTTGATTTTTATGGCCGTGGGCACGCGCGTGCTTGCGTACATGTATGTGCGTTAAAGGTGCTTGCCCCATTCAGGCAGCTGCTTTTTTCCTGTTTTCGAAGCTGATCTTTCGCATAAATGGCAGCTGTCCACTAGCCCCAGACACACTGGTTGAGACACTGCCTGTTTTCTGACCAAGTGATCCCATAATCAGGCTGCTGTTGCGAGCATCACAAGTGGTCAACGCACAAAAAGTCTGTTTCTTACAAGACCTCGGCTCACTGGGTCGCGATGAATATAATCTTTAAGATGTCGGACGTAGGACGGTTAGACTATTGTTGCGTAATTTGCGATGCGCGATCCTAACAAAAAGTAAGAAAATTTAAACAGTTAAAGGGTGAGAAAAAAAACCTTTAATAATTAAATTAAGACTGATGCTGGGCAAAAGCGAAGTGCAGGTGTTAGCCGTAGCTGTTCGGAATGCACCCACGAAGAGCATGCATCATCGACATTGTCTGGACAACAGTGGGCCGGTCGATTGCGAACAATCGGCCGTCATCAATAGCGTGCGCTGCAAGCTCAGGTGCACGTTGTCTAATCAAACCCGCAGCAGGGGGGGGGGGGGCACGACGCCGCCTGCTTTATTGCAGTCCGTTGCAGACGAACAGAGGGTAGGCAGAATGGCAGTGGGGCTGTCGGATGGGGAGAGTTTTGAGGGCGTGAGGAACGCGAGTGACGCTAGGTAGCGGAGACGAAGGTCCTGTGCTTGCTAGAGGAAGATCTTTACTTCTAGCAGCCACGGAAGTTGATAGTGGTGGTGGCAGTCAGAAGGTGATGAGGCAGTTAGTGCCAGACAGCCAGCATCGTTCCTAGCCAGTAACTGCATTCCGTCTCGCACTGTCTTCTCTAGCAGAGGCAGCGCGGAAGCAGAGCTTGTTGGGGAGGGTGGGGGCGTGTGCGCGCGAGAGGTCGTGCGTGGGTGCGTTATTGCGGTCCACTTGCCACTCATGCGTGTACTAGACAGATTGCCTGCAGGAATCTTTGTGGCAGCTGTTGTTTTGTGTGCTGATGCTGCCGTTACCCCTCCACCATCCGTGATCCGTCGGCCTATCTATTTTTTTAAATCTCCATCTCGATAGATGAATGAGAGGTTGTTAATCCTTCCCCGAGCCTCCCACCTACGACTGCCACCATCCACACAAACTGTCGCGACAACTTCATTTCTTTGGCACGATGGTTTTAAATGCAGGTTTATGAGTACCTTTTTCTCCGTCTTCGAAAAGGGGTTTTCGGTTCAAGAAATTGGGTATTCCTTTCATTTTGAAAGTTGTTTGTATGCCGTTTTCTTCCTACAAAGTACGTTGGCGCTAAAAGATACCCAGGATAATACATTGTGTTTTACTCAGATGGCTGACGCCGACAGCAAATGCGTACCGTTTTGCGTGAGTTTGTAACGTCAGGGGTGAGGGATGGGGAGCGAGGGAGCAGACAGCGGTGGAAGGAAAGAGATTTTGTGTGCAGAAATGATGAATGGCTTGTGAGAGGTTCTGTCTCCGACGGAAAACACACGCAGACGAGCAGAGACGCTATGGTCACTCTTATCTGTGACGTTTGCTTGGGTGCGCGCATGCGCGGGCGTTTGTATATTTACCATTTGGGTGGGTTGTGCGTGTGTTTACGTGTTTGCGTGCGTGCCTGCTTATGTGTAGCGGTGAGAGGGGTGAAGGGAGGAAGTTGAAATGCATACGTGCTAGCCCGACGTTTTCGATAATCTTCTTTTAGTAATCGCGGTACTGAAGCCAGCGCTAAGCAGTTATATTACCACATAATTTGATTTCTTGAAAATCACGGGCTTTGAAATATGTAAATAAGTACAAGCATATTGCATCAACTTGATATCGATGTATAAAGAAGTGATTTCAGTAACGTCAGCATATGGATGCCTCTAGCGTAGGCTGTTTGTATGCACCATGTTGCCTGCCTGTTACTGTTTTCTAAGTAACGACCAGCAGATCTGCAGTCACTACCCTCCCCTCCACCCCCACACCCCCAAAAAAATCCTGCATATACACTGAGGTAATTGCTCCCAGGTGCAAACATCGAGGGCGTAAGTTATCAACGAATGCTTGCAAAGGGCCCAAGACAGATCACATGGGAGAGTGGAAGGGTACTTCGGTTTGATGGGGTTGTGGGGATCTTTTTCAGCCTTCCATTTATTTGGGCATTAGATCGAGTCACAGGCAGTTCAGCTTAGGGGGAAATGTTCTTGGGAGATTTGACGAAACTGAGCTAGTAGATACAGGCGTGTTCCTCCCATCTGTGGAAGACCCTTTCGTTTATTAAGAGGCAAAATCAGGTTATTGTAAAACGGTCTTAGCATTACCTCAAGCACGACGTACAAGTCACTATACGACAGATACATTTCCGATTCCTAGACGGTTGAAAGCGCTGACGACCTTGAGGTTTTGTACAGTTTAACTTGTATTGTTTGGTCAGCACGTGCTGCAGTCTGTCTCCTTTTTAAAAAAATTTAATGGATTTTATAATTTATATAAACTTATTGAAAAGGGATTCGAAAGTAGCATAACAGTGAGATTTTGTGAAGGTTTTTTTTTTTGACATGGCAGTGATAAACATTTATGTTGAATAGATACATCTATCAAATTGATGTTCCTTTCACAGGCAGGCTTAAAATCTGCTGTTATCAGCTATTCTGCCCATGAAAGAAGTTAATAACGCGAATAGAATACTTTGCCTCTAACTCAGCAAAAATATATCGGCGATTATGCTCCATCACGGAGTTAAGAGAATTAACTTTTTTTAAAAAAAAATACTGCCCTCGACATCAGTGCAACTGAAAATAATCCTTGAATGGATCGTTATTTTTAAAATGACTCAGTAAGGAGTAATCAAAGGCGTAGACCCCTTTCAGATCAGTCATGCTTTCTGTCCGTCTGGCTGGAGAACTTTAAAAGTTGTCTTTTATAGATTTTTATTGTTTTTGGTTAAACTGTTGAAAGATGATTCCATCAGCCCTGCTGTGTTCCCATTACAGACGCGTTAATTTTTTAAAGCAATTTGTTGAGGAGTAGAGATAGAATACCTGGTGGAAATTTGTTGTTTAGCCTTGGCAGATAAGGATCAGGTTGTAAACAATACAGGTGATAGTAAATAGATGAAGACTTAATCTTTGTTGGGTGGAATTTTTCTTTAAGTATTGCAAATAAATACTGCTTTTACAAAACTCTTCTTATTCCTATAACAAAATTCTCCATTTAGTAATTCTGAAGCGCTTTATGCGTAGTGTTAAGTAATTTTCTTTTTTTTTTTTTGGTCAACCACACCCAACGAATCAACAACCGTCCTAGCTAAGGATTTAGGATATTCACTGCATGTTCATCTCGGTAAATTCACGCAATTTCGCGCCACGGTAGCACATCCACGCTCGTGTGTCCACTCAGTATACGATGCGAATAGAAAGGTAACTGCAGATTATGATTAGCGCATTCATTTGGGTACTTGCTGACGCAGCCTACACGTGCCACATACCCAGGAGGAGCACAAGGGGGAGGGGAAGCTTTCAGGCTTTACCGACCGGCGCGTAATGTCTTAGACTCTTCTATCTCCCTCAGACAAGGCCGGCTTGCAAGTTGGTGTCTCGAGGGTATGTACCAGCAGCGTAGTACAAATTGAGTGCAGCACGGGCGGCGATGGCGGTTCGCCAGTCGTAGTCTTGCGGGGATGAAGCTGGCGTCGTTATCTTTGGCGATTTTCTTCGTCTGTCATTCAGTCCCGATTCCTGTGTGTACGATATCCATTTCATGAGGGTGAGAGTCGTGGCGTCTGCAGGCTCGTGCCGGGGCCTAGTTATTGTCGCCGTACGTTGCACAGACGATAGAACTTGAAAGTTACTTTCCCACCAGCATTCGTACGTTGCACATATGTCCTCAATAGTCAGATCGATAGCTTATCGTCGACTCACGGGAGGGGAGATAATATATAAATGCATACTTGCCTGATAAATAAGTTCATATATTTTATACATTTAATGTATTTTACGCAAAACTTAAACGTTACGCATGCAATATTGCAGTTGTAAAACTCGCTGTTTCTATGAGTTTTTAATCCAGTCCCCAGCTGAAATTTCTACTAAGATTGTGCCTTAGCATTTAGATTTACTGAAGATTGTTTTACATTTGTCCATAGGTAAATGGGTGGGGAGTTCTTTCACTCATTTCTCCTGTGTTGCATGTACAGCAGTATTTTGTTCGTTGCTCAGTAATTTAGTCTTTTGCTCTTGTTATATACTTGGTATAGTTTGTGTTTGTATTGTTTTGTTTGTCGTTGTCCACTCTGGCGTGATACTGCTGTTTCAGTTGAAATCTCCTCGACCAGTTTTCAAACCTTCGACCACTGGGTGACGACACCCACCAAAGGCACTAAACTCGGGCAGTATTCTATCGTGGAAAGATTTAGAATGCCCATAATGCTGTTTAGGAAACGCTGCGAGAAGAGTACACTGTAAAGCCTTCCTTTCACTTTTCGGCAAGTCAAGCGAAACGCAGTGTCTTTTGCGGCAGTTTTAAAAAAACCCTTTGGGAACGGAATGCAAAGACGGAAAACTAATGGGCTAAAGGAATTTTGTATCGCATGGTTACCAAGCAGTTGGAGCAGGGCGGAAGCATATCTGTGTGTGTGCTCGCGCGCTCGTGCGTTCGTGTAACTTTAGAAATCGCAGTTGGGTTGTATAAGAGAAACTAGTAACACGCTTAAAGCAGGAAATAGTGTTTAAGTTCTGAGACAGCTGCAAAGACCCTTACACTCGAAATTCTCTTCTGGCAAACTGGTTTCATGAGAAGCTTGGCTAGCAGATCTAATTACTACAGTGTACCGAGCACTCGAGTGTCAGTACAAGCATCTTCCCGAGTTCTGAGAGGAGCAAATGTGATGTTCAGTTCCATTCAAGGCGGCGAACTGGCTAGAACACTGACAGCAAATAGGCCCGTAGTTTTATTGCCTGTCGACTGCGTCTGACCACGCTCCCTTCCCCCTCACCCCAACGTTTTTTCCATTGGCCTGGGTTTCAGGTATTTTCAGTATTTTTTGCGCATCTGTGTGACGTATAAGTAGATGGCTGTGCGCGACCAGGTGTAAACTTCACAGTGACAGTTGAATCCGTTTCCTGTTAGTAAGCTTTTCTCGTAAGGGGTTGAAGGTTGTTCTTAGAGACCATTGGAATAGTGACGAGTATTTTTTTTTAAACCACCCCCTACCTACTCCTGCTGCTTGGAATTTTCGTACTGAATAAAAATGTTTACTATTTAATGCATGCTTTCAACGGGTTTGGACTGGGCTGCATAAGCGATCATATCGCATGCATCTTTCTGATCATAAGATGGTCTTGTTCTCGAGGAGTATTCACCCTGTGTATTTTACGTGAGTTTTTATGTATGAACCGCAGAAATCAATGCCCATGCAAACATATGAACCTCTAGGCTGGTTTTCGTGAATGTTCGCATCTCTTTTCCACTTTTCTGCAAAGTGCTTGGAAAATTCTGAGTGAACGGGTTTTTCGAGCCTTTCTTAACCAGACCAATGTGTCATAGTTCGCCGAACTTTTAACGACTGCGTCGCGTTGCATTGTGGGAACGGGTAGTCTGTAGCATGGGTGGCGAGCTACTTCTAGAGAGTGGGGCATGCTTTTGCTTTTGCAGCCCACCACTGTCATTTCCCATAAGTATGGGGTTGCGTCGACATATGACCACATTATTTTTGCTGTCTTCGCAGAGCTTGGTGAGAATTTTACTGATCTCTTGTCCCTGGCAGACAGATGACTCTGTCTGGTTCTTTATTATTGTATTTTGCTAAATTGTAAATAATTCTGAAGGAGCCCACTCTGTACATGGAAGAAATATAAGCTTTGGATGATGTTACTAAATGATGCAAAGCCCAAATTTACGACTTTTGTCAAGGCATAGAGATAGCTATATGAGTAGTGTTCAGTCTGGAGAACTGTACGATTCACGTTCTGTGACAGCATGGTAATTTGAGAGATTTTATTGGCAGACCGAGCGCGTAAAAGTTGGCATGTGTGATCTGGAAGTGTCCGCAAGTTTCTAGTATCAAGACCAAACCGTCTTTTGTGTTGGTGCCTTTCTAAAGTGCTCGATAGTCGATAATCGGAAAAAGACTATGTAGGGACTTTATTGGTGGAGACAAAATTCTAAAACATTAAAAGAAATATTTGTGATTCAAACAAAAAAAGGTAGTTGTGTGATCCAGAAGTTTCGACACGTTTCTAGCATCAGAGCAAAGAACTGCTTATGCTAAGGTCGTTTTCAAATGGCGTGTATAGTCCATATTAAAAAAGGACTATAAAGAGAACTATTGGTGTTGACAGAAATGTGAACACATTAAAAATATGTGAGATTGAAACAAAAAGGTGATTGTTGATATGAAAGTTTCAGCAAGTTTCACCCCTTGTGATGTTTTCGTCTTAAAGTGATGCGATAGTCAATATTGAGACAATGAACTATATAGAAAAGTTATTACTGTTGATATATTAAAAAGAAATATTTGGGATTGAAACGAAAAGATAATTGAGAATGGAGCGAGCAGAAAATGTCAGCAGACCTGGCTTTCGTGGAGTTCCTGAGTTGAGCGAGCAAGTAATTTCTGGTATGTTTTCTCCACTCCATTTTCTTTCCATTTGTTGAAAGAAAGGTCCAGATTATTCTCATATTTAATCTTCTAGTTCTCGCCCAGAGTTTTTAAAATCCTTGAACACTACTGCTTTGTCGTGTTTCGTTGCAAGTTTCTGTTCGCGTGCTTCTTAATCCGGATTTTCCGTGGCTCGAAATATAATTTAAAAAATAAGTGGGATACAATGTTTTTTACGAACGCATATTTTCACTAAAGTCTAGGGAGATTGGATTTTTTAGAAAAGCGAAATCCTACATCAGAGTGAGATTAAGTCTTTAGTGCAAGGAGTTGGATTAGTAATTAGCGAAAGATTTTGTCCGACCCAGTCGAGCCATGTGAACCTGCGTAAGGCTACACACGATTTCAGTCATTGTTACACTGACCGTGCCTCGCCAACTGAACGGCGTGCTGAATTCTTTAGAATGCGTGGTTCTTGTCTTATGTGTTCATTTTACTGCCCACTTTTTTTCTTTTCGCCATTTTTTTTTTGGTAGTTTGGTCCATTCGCCATCTTTTCCCATCTTGGTATTCGTATCAGTTTCTGTGCCCCCCCCCACCCACCCACATACAATTCTTTTATTTTTCACCTTGGTACTTAAGAGGCCGAGCCATTGCGTGTAGTCTCTGTGGATCAAGCCGGCAGCAATAAAGGTTATAGGTCAACAGCGGGAATTGGACGGCCGACAGTATCCATAGAGGACTAGGCCAAAGAATGTAATTACGGACAACGTCACGTTCTTTCCGGGAGAGGATTGCGAGTGCTTGGGAAGCGACCATCGGCAGGGAAGGGCAAGGCTCCAGCCTACCGTGTGGCTGCTGTTGTCCGCAGTCCGTCAGCCAACCAGACACCAATTACTCGTGAGGGCGTCGGACGAACTTCCAGACAATAGGTTCTTAGATTGTCGCTTGACGTATGTAGAAAGAAACAGGATCTTTCTCGGTTGGCAAGATCACGCCTATGAGACTTTTCCTTGGCAGCCAGCCTGCTAAAGAAATGTCAGCTCATTTGTCCACTTAACTCCGTACTGTGCCTAGTTTCCGAGCTAGCAGCTCTGTCCTTGTCAGTTCGCGGAATGAACTGTACTTTTTTTTGGCCCGCAAGCTTTTGGAGTCACAATTTTGTAGTGCTCAGAGGTTACAGGGTTATTTTGCGAGACGATTTGTTCTCACTGGAAGAAGTTTCTAGCCCTTGAAGTGCGTAGTTACAATTCAGCCCTACCAGGTTGCGGAGTAAGTAATTACAAGCAAACGCTTATAAACAATGTAATCTGGTATTCAACGCAGAACTTAGGAAAGGAACTGTATAAACGTTACTCGGTTTCATTTCAGCTTAGATGCGTAGAAGTTTATTGATTGGCGAAGAAGCTGTTCTGCTTTTTTAAAACTTGCCAGTAGGCGAATTGGCGTTGAATTAAGTTAGTCACTCCAGTCCCGTGGGACGTCTCGTCTGGCTAGTGTTAGGTCCACGCCTCGCTCTGGTCAAGTCAGGTCCTCCATCTTTTCCCAGGCAGCTGGAAAATCACGCGTCACATCCGATTCTCGACTGGAGGCGTGGACTACGACGAATGAAAAGCACTAAAGAACCCGTCTGTTGGGAGCGTAGATTTCATCGAGTTTCAATCGATAGACATGTACCCCACCTCCTAACCTCCAGGCTTCTCTCTGTTGAGACTGCAATCTAAATCTGCTTCCTAGAAGTTTTTAGTTTAATACGAAGATTAATGTGTCTGCGCAGACAGTGGGGCGAGTACTGCGCTTGTTTCGTTCGGCCGAGTTTGTTCATAGAAAGTCTTACAGTATTGCCGTGACGGAGAAATCTGCTGGGTGCAAAGAATCGGTAAAAATGAGGGCAACCCTGTGTTGTTGTTGTGTGTCCTCTGTGTTTTCAGTCTCGCACCTACAGTCAGGTTTGCATCTGTGGGCACAGCTGGCTTCGCCTGGTTCTATGAGACTGTCCTGTAGCAAAGCCAGCATCCACTACAAGGGAAACAAAAGGGGCTGGTCACATCAACAACTGATTGCTCACTTCTCCTATTCAACTAGCTTACGCATGCGCTGTCTCGCGCGCACACGCACAAATACGAGGGTGCAAAACTCACTAGAAATAAGCTCCTTTCTTTTCTGGATGATTTGGAAATCTAGAAGCACTCGCATACCCTCACCTCTATTCACAAAACGACCACGTTGACTACTGTGCATTCAGTGCAGCTGTATAAACTTAAGAAAACGCTTGTTGTCTGTTGCAGATGGAACCCGCGTTGCCAGATCGACACCCATTGAAATATTGCTGCGGTCGAATTTCAAGATTGTCATCAACGACGAAGAGTATTTTGTCGCCCCTCCTGATATACGTAAGAGTTTCTTTTATATTGCGTCCTGTTCTCTTTTGAGGGTGCTCCTTCGACCAAAATAAAAAATTGTGTGACTACTCATTTTACGATTTAAAAACGCACTTAACACCGTACTCTGGCGGGTTTTAAAAATAAAATACAGTTGTTACTTTTTATGGCGTGCGGGGGTGTGCTGCTTTTATTTTAAACTCTTCTAAGTTTAATGTTAAGCAACAGGATGTACCTGAAACGTCTCAGAACTTTGCATGTTGTCTGCTTCGCTAAATATGTTTGTGTACGTACATGTGCTGTTGTATGTGCGTGCGTGCGCGCGCGTTTGTGATTGCCTGAAAGGAGGAAGGTCAGAGAGTCTTTTGTCAGTGTTGTACACGAGATGAGTAGACACCTGACACAACACTTCCTAGATATTCTGTTTGAGTCGCATTGCGGAGAGAGACACCATTACAGGCTTTGTGGTCCCCTGGAAGTGGGCGTGCTGAGTGTGCTTCCCCAAGAGTATACAATGCACGGTGTTTTATTAAAAAAACAATAATATTAATAATAAATATAAATGAAGTAATAGTCCTTTAAATATTGGTGCCTTAATCTATTTCCGATTACAGAATAGAAGAAAAAGAAATCAAAGCCTCAAGGGCCATAAAAGTCTCTCTCTTTGCCTACAAGTGTTAAAGATTGCATACGTCAGCATACGGTTGTCTAGCGCTGCCAGTACTTTGTTGGGGTTGTCATTTGATGATTTATAGCGCTCTGTCCTCATTTGTTCTTTATTAAAGAAATGTCGCCTAATTTGTAAGGATTTTGTTAAAAAAGCAGTTTATTATTTTGTATATATATATATATGCTGCACAATATATTTTGTTGTGGAAGTACACTCAGCATCAGGGATCGCGGTAGGTTTTACGAAAATGCGTACACCATATGCAGTCTGGGCAAAAATGCGTGGGACCCAGATCAGAAGTGATGTCAGTTTTATAGCTTATTGAATAATCACATATTTACAAGAAAACGACCATATGAAACATAGTTTCGTTTCGGCTGCGAAAAAACTACGATCTGATTCAGAAGTGTGGTACAGTGACCTGTGTAAGTAGGCTATGGCTGAGAAACCAACAACCGCCCAATTATTTTTTTATTTTGGCGTATGCCTTACGCAGTGTAACGATGCGAGAGTGACTTGAAATGCGTTCATATACGCAAAAAAGTGCGTTCCCTGGGGGTTCAAAATTAAAAAGTCTCTCTGCACGGGGCCTCCGATGCAAACCCGAGTGTTCTAGAAGTGTCTGTGTCAAAAGGAATTTATAGCTACTTCGCCTTCTCAAAAGAACATCAAGTTTGGGTAGGATGCGGAAAACACGACTACATTAGCACTGCACTGCCGTTGGCGTACAAGGACTATTTTTGTTCAAGAACACAGAGCATTAACGTACAGGGTTCACAGTTCGATTAAAGAAGCTTAAAAATTTTCTCGGCACGGTTCAAAACGATGCTTTTAACCTGTGACCGACCCACTCGCAGAGTGTTTGCGCTCTGCTTTAACCGCTTTGAATATGAGCGCTTTTGTTTCTGGCCTTGGCTGCTTGTGTGCGCGTGCGTGCGTGCGTGCGTGCATCGCGATAATTTTGTTTTCCAGCGAGCGTGTGGTCCTCGTTATGTTTACGTGAAGACTGCCCTGAGTGGAAATCGATTTTGCTGGTGCAAAATAAGTTACGGGACCAGCTTAGCTAGTGTTAATATTGTAAGTTAGTTGAAAGGAGGCAGTTCCCCCCCCACCCCCCGCTAAACGTTCGTTTTTATGCAAGACTATAATGTTCAGCAGTCTTTCACATACGTCGATAAATGGCCGCTAGGAGGATACATTTCATTTTGTTGTTGGGCGCACTGGATAGGAACAGTGGGCACAGTCCGTGGGCGACTTCCGAGGGGGTGGGGTCACCGGACAAAGCCATGGGCGAACGGTTAACTTGCACATAACTCCACTCTTAACAGCTTCTTTATGCACTGCACCTTCTAATATTTAAAGCTGTGTTTATCATGGCAGGCACTCACTTCGTGTGCTGATTTAAAAAAGGTTTATTCTACAATTTTTTTAAAGCGCCCTTTTAATTATTGGCCTGTTCTAGTTTGGTCCAGTTGCCTTGTTTAAATTTTATTTGCGGAACTGATTTTACCGTTGACATGGTGAAAAATCGGTATCAGACACATGAGTGCTAAGTCGTTTGATAAACTTCCATGGTTCAATTTCCTTTTAATAAATTTTTGAGTAGTTAAAACAGGAGTGATTGGAGGCGGTCAGTTCCAATTTCTATATCCATCTTCCTAACTCAAAAGGTGTTCTCCAATTGCCAACGGCATGCACTTTAGTGGAACAAGGTTTATCGGTGCTGTCCGAATCCACATAGAGAGCTAGTTTTTTCCCCGTAAAAATGTAAAGTTGATTCTAATTAACAAGGACCATTCTCCCCACAGTTTCGTTGTATTTATTTTCCCCGCTTCTTCCCCCCATCCCACCCCCATGGTTAGCTACGTCACTTCTCTGTCGTATTTAAAATTTCTGACAATCTTTAAAATTGGGGCATGTCTTGGGGCAGGCCTGTGGGGCATCCGTGTGCGGGGTATAGCATGGATATCATACGTACCTGGGAACCTGTAACTATATTGAGTGTGTGCCCAGAATGGGGCGTGCCACTTTTATTCTCCTGGGTTAGCTTGTGACAGTAAGCGTTACATTGAAGAGAGTTAACTCTGGCGTCAGAAATTACATGGCTGGTTTTAGTTCATACGCATGAAGGATTTCGATAGAGGAGCAGTAGTTTTGAAAACGGAATCAACCCTTGATTGTGCTTGCAGAGATAAACGTGATACAGAAACTAGATGGTTAAAAGTAATGGCTGTTTAAGGGAAATGGGGAAGAATAATGCCGAAACCAAAGCCATGCAATGACCAAGAAAAACGAGACGAGGGAATTTGGGTGGATGGAAAGGAGTTACAAGGGGATGAGAAAAAAAAAGGAAGCGCAGGCGACAAGACAAAACCATAAGAAGCACAATGGAACAAACTCGGAGCTGACAAACCGAAGTATTGTGGTACCGAAGGACCAGGACCCTGCCTGATATTAGTGTCAGCAGGGAACGAGAGGAATTGAACTCTGATCAGTTATATTATTGTCATTGCTAATAGTTATATTATTGACGAGGATAACCAACTAGTTTTTAGGGAGAAAACTGTTCTCTCAGTACGCAAAAGTGTTGCATTTGTCATGCTAGTATCGAAGGGTGAATCGTGTTAATGTGTACGGTTTCCTGTACGCCTTGTAGCCAGTGAACTGTGTGGATCTTTCGTTTGCCTGTCGTCTATTTGGTCTGCAGTCCCTTTTGTCCTACCTCTATCCCAGTAACTCGTCCCCTGTGTGTGTGTGTGTGGAGAGAGTGTGCGCGGACTTGCAGGCCCTTTTTATGTTGCCATCTGCTTTCCAGAACTACTCGGTTTTCTCACTCCTCCTTCCACTTTCATGAGCTCGTAGGCATTAATACTAATGGTGGAATTAGCAGAAGCCTGAACTCGCTTTTTGGCAGATACAGCACGCAGCACATGCACATATGAGTGCCTGCTAGGATCGAGTGCTGCAGATCGAGAATGGTGTTCTAAAAGCAAAAGGCTTCTCGCGTTTCACTTTCATCACCCATGTAAACGACCTTTACCTGCAGAAGTGGGGGAGGAGGGGGGGTTCAGCATGAGCTCAGGTATCACTCCCATCTACCTTGTTTTCTCTGCCTATTTTCTCGATCGACTGCAACAGTGTGCTGCCCGAGCAGTGTTTGGTCTCGAGAGTCAGGATGTAACGAGGCTGCTTTAATCTCTAATATTTAAAAAAAAAACCAAAGCTGATAAATTGCAGACTTAATCTTCTAAGCACACTATGTTTTAAGGGCGGTCATTTCTTTTCAACACAAGAAATGAAAATATTCTTTTCACATAGAAACATGATACCTAACAAAATGTACTTATATTGAAGACAAAACTTTGCATATAGAGAAGAACGAACGTTAAGACTTGAAATTGAGACTGGCGAAACCGTCGCTAACAAACTCGGTGTTTTTAAGCTGCATGACATTTCATTACAGCAAATATGTCTTCACTTTTTGCTGTGTGGTAGTAATTCCTGTGCTAGGCCCTCCCATCCGCAAGGCATCGATTGATTTGCAGAAGCAGACATGCTACGGTAGAAGTTCATAATAGTAAGCGAACTGTGGTAGGTCGCTTTAAAGGTACTCGTGGCATAAACATGCTGCAATCCTTGTAAAACAGTAAATGCGCGTATTTATCACAGTCACGGTTAGCTTCTCAGCTTTTATTTTCTCTTGGAGAATAAATCATAACATGCTTGTCTGTCATAACATGCATGTCTGTGTCGTCTGTGATAAAATACATGTGCATCGGCACGTTTCCATACTCGAAGCAGCCATCCCAGTAAAACGAGATCACGCGATTTTTGTGAGACTGGTGACGTTATCGCCAAGAAAAGGCCGCAATTTCAGTTTCATCCTGCCGTGACGTCACCGATGGTTTGGGAGATTCTCCCAGAAGCCAAGCAATAGACCAAACAAATGAACCAAAAAACCCAGCTTGCATTTTTCGCTTGTTTTCTTGACAAATTTTCTACAAATAAAGATAATGCTTACTTTGTAAGGAATAGCAACAGAACGCTGTTTCCAGTACCTGGTAATATGTGTCATAGTACCTGTTAGAAGACTGTTCGTTTCTTCTGTGTTGTGCGTGCTTTCAGCATGTGTTGTGGAGTCAATAAATTCCCGAGTTTAATGCATTATTCTGAAAGCTAAAGTTGGAGAAATATTTAGTTGCGAAAACGCTCAGCTGTCGTGGTCTCAAGATAGGATTAGGACGACGAAAGGGTCCTTGCGCTACCTTTTTTGTTTTTCTTAAAAGAAGACATTCGTGAAGCGGTTGTGGCGGATAAATCTTGTACCGACAATCACATGGGCAGTAGGTCGGTTAGGCATACAATGCCGTAGCTATGATTATCGCTAATAACGCATACGACTTCAGGCTATCGTTAAAGATGTATAATGCCAATGTTAATGCCAGTGTGTGTGGGGGGGAGGGGGTAAAGAGTGGATAATAATTACCTTTCAGCAATAATAAACGAGATTCCCACTTTTTTCCTTCTTAGTCGTATATATATATAGAGAGAGAGATAAAAGATCTCGTGATACGTAGAAGAGGTTGAAATACCAGGGAGTGCTGATAGAACTACTAGAGTCATCAGGCATGTGTTTTCCAAGAATAGGGCGTGCCATCTTTATTCTTCTGGCTTCGTGCGTGACACAAAAGGATAGAGCGAAAACTGGCGGATTTGTGTGTGTGTGTGTGGGGGCAGCTTTGTGCACCAGGGCTGGCTGCATGTCGGTTCCATGATCAGACTGATGCGCGACCTGGTTACTTCCATCTTTCTCAATGCTTGTAGGATATGGATCCGGACAGGCGATCTACAGAGGATTCACCCCAAGGAGTTGAGATGTTTCAGAAATGTCCTTCGTATCTCATACAAAGACCTAAAAGCACACGGTGAAACAGTACGGGCACATCTCGAGATGATCAAGACTTGGAAAAATACATTCAACAAGCTACAGTACAAGAAGAAAGAAGAAAAGGCAGACAGAAGTAGCGATGGGAAAGCAAAATCCGAGAGATGAGTGATCTAACATCTGCAGAAACCCAGAGACTGTCGAAGGATAGAGAGAACTGGAGGAATCTGGTTGCCAAGTCATTGGTTCCCCGACGGTCTCCAAGGCTACGGGACAGATGATACGGTAGCGTAGGCAGAACACAATTTGGCAGAACATCTCTACTTAACCCATTCCAATACAATCTTTCAAAAATAACATCTCTGCTTAACCCAGTCAGATATTTACAAGTTTTACACGAAAAATCTTTTGCGCATGCCTCCTCCGTGAAAAGAGCCACTTCTTTTATTGTTAGGCAGTTTTTGTTTAGCGAGAAGGAACTATCGTGGGTTCGGGTTGGGGTTTAGTCTTCTGATGTTAATTTGAAGCGAACATGCCACAGATGTTCTGCCAAATTGCACGTTCTAATGCGCCAGGCACCAGATAGAAACGGGATTTTCAATTTCATGCAGTCCGTTTTCTATACAGCAGGTTAGTGATCCGTTTTTCTCCTGACAGAACGTGCCTGCAGGACTGATAAAGGGATTAGGTCCGCAGGCAGCACCGGCACATCTAGATCCCCACTGGTAGAAATAAATTTTGAGAGCAGAAATGTACTATACATCAGCACAGATCAGAGATGTCGGAACTAAGGCTCCACACAGAATTTTTTTTCAAAAGTAATTTCTTTCCCATCCTCCCACTCTGTGTCTCTTCCTGTCCATCATCCCTAGCCCCGCCCCCTCCGCCCCATTGCGGCTTTCTGTTGTATTCAAGCAGCTTGTTGGCACTGTTGATGGGACTTTCATGAAACCGAACTGATCCAGCCTCATTGATTTTTAATGTTTAGTGTTAAAGAGTTTGGAATAACATGTTATTATCGGACAGCGAGATTCTGATTTATTTGTAATTTCATGTGTTGACTGTTGTTATAAATACGGCCTGAAGGTGAGTTGGCCTGGAAAATTAGCGCAGCGCAATGTGCCCCCGAAATCGCTGGGTAAACTTTGATGTGCGCCAACTGTGTCACAGCGTTAATAGACAAAGCAAGAAGAACTAACAGTCACAGATGTTCTCTGTGTTTACATACAAATAATAGGAGCAGCGTTTACGATCGATTAGAGGAGGTCTAACTTGTTGAACCGAAGCACATTACGTGCTTGCCTGTAGAAGCTGTGGTGAATGCTTGTAGTGAGAGAGCCAAGCAGGCTAACAGATTCTTGTGAGACGAGGGGATGAGTTGTTTGCTTCATCGAATGTATTACCTTCTTCATAAGCTTCGTCCTCTCTATGTAGTGCAGACGCGTCAACACTAGTACGTTCTGTGTGTGCATTGTCCAAAGATTATTGCTGTCTATACAGAGTACAGGAGGAATAAATTAGCTGAGGCTATGACCTCCCCTTTGCGAAAAAAATAGGTGTCAGCGCAAACCATAGAGATTGTATTACTTTCCCTAGAGTCGCAACGCGGACTCTTTAATGCGGAGACTGTCCGCCATAATGTACCTCAGCGACGTCCCACTGTACACTGTAACACTTCTTGGATTAGTGTACATGTGTGCTAACCTTAACAGTTTTGCGTATTTCAGTATCTTGAAATGGTAAAACAGGTATTTAAATATATGACAGAGTGTCTTTGGACCAGCAACACCTGCCACTTGCGTCTCAGCTGTACTTACCACCTTCCTGTCTCCGCCTCCGTGCAGATTTAAGCGAAGCACGTGTGGTGAGCATGCCCCGTAAGTTCCACCGAGCTGAACGGCCCGCTGCTTCCAGGGTTAATTACACCAAAATCCATAGGACCCAAACAAGTAGTCTCGTTCCGTATGTACTGTTCACGCCATGAGTTCGTACTTAACCCGCATGTGCTTCTGTCGAGCTTATTGATGTAGGGGCTGGTATCTCCGGAACTAACCTTTCTCCTCCTTCTCATTTTCTTCTTTCTCCTCCATACAGTGTCTCTTTTTCTTTCGCTGTTCCATTCCTTCCTTCCCCATCTCCTCAGAAGTCCGCACGCAAGATAAGCAAGTAGTTAGCATAGCTTTTGTTAATTACAGCGAGGGGTTTTTCAGTGCCTGGCATGAAAAGTGAGTCCGTGACTCTGACGTCATCATATCCTTGCCAGACAGGTACCTACAGTACTCCCGTCCTTACAGGCGCGTCTGCGAGCAACGGTACTGTTCTTCACTAGCGACCAGTGAGAAGATTTCGTTTTCACTGCTCAATCACGGCGTCAAACTCGTGACAGCGAGACTATTGGGCTTACAGAAATCGAACGCCTTAGATTTTATTCAGACTAAACTTGATTTTTCTCTTTGGTGATTTTTTTTCTTCGACAGTTTCGTTTCTCTTTACAGTCTGCAGAAAGGAGCCGCAGCTGTTCGCAATAACGTGTAACTCTGGCTAGTATCTCAAAGAACCCCTTCGAGGAGGGAAACTTATAAGCCATTTTGCTCTTTTAGCCTTCCTGATCAGCCATGTGAGACTTCCTATTGATGGATTACTGATTAGCATGCGGCCAAGTGTCGTTAAAGGATTAATATTGGATGCGGCGTTTATACAGGTTCACTAGACAGGTCCTAGTAAATGGCGTTGTACTGTCTCCAGAGAGAGTGAAATCAAATTTCGCTGCAGCTTGCGTGGCTGACAGTCGCATTCATCCAATCACAATAGAGCTTAGTGGGAATTTGCCAGTAAGTGAAGTAAACAGTCTGTACCACAAACATTGCATGAAGCTTGATCCCCGGGAATGATTGTAGTCATGTATTGTTGGTTATGGGGGAGGAAGGTCAAGGTGTGGACGGGGCACCCCAAAACAAGAAATACAATTAACAGTGAATGGTTGGTGTGTTTTGCCGAAGTAGAAAAGGAGGCTTGAATGACGCTTAGGGACCTTTTATGAAACTATTATTAAATATAAGAAAAGAAGGCTTGCAACTGTATCACGGAAACCAAATAGGTGTCACATAAAAGGAAAGTGCATATGTGTGCCGGAGATAAGATTTAAACTGAATAAAAAGGAACAGGAATATATCTGGTAAAAGTACAAGTTTTAATAACCTGCGCTTGAATGACGCTTAGGGACCTTTTATGAAAATGTGGGTCAGTTGCGACTCATTCCCACTCGCACATTCACATATTTGCCAGTTATAGCTCTCTTCACCCGAAACCTGTCGTGCAGGCCTAAAGACAGGATTGATATAGGTTGAAAACATGCGCATGCAACCAGATAAATAAATAGGCAGCGGGTAGTCAAGACTTGAGGTTAAGGTTATCGACATACGAAATTTGGATTCAGTAATTTTATGTCGACGTACACCTTTGCACGTCAAACCCTCGGGCTGAAAGATTAGCCACACAGTTTTGTAAGCCCAAGTTTCTAATTGGTGGCCCATTTTATGCGGAAGATACTGGACACCGCCTTTTTTTTTTTTTACTCTGTTAATTTTTGATGTACCCACAAGATCCACACATACCGCAGTTGATGACACAGTTGGGTGGTACCTGATTGACGAAGGGTGGGTATGTGTGTGTGTGTGAGCGCGCGCGCTTCTACGTACAATACTTGGGAGAGGGTGAGTGGTGGTCAGCAGGAGTTAACGAAATTCGCGTGTTTTATTCGCTTATGCTTTAACAACTTTGCCACACAGTCAACCGTATCACATCTATTAACACTTTTTTTAATCGCACTCTGTTATTTCTCATTGAATTTTGTCCACACTGACATTACATCAGTGCGTGTTTTACAAGTATTTCTTTACAAGCAATTTGGGTGAACGCAAAGTAATTGTCGTCCCACATGCATTTTATGCAAGTTTTCGTGGCTGTCGTGAAGATCAGAATCAGGGTGAAATAGACATTTAAAAAAATTACTGTAATATGGGAATGTACGCTAGCTGATCGAAACCCCGATGTACAAAGTGGGGGACAGAGTTCGAGATCTTCCAGACTGCGTGCAAAGCGACGTGTCTACAGAGAACGGACGTTATTATTCTTTAACAAATGAAAGACATCACTTATAATACAGGGTCGACGAAGCTGTCAGTGTTGATCAGCTGGGTTTGACAGAAACCGTAAATTGTCCAGCAGACCTCGTTTTCTGTCTTGAGTTGTCAGACCTGGCTTCCTTGGGTAGGTGGGGGTGGGGGGTACTTGCTTGCCTAAAGGCCACGAAAGTAGAGAATGGAGGGGGAATCTGCTGGGAGGCGTTTATAACCTTTGACATTTAAGGATGGCCAGTCTATTGCCTCGCAGGCAAAGTTTCTTTTGACAAGTAGGTAAAAGCTAACGTCTGGGCAGGGAGAAGGAAGCCCCAGAAAATGTTACGATCTGTCCAAGTTGTACACTTCTGAAAAAGTTTTGACATTAGAGTGACGGCGCTTTCGGTTGTGGGTTTCGCCGCCGAAAGATTGGTATACTCTCTAACGAAAGATTTGTGATGCAATATCGAGTTGAGACGGATTGCGTCATTACAAAGATTTTAAGAAAATGTGTTTTTTGAAAGCAGAGCTGTTCATGACTTCGTGACGATGTCCAGGCTAAAGAGCTACACCGACAAGCCAGGGCCTGATACATTGTGATTCTTGAGGTTTTTTAGCTTCCACCGATTTGCTGTTTCGTTTTATGGAGATTGACGTCATTGCAGCATATGGAGAATGTTTTTTGAAGTTTTCGCTTACAAATGACGTTTCGTGGGCTGATGTGGGTCAGATTCAAACTAAATGGACTAAGTAGTTTCGTCCAACCTGCGATTGCGTCGTAGGAAAATTGTTAACCTCGATCGGATTACATAACGAATTTTCTTTGGAGTTTCTGCTTTCAGATGGATTTTTGAGTGCATGCGTGCTTGCGTGAGAGAGAGAGAGAGAGAGCAAGAGATAGAGGGAGAGAGAGATCGAACTGAAAGCATTAAGGCAGGTTGGGGTGGGGTTTTTTTTTGAAATTCAGAAGGCGCAGATAAGTCTGCCGACTCTCGAAGCTAAAATGTCCTGCATGCCCATGAAACTGGTCCCTTGGAGGTTAATGGAAGGATGTGCTCTCTGATCATCGAGGGCGAAAGCCTGAAATGCAATTTCGGGGGATTACTGGGCGAGCTCTGGCGCCACGCAGCACCTCATAAAGGCTATTAGGTGCTAGGTGGCATGTGCAGAGAAAGTCAAAACCTTCTGTTTGAACCCCGTACCGTGTCGCGCTGGGGAGGAAGACATTCCGCTCACTTGATAAGCGAAGTCTGTTAGAAGAAATTGCTGATTAGCTGAGAGAGATTATGAAGGTTTTGTCGTTAATTAGACATGGTTTTGCTTTAGGAGAACGTTTGTAAGTGTGAAAAGGATAGCTGTCTCCTTTATCTCTCCCTGGACGAAAAAAAGCTTCATTGCTGTTGAAACGCAGCGCCGTAGTTTACAGCAAGCCTCTTTCAGTGGCTGAGCTTGCGATACTCGGGAATATTCTCGGGAAGCAAGGCAGCAAACAATGCATTAGAAAATTCATTAGAAGGGATGAGAGGCTTTTTATTCCAGGCGAGATGAACGTATGATGATACAATTCTGTCGCTGCTCTGCTTTTCAGGTCCGCTACTAAGCGAGGATGCAAAGACGCTTTCAGACGTGAAGCATCTGGTCACCGTCCTCTACAGCACGCTGCAGATTGAGGAGTACCAGCTACAGCAGGAACGAGATCTACTTAAACGTCTGGAGGATCTCAACACCCAGATTGCGCCTCTCGAACAGGTGTGTATGTGTGCGGGCGTGCATGCTATTACCCAGGAGCAGTCAGGAGGACTTTCTGACATCACAGTGTATGGGGATTGTATGTGGATGGGGGCTCAGACTATAGTGTGCAATGAGATAGTTTAGGAAAAAAACCAAAAGTAATACAGTGATAACATTTCAACCTAAGCAGATGTCCTCCTAACGGCAGTCGTGTAGAGCGAGCACAAGACGCGTTAGGAGAAAAAGTGAACCATGTGACGACATCCTTACCACTATAGATCTCCCTGTCCTAGTTTGATCAGACAGCGCACGAGCATGATGTGTGTGGATGGATGAGAGAGAGGATGAGGAGGTAGCCTGACATTTGAAAGGTAGAAGTTTTGTACCTTTACGATAAGAACACGTTTGGGGCTGATGAAACCTTATGACAGAAGAAAAAAGAGTTGAGGGAAAAGCAGGAAATAGATGAAATACATCCAAACAAACAGACGTTTTGACAAAGGCAAAGTAGAGACGACTGGTTGATCGGAGGACGGATAGAGAAATTTCATGTCCACAGTATAAAAAATTCAGTCGACCTATCTTACAAAAGCCTCTTGGAGACAGCAGTACCATCCATTTTTATGACTGACACTCTGCTGAAGGGTGGGGTATTATTCTCTCTGGAACCTGCCACCTTAGGCACGGATATGACAATGTTACAAACGCTTCACGACCATCCGCCCACCCCCACCCCCACTCTCTACAGTGCCGCGTACTATAAGAAATTGCGTAGTTCATAAGCTTAGTTCTGCAAAAGATGTGCTAGAATGTTTATGTATGAGAATCTCATTATCTGGCAAAGGATATGGAAAGTGGAACTTTTCCATGGGCCATTACAAAAAAGGCACAGGATCGATTTTATTAATTTCAGCTTTATTAATAGTGACAGATGATGCTTCAGCTCGTTTCGTGAGAATTCTTGGAGCTTGTCGGCCAGTTATTTCGGAGGGTAAGAGTTAAATATTTGTCCAAAGGTCGAAGCTTCGCACGGGATGCGTACTGTAGCCAGGCGCGCGCGCTCTAAAGGTTAAACATTGTCGCCTTGATAATTTTTTCTGACGAAATTAAATGGTACTTTTATTGACGTCTCGTTCGATTAAGTCGTGTTGTGTGAGTAAAGCTTTAAAGGCTGATCTTCGTCGGACGATTCTTCGAGAGAAGCTTGGGCGGTCTGTCCTGGGTTCCGTAACGCCTTTGGTATGCAAGCTTATTTACAGCAGAAACCAGCGGAGCGCTAAAGTGATGTTCCAGAAACAAAGTCTTGCCTTTTGTTGTTTTATTGTGTTTTTTTTTATCCTAGGCATATATCGAGGTTACCGTCCAAGTTTTGCGTTTTGGCAATACTGTAGTATATTTGGATAGGTGTATTGTGACAGCCGGTGAAGTGCAAGGATCCGCGAAGAACGCGAAGGTTTCCACAGCACGTTGTGCGAACTTTCTTGGACTGGGGCTGGCTTGCATGAACATTCTTATCTCCTATTCAATCGTAAAGCTGTATGTAAAATACACAAAGAGAATGGGCTTTACGACCACTCTTATGACCCTAAGTGACGAAAATAACGCTCATACAAGCCAGGCCAGGCAAGTTCGCCCATTCTCATTTCAGTTTAGAACAGCCATGTAACAAAGTGCCCGGAAAACGCGTGCTATTGCCGTGGGGTTCAGGCCGCCAAGATTTATGTCAAGAGTATCGTCCAAGATCCCCGTTTAGAGTTTAGCTGCAGGAAAGCACCTGCATGCTCTTGCTTCTGCGTTGCTTTGCTGCCACATGACATCTCCAGAGCTGGTGCACTCGGTCATGAATTGGGTTTTTTTTCACTATTTTTAAACGTGGGTTCTCTAGTTTTGATTGGATCTGTTACTGTGGAAAATGAACTAAAGCTTGCAAAGAGCGGAAAAGGGCATGCGGAAAGCAAGAATTTATAAGACTAGATTTGACATTTGAAAATAAGCGGGGGAATGGAACTCGTGTTCAGCCATTAACCGGGCTTCGCTTTTTTTTTTTTTTTGAG
>SMGT01011395.1:98716-113567 GCA_004794575.1 Lanistes nyassanus
CCCCCCCCCCCCCCCCCCCGTGGATAAAAGTTTCGCACAGTGTGCAGATTACAGTGCGTAACACCATTTTGTTTTCTGTATGCAGTCTGTCTATTCATGTCCTTTGGTGTCCATTTTGTTATTTCAAGTTGTTGGTTACCCGGTAATTGTCCTCAACGCTAGTTGATCAGATATTATATTAGCAATAAACTGTTGTATGATTCTTTCAGATGTTTGAAGTCGCAAGCGACCGTTAGATATAGAACAAAAACGTGCCTCGTTTTTTTTAGCAGATGTGAGAGGACTTGCTTGTGTACACTTTTTTTTTTCACGACCGTTCCTGCTTGAAATCCTTACAATCAACGCTAGCCGCGTTGGTTATGTGATAGTGGAAACCAGATATCTGGCAGGTGGCAATATCCCTGCCATTGGCAGGCCATCAGCATACATTATTTATAAGAAGCTTGAGATTGGGTTATGAGGGGGGTCAGTACTGGTCTAAAGGGTGACATAAACAAGAAGTCTGTTTGTCTGTCTCTCTCTTTTTTTTTTTTTTTGCTTTTCTTTCTTGTTCAGTCTTTTATTTGAATTTCGAATGTCAGTCTTTGGAGGTTGTATAGTTTTCATGACCAAGTTAGGTAGGCACTAAAGGCAGTAGTTTAACGTTCCTTAATGTACTTGGACAAATGCTCGTTACCGCTGGAATTATTCATGAAACGCAGACATGAATATTCATGAGCAACGTACAAGTGTGATCCTCTCTGCCAGTTGTTCTGCAGAGATAGCAGCAAATGCATGTGTAGCAAGACGGATGCATGGGTGCGCGCATGCATGTGACACTGAACGTGCACATACCCATGACATTTTCATTAAATCGATTTCTGACAACTGAATGCTGGCTGCCCTGTGCAAGTTAAAAGCAGAGCGCTTCGCTAGGTGACGAACGGCTGTAGTTCTGTATAGGGCTTCCATCGGACTTTTTTTTTTTTTTGCAGACACACACTCAAATATTAATAATCCAGTATCCATTACTTGAGAGCCGAGATCCAAGTTCATCGTTACTGGGACTAAAGATTAGACATCAGGTTTGCAGTCGACGAATAAATTGTTTTTAGAGAGAGAGAGAGAGAGCTGATACTGTAGACGCCGGAACTGCCAAAATCACCATTGAATATTTGTCTTTCTTCACAAATGTCGTGGTGCCATAAACCATCTCAAACAGCTTTTCATTTTCTGGCAAGTTGAGTGGGATTCCCTCGTTTGTAGTAAGAAATGCCTCTGAAGTACACGCATGTGTATTGAAACCCCGTAACAGTGCATTTCATTAAAACGTGGATTTGATCAGCGCGTCTCTATCAAATTTAAATAGTTGAAGTTCATGCCTTTTGTGCAGTAGCGTCGAGGTGGGGATGGAAAGGACAACCCTCTCCCTCTGTGTAATCACGCGAGTACAACGTCGCTCGAATACAAATGCTGCTCGATATGCTGGGCAAAGTATGTGTAGATCAGTTTTGCGCAACTTCTTTCTTTCCTTATTTTTTGCTATCGCCTTTTCCTGTCTTTTTTTTTTTGTCTGCGCCGCTTGCGACTCGATAAACTGCTAAAGGGGCTCGCGTTTCACACTCACCGTGCATGTGTGGTCCTGATTTCCTGGGGTTAAATTATGCACACCGTTTATTTAAAATCAGATGCATCAGATGGTCGAGTTCTTAGTAAATAGAGACACGAAAAATAGATCCGACACCGCCTTGAGCACTTGAACTTGAAGATCGCACTGTTTCTACCTATCTCGGTAAGTCAACAGTGTTCTTCGGTTAATTTATGCCCCATAACGCACATAAAGAGAACTCGTTGAATCTTGGGAGAATATTTATTAAGGCAATCAAGATCTTTGTGTTCAAATTGCGCGATTCTGAAATAGCTCTTTAAAAAAAATCTGCACGCAGACCTGAAGACCACGTGACTGTTCTTCGTAGCAAACTAATAAATACATAGACATTTGGCAGACATGCTTGGCTAAATAAATTAATAAATACACACTAAAATAGAGAATTGCCAGACAGGCTTAGCAAAAATAATACATGCGAAGAAATTTGCCCAAGTTTTAAGCAGTCCATGAGTGTGGTCGCCGGGTCGTCGTGAACTCCCTGTTATTCGTCGGCGTGAACCCAGAATTAGATTTCTTGGTAAAGATTTATTGGCTGACGATCTAGCTGCAAGTCCACCGACCCCATTCTAAGGGTTGAGGCCCCCAATGTCTGTGACTTGAAGCGCTGAAGTCGGACATTTGCCGCGTGCAGCTTGCCTTCGACCTTCCGTGCCGTGCTAACTTATCACATCCATGAAGAAATGCGAAGGCCACGCGATCACAGTGCGAACTTAAAGAGCCAGCGCTTTTGGAAACGCCGTTGTTACAACGCTAGAAGTCTGAGTATGTGGCTGGTTGCATGAGCGTTCCCATCGAAAGGGGGGTCGAACAGCTCGTTTGCTCTGTTTATTTTACGTGCATCTTGCATATGGACAGGCGATAAGAACGCCCGTGCAACCAAGCCCTGGAATCAGGATTCCTTGGCCTTGGTGATGGATCTGTCATCGGCGCGGTGGGAGGCTACTTCCGCTCAATGATGGCTGATGGGAGTGGGTGGGGGGAAGCACTCACATTCCTTCATCGACCTAGGACTGGAATCAGTAGCAGTGACAGTCTCATGAGAGACACGAATGGCTATCACTCAGTCTTACGGTCTGTTGGCTTTCGTTTTAAAGGTATAGCACTATAGGCACCTTTTTTTATCTGCGTGTGTGTGTGTGTACGTCGATGCTCTTGTTTGCACTGAATATTTCGGGGAAGGAGTTGGGTGTTATATATGCTTGGGTAAAAAAAAATACAAAGGCATGCCTTTACACTGACATCCGGGGACATGCACCATTATGGATATGCATGAAATGATTTAAAAAAAGTTATAAGCGCATTAGAAGGCAGGATCCAGCAACAGTGCATTTAATTTTGTCCATAAAATATCACGATGCCTATGTTTGTCAGCTGAAAGTAAGTGCAGTCACTTTGACATGAGGGAGGAGTAGTAACGAAGGGGACCGCAAGAGCTACAGGCTTTTGTCTAGCCATTGCATGTGCATGGCAATGGCTTCACAACCAGTGTTGACTATCTTGCCAGCTTTTTCAGGACATTGCCGTCTTTGTCCACAGTAGAGGTCTGTCACTTGAGGGTCACTCCCACAAAAAATTTCTTATTACAGTAGTTTAATTTCGCCAGTTTTTTAAATTCATGAGGCAGCATGGACAATGAATCTCATTATGATTGTCAGAAGATGAACTACTTACCTTGTCGCCCATTCATCTCTCTTGAGATAATCTTTGTCATGTCACTGGGAATAAAGGGAGCGCGATTTGGGGCCCCCCCTGGTCATAAGATTTGTTGGTTACCCACCATTTATTTCAACATACACGGCTGTCTTCATCCCTCTGCTGGGAATATTAAGGGGGAGGGGATCTTTTGCTGTATAAAAACTTGAGGACTGTTTAAGTATGAGGATGAACAGATTTCATCATTAATCAAAAGTTTTCTTGAAGAGGGTCTATCATGGCACTAAACACTTAGTAAATAGCTTCACAGACAAGTGAGCTTCTGACATTTGTTGGAGCTGTCAGAGGCTGGAGAAAGTCTGCTTAGGCGTGTCAACTATTGTCATACTGTATTCCCCTCATGACCAGGGGAGGGACTGAGAGGAAGGGAAACTTGGTGCAAACCTTTGTTGAATCTTGAGAGCAGTTGAAGTTAATCAATTTTCGACTCACTTTGCTGAGTTAAGGTGGGATTTAGGCTAAAATGTTGCCACCAAAATGGAACCAGCCATCATTGTATTGAGAGACAGGGAGGGTGGTATGCAGGAAGGGTGTCTGTGGCCAATAGTTGCCTGAGAGAATTTCTGCGGTGTTCATCGCTGGATGAAAGGCGTTTGAAAAGGGTGATTACAGAATCAAATCAACCATCTTAAACAGGAATGAATGTAACTTTATCATATCAAGTCTTCTGTGCAAACCCATATAATTGCTATGTTAAGGGAGGCAAGTGTGCTAAAATGAAAAGGTAAAAATGCTAAAGATAAATTGATCTCGCAATGTCACCTGTAAAACTGAAAGCGAGGAGGGACGGGGTGAGTGGTGGTGGTGTGGGGGTGGGGAGCAACCCAGTCACCCCTTTTCAGAGCCTGTGCAGACTGCTGTGATTCTTAACAAAGGCGGCAGGCTCACTCAGTTTATAGAGTGAAGTGACTGTGATTGATGATGTGTGTGTTAATTTAGTTTAGACCAATTTTAAGTTAACTGGTGTTGTTCTTTCTGAAACTCTTTGCACAGAAAATTTTTCTCTGTTACTAGTGTGAAAGTTGGACAATAAAGAATTATTATTATTGATGCTTTGTCTTACAGCTGAAGCAGCAGATAGAGGAGAAAGCATCCAGAAATACAAACTACCTGTCTTGGCTGGGCCTTGGACTCATGGGGCTACAGTTTGGCATCCTGGCAAGGCTGACCTGGTGGGAATATTCCTGGGACATCATGGAGCCCGTCACATATTTTGTGACATATGGAACCACCATGGCCATGTTTGCTTATTATCTTCTTACAAAGCAGGTGAGTTAAATGCAAGAATCCGTTAATTACTTATCTTCAAAGCAATCTTGATCATATTTATTTATTTGTCCAAAGCAGGTAAAAGAAGCTTGAGGATGTTATACTACAGATTCTCTCAAATTAACCAGTGGCTGCACTTTTTTTTTTATTTATCAATATATGCATATTCTAATGCCAGGTGAATTTATGGTGTGGTTTTTTTTGACAATTTTTTTTCTTTTTTCTGAATACCCCCTGAGGGTAAAAGAATAAAGAAACTTGAAACTTGAAACTGTGTATTATAATACTATGTCAAAAGTTCATCCCTCTGAAATGGCTGAATTTCAACCCGCTACTGCTGTTTTGTTGCATGTAGAAACTTCTGATTGGTTCCAAAATATTGAGAAAACACCCAAGAAGTAAATTATTTTAACTTTATTGAACTATGTTCCCTGTTTTGTCTTTAATTTGAGGATGAAAGCATGAGAATGCTGCATTTCGTTTGTTTTGGAAAGGGCCAGTTTGCAGGGGCATAACACTTTGACTGGACCAACGAAATAAAGACTATTTTTGTGTTTTGGTACCTAACATGTGCAAATGAAACTGCTGAGTACTGTCATCTGTTACTCGGTATGATTTCAATAAACAGGATGAAAACGGAGCTACAATGGCCAATGTGTTGTACATATCGGCGCGATGTCCAAGTTCTGATTGCACCGTTTCAGAGTGCTATGCCATTATCGTGAAACAGATGATTCATTCCAATGATGTGTAGTCTTGTATGCGATACAAGATCTTTTAAAACATGCTTAGATTTTTTTTAAAGCACATCGCAAGTATGAAGCCAAGATTGACACGCTAATTTTGGCAATGCCCAAATGATACTTCCAAAATTAGCTGTTTTACTCAGAAATTAAAATTCACACTTTGTTTTGACTTAATGTGTGTGACTTTCGGACATAATGGTGGACAAACTAAAATTTATCCATCTTGCTGAAATTTTCTCAGGTATGACTATCTCTGAACCACTTTTGGACAACGAACTTTTGACACAGTATCATATGCCGGATAGTTTAGTTTCCTAAAACCAAAAGGGAGACTTGTTTAGTTGGTAGTTTACTCCAGGTCAGTCACCTCTGCTTTGTAAATTGGTGTTAGAGAAATATGTTTGCTGGAACCAGTTTCAGAAACGGTGACCAGGGATTCTCACCATCTTGGTGGCAAGCCCTTTTTCTACTAACTGCCAATGGGGCATACAAAATGCTTGCTGAATAAAGAATATTAGTAACATTAATAAAATTTTAATGTACTAATTTTTTTAATAAATCCACAATTTGTTTTTTAGTACTTGTTTCAGTTGAAGGAAATACATGGGCAGTATTTTTTAAAAATTCAAACAGGACATTCATGTATCCGGGAAAAAACCCAGCAGTCGTAACATATAACTACAGTAAGATGAAAGAGCACTGAAGTTGTTTGCTTTTCTTAGTGGCTTCCTACTCTAATGCATTTTCTGGAAATCTCAGCCAATAGGCCTGAGTGCACCACCTGCTGTTATCATTTTCAGTTGCCAAGCTGTGATTATGAAACCCTCCACATTGCACTGTGCATACAGTCATGCACATAGATTTCTTCATCAGTGACTGAAAGTCTGACTTAAAGTACTTTTGCAGTGGTTTTGAAAATGTGTAAATAGAAGACGTATGCATGTGGTCTTGTAATGTCATGATGAAGACAAGTTGGACCTCAAACAAGTGATATAATTCTCTCTCTCTCACACACACACACACATCCTCTTTTGCTAGCAAAATGCCACCAGTACAGCTATGTAATGACATTTATCCAAATCATGGAAAAAACTATACAATCAATAAGAGATTTTTGTGAAAGGGAATTTTCACACATTAATCAGCATGTGGTAACCTCTTTAAACTGTAAAAAGCAATCCATCCTTTTGTTTCTCTTAATGTGTTTTCCTGTTCATGATGATCAGTATTTTTATTATCTGGATATTCTTAAGAATCTTTGTCCAAATAAGTTCTGAAAGACAGTTTTCTTTTAATCTTTCTCTTTTTTTGACACCAAGTGCTTTTGTTTATTAAAGCTTTCAAGAGGTTTCACATTACTATTTTCACATTTTCCTTGCACCCATGCATGCAGCACACACTACTTTCCTCTATACTTATCTCTCTTTGTTCCCCCACCCCTACCATCTTTTGTGTTTTTTCATCTTTTGCATAAGTAATTTTATTATTGTCTTCAAATGATGGGTCATTCTTTCTCAGAACTTTGTAATTACAAACTGTAAACTTATTTTGGTGCTGTTGTATTTATGGCATAGTTATCTGTCCATTCTGCAGGAATATGTGTTTCCAGATGTACGTGATCGCCAGTTCTTGCTACGCTTTTACAAGCTGGCCCAAAAAAACCAGCTGAATGTTGATCACTACAATCGCCTACGTGATGCCATTCACAAGGCTGAGGAGGATTTGCGCCGCCTGCAGGATCCACTTCAGTTGCACTTGCCGATTAAAGAAATACAAAAGCGATCGACTGACAAGCAGTGACTGGGCAGTAATCTCGACGTACTACCTTTGTGATCAACAGATGCTGTTTATGCTGCCCAAAAGTTAAAGTGATACTTAAAGTCACACATTTTTTAATGCTGTCACAGTCATGATTAAGACCGCAGGTGGACTTAGTTTGTTGCAGAAGTGATCAATTATATAACTGCATATTGAAATATTATTAGTATGCATGTTATTAGTTTGAATGATTCTTTGTCCCGTCAAGGTGTAGGTGCACAGTCCCATACAAACTAAAGCCTTCATAACTGATTACTAACCCTATAAAAAGAAGATTCATTTACTTCTTTCTCTCACTCCTGGCGAGGAACCTGAAGGCTGAAGTAAAAGTCTTTAAGACCAACTGTAGCACCTGGCTATCTTCTGTTTGATAATCTGTACCAGAAGGAGGTAAATGCTGATGATATCATTAAGGATAGAAACATATAAGTATCATCTTGGTGCATATTAATAGTTTAGATTCTTTACCTACTGCTGTCATCTATATTTTCTTCAGTAATTGCCTTGTACACCACATCCACCAAATCAATATTATATGCATTTTTATTTCTAATAGCAGTAGTCAACTGAAGTCTTAATGAGAATTTAGGTGCTTTTTATACTATTAACTAGCACAAATATGCTCCTTTAGTGCTGTTAGGTCCTGAAAGCTTATCACTTTTTGAGAGGATGTATAGAATGTCAGTTTTCCCCACCACAGACATAATTTTAAAACTCTTATCATTTGTGTGACAGTGATGTCAATTCGTTCTCTGTAACGAAGAGAGAGACTTTTGGTTATCATCTTGTGGGCACTTGAGGAATAATATGATATGAATGAACGGCACCCTGCGTGCAACTAAAAGATGAAAGGAAGGCATAGAAAGAAAGTAGCAGAACCGTTGGAACCTGTCTTTGAATATGAAACAAGTTGTAGAGTTAACTGGCAGAGGACATTTGCTTTTGGGTTCAGGTCTTTAAAACTAACTGGCTTTAAATGTCATATCTGCATTTCCCTTCCTTTGCTATTCTTACCGTTGCTATTCGTAAATACTTTACAGGGAAACCAGCTACATTCCATATTGTGCCATTATTTCATATCGTTGCAGCTTAGTTTACTGCACTGTAGATACATACTAAAAGGGAGGCATGTTTTGTGTAATAACACAATAATACAAAGCATGCGGGCCCTGTCATTCTGATACCATGTTGACATTTGTCTTTTGTCAATGAAAGAGTCAGAAAAGGATTTTAAAAATGTTTTCATGACAACAAGTTTGAGTGGATTTTTGGCATCCACGTTGCTTTATGAGGAATAGAAAAGTTGTCTATTGAATGTATGCAAATGGTTTTGCATCCCGTCAGCTTGAAACTTTTATATTAGAATGATGAATTATTCACATGCTGACATCCATATTCTTGCATGTAATTGTAGCTAAAGGATGAGGGCCACTTCAACAGTGACTGCACAAACATTCTGCCACCTTATCCATCCATTGAAATGCTAGTTATTTTACAAGTGACTTGTTCATAAAGTATGTTTGCAATGAATTTAGTAGTACAGTATACATTTATAATAGGAAAGGGAGTTAAACATCTGTGGATCCTACACACTTTTGCTGGATTGTGTCAGCATTCGTGTCCCTTTTTCATGTATAAAAAATGCCTGTAAATTTCAGTCTGATCAGAATAATGGAGAAAAAGATATAAGTGTTTGTGCAACGGTGACAGGCATGTAAGAAATAAGTACTAGGTATAAGTGTTGAATAACTGCATCCACTGTGTAAAAAGCAAAACATTTTTGTGGTTTAAATTTGAAGTGTTCAGTCAGTGACTGCTGCAAACTTTGGCACCAGTCAGCACAGTTCTTGTGTCTGGAATTTTATTCTTCTTCAGCCAAGTGTCAACACCATACATGCTGCTGTGGTTGATTGGTTGGTTTTGACAGTTTAACTTCATGCCAGCAGATTAAGTGGTATCACAGTGGTTGAAAAAATTATAGGTGATCAGGTGAGGAAGGGGAAAACATGCAAGGCAGAGTGCTACAGTGGAAATATGTAAACTGTGAAAAAAACAGCAATAATGCCGTTCTGCAGTTGGACACATTCAGTGGTGAAGGCTGCAGGGGTGCTTCTCAACACTGATGTTTCAAACATTGTTGGCTCCTGTACGAATGGCAGTGTTCGTCCAGACTGTGACTTTTGACTCTTTTTGTAGGAATCTCTCAATTTTCCTTGGATAGTGGTTGATGTGGTTTAGTTAAAACAGGTTATTTCTATCTGTGAATAAGCAGGTTCTGTGCTGTTAAACCCATCAGAAGATAAGAGGATTAGTGATTTAAAAGCCCAAAATTGAGAGGAAAATTCAGCATTTAACTTGAGTTTGAGGACAGAGGTAGAGATGACTGATTCCTGCATCCTGGATCAAGTTTCTGATACTGGTGGGCAAGGTAATAGGATATACTGAGTAAAACAGTCAAAGTAGAGATGATTCCCCACCTGCCCACCCACGTACCTATACACCCCTCTTCCCCTATTCCCAAAAGAACATGCCCACAGGCTCATGGTGTGTAAATGCATACAGCTGCTCGAAACATTTGCTCCTTTAGAGCGTGGACTGCCTCCCACAGTTGTCCCATCTTGTTAATCTGATGTGGTGAGTCACAGATTCTTCCTATGCTTTTTTAATAAATAGGAAGGACTACTTTGAATCTCATCACATGAGAACCAGATCTAGATTTCGCTTGTTTGCCATTTTCACAGAGTGTAGTGTTGGTGTCTAATAATGATGGGGTGTTTAAGAGCCCTGAAGTGGAGCTGCCACCATCCCCAAAATTAAAATAAAAAATCAATAGCTCGTGGCTGTTCAGTTGTCAAGACTTATGTGGCACAAGACGATGTTTTCCAAAAGGCAGTTCAGGCGAAATCTTGTAATAGATGGGGAAAGGAGCACGACTGTACAAGGCACAAGAGTCTGTCAATGGGAAATGTGCCTTGGCAGAGAGGAAGGTGTGTTTCAAAGAATTTTTACAAGAGTTGATGCTTTACTTTAAGATTTGTATGAAATTTAAGCAGGTCCAACCCTTACCAGTACTGAATAAGTACACTTTGAAACATAATAGGTAATGTTTGCATCTGATTAGCATCACATTATGAGTGTACGCTGCTGTACACTTCCTTGATGTTGAGTACTTGGTCTACAAAAATGACCCATAATTTACATATGAAAGGATGTTACCTGGATATGATATATTTCTGTCTACAAAAACAGTTGCAGTACATTTTAGATTAGCATACTACTAACATTATAGATTATTGTAAATATTTTAAAAGTGTGAGTTGACATGGTGTGACCTTAGCTGTTTCCTTTGTTTTATATTTAGCAGGGAAATGCTTTGAAAAATGTCTTTGGCAATACATTTAGTTCTTCCAAAATTAGTAAAAAAAAATTGTTAACTCTTATTTGTAGATTTTTTTATACAGAGCATGTATTGTTATGCTGGTGCAATTGTGTTTATGAGATCATAGTTTTGTTTGTTTTATTGTTTCTTAGTGCTTGGCTGTAGGCATCATGGTTATCATAAATAACATTGTGGAGTTGGGATGTGATGATATTTATAACAGTTACATTTACTTCAAGGGAGGGAAGAGAGGTTGCTAGCTATGACTGCAATGAGCTTTAAAAAAAAACATAAAATGTTAAAAACAATTTTTCACATGTTTTATGAAGTACTATGAACAAGAGTATATGTTAGACTATATGACGAGCACATAAAAGGTATGTCAGCTTGTATGGTGATGCCCTGCAAGAAAATATGTTAGAATATATGACAAGGCATTACAAACTTAAGTCAGCTTCTGTGCTGATGGCCTGCAGGGTTTCAGATTTTTGCAAATTTTCTGTTTTAATGTGTCCTTGTGATTCCTCTTTCCATCTTCCATGATCTGGAAAAAAAACCAAGATTGTTGTTACTTTTTTTAAAATTATTGTGTTGCTTCATTGTGTTAAAAATATGCTGTTTCTGTGACCCATTCCATCCAATACAACAACATACTATGTAGGTAAATATTGAATAAATGGTGTCTGTGTATCATGGTATGCCCTTCTATGTCTCTTCTTCTTTCTACTTAATGGAGTTAGTGTTCACTTACATCTTGATGCTGTCGGCCAGAGTGAAGAAAAGCTACGTCTCGATAGGAAAAAATGAAATTTAAACTAACTGCAGTGGATAAAGCTTTTAGTGAATATTCACTGCAAACTTCATAGCGAAATCATTGTGGATTCGTTACTTGAAGATTGTTTTGAACATAAAGCGACAAGTGCAGGCAGGAGGTCCATACAGTAAACTCCCAGATTTTCACAAGCTTTGGAAAGCCATTCATGCTTAGCCTGCATGATTAGAAGCAGAAGCAATGAAATCTTGTTCATGCATTCTGTGGTGGGCTGCTTGTGATATAAAGAGTTGGCAAACACCCACAGGTCACATAATTTCATAACTATTGTATCACAAACTAAAATATTCTACAGTCAACATGACATGTATTTTCAACTTTTGAAGTCGGTGCATTTTGAGTGTCTGTATGTGTGTGTGTGTGTGTGGTTGTTAGGAGGGGCAGGAAGTGAGGTGGGATATTGACTCAGGAAGTGGTTGTGTTTTCTTCCCAAGATGCATAATGGCTTCAGTGGAACTCTCTGACTACAGTCAGCTGCTCTCAGCTCAAGATGGCAAGACATTTGCAATTATTTTGATCTTATCCATGTTGCTATATTTTAAGTACTGTGTTTAGACTGCTCAGTTATGCACATAATCAGAGACTGCTTGAGAATGTTCAGCATTTTTCTGCCAGTGAATTGCAGTACCTTAAAAAATAATTACCACTGTTTTGGCTGATTTTTTAAAATACAATCCATGCATGAGAAATGTAAAAAAAAAAAAAAGTCATCACAGAGGCTGTGCCACACCATCTTGGAATCACAGTAAAAGAATTTACATTTGACTTTCTAGTCCTACACTTTGTTGGATGTCTTTGCACCTAAGATAACTTTTCAAGGTCGTGATAGTAAGAATTTCTTGTCTCAAATCAACTTCTCAGCAACTTTTTCAGTTTAAAGTTGTTTTTTTATGAAAGTGATTAACGGTTTTAAACCCAGCTAATGCTGATGAACAGTGGCATTAAATTTTTATTCAATTAAAATATAGTTATAAATGAGGTGAGCTAGTTGTGAAAAAAAAAGAATAGACTGGCTTTTTCTCCCAAGGTCAGACAATTCTGTATTTTAAACAGACATCAAAGTGGAATATGTAAGAGGTATGTTTTAGGGATATGCATTGTTTACATATAAACATGTACAGTATCGGTGCATCTGTTGAAAGGTTTCCTGTACGTCTTTATCACATTTGAACCTAAACTAATAGGTGAAATAGTGGACTCTTCTACCAGTTACGTAAACAATGCAGTTTTGTACAACACTCTTATTTACGTTTTTTTTTCCAGGACTTTGCCATTGGTGGACATAACACATTATGTTCTGTTTAGAATCTCTGCTTTAGAAGTATGATGTTCTGATTGTTGTTAGCCACTGCTTTTCAATGTTTCCTTGAGTTTTACCATTTTTAGTGTAGGTTCTGGGATGGGAGATAAAACTATAACTCCCTGTCACCCTGTATTCACACCTGAGTGTTAAACTACATCCACCTTTGAAATCCATTTCCAGAATCAATTTAAGAACAACATAGTCACTTCTTACATGTTTGAATCTTATCCTGAATGTGGGTTGTTTGTGGGTTGTTCGTTTGTCTATTTAAGTGAGAACATAGTACCACTTTGCTAGTTGGCATGTGCATGCATCTTGCTGCTCAGCATATTGGTGTGTCTATTCTGACATGAGCTACATGACACCATGGTGCTAGAATCTGTATGTCCATTACATGTCTGGATTGCTTTATTTCATGGTAAAAAAAGACCGCAGTTGCAAGAAGATCCAGGAAAACATCAAAAAGGTAGTGAGGCAACTCAGAAGACAAACGACAGAGCGCTTTGGGTCATAGACTCTTTGAAGCCTGCTTCGTCGTTTTTTTCTTTTGAGTTGCCTCACTACTGTTGTGATGTTTTCTTGCTTTATTTTAAACAAAAGATAAATTGTATCAAGAGTACCTAACTGGAACACAAGCTGCGAGAATGGCCTCATATATGAATCCAAAAAGTATAAGTGACACTGTTCCTGCCTGGACAAGACTAATGCATGACAACATTGTAAACTATTGAAGAAACAAGCAAAATACACAGTAGCAAGGCTTTAGCAGGGTGGTGAATGCTAGCCACAAGATTTGTTGTGGCAGACCTGGGAAAGTTAGAGAAGAGCATCTAATAGTTACAGTACTGTAATTGGTAAAGTAGGATGTATTTCTTTAGCAGTATGAGATAGTGATAACTACACTGTACATGTCTTTCAATTTTAGTTAGTAGAAATGGTGGTTCCTGCTGCTTCATTTCTTAATGCAGTTTCCTTGTGAGGTTAACTGATCTCATTTTGCATCTTTTAGCTGGTGGTGGTTACTGTTGTAAGTGTTGTTATTGTTAGTTAGCAAGCTAAGCACATGTATCTTGTCACAGCTGCCTTTTTCATATCATTTATTACATGTGTGCATTGTATATCTTTAGCACGTCAGAAACATGCTTATTAGTCTACTGTACAGTTTTATAAGTCCCTCCGCTGGCCTCGTTATAAAACTTTCTATGAAAAGCTTATTCTTTACAGACATATTTCTGGAATGTTATAATACAATGTGAAATGTTACCCGTCTTTGGTTTATTTATTTTGACTGCATCCCAGCAGTGTGTAAGAATGTGACACCTGACTGTTGTATGATTCCAAAATCTCAGTGTTGTGGGTTGCCCAAGTCGCTTTTGCATAAATAAGTATTCATGGTGCATACCAATACATGTCAGGGTGTTCTGCTGCTTATAAATACAGAGACACATTAACTTAAACTTTTAAATGCTGATTCCGCATATCCCATGATTTTTCTTGATTAAAGAAATGCTGTAATATGTACTCTTAATCCATCATCTTCCTCATTCCTCCATCATAAATCATAGCGAGAAAAAAATGCTAAACCAGTGGGAACTGTTACTGCTCCTACAACACTTGGTGCCCTCGACCCACTCGGAAAAGCCATCCTGGGTGATCTCCCTTAACAGTCTTTATCTACAACACTGCTAAACAAGGGTCGGAACCAATAGAACTACTTCCTTCCTTGAGTGATCAGAAAAAGAGATTTAGTTTGGCAAAGTCTTGCATTTCAAAGCATCCTGCTTCTGATTCGCTAGTCACGATTCACGCTGACGCACGGTATGTGAACTTTGCAGTGTGATCTCCTCCTGTGCGTACTACAGAACATATCCAGCTGTACTCAACGCTCAGTATTTTTACTCGTCATTATCGCCTGATTATTTCTGCTGTGTCATGTTTATATTGTATCTCAACAGCGGGACTAAAACATAGGATTAGTGCACTCCACAACACAAAGATACAATCTATCTAGGAAGGAATTTACGATCTGACGGATGACGTACACGTCGATCTACACCGAAACTCAGGAGCAGAGACGCACACGAGAGAAAGAGCAAGAAAGGTTTTGTTGTTGTTGGGTGAGTGGGGGGGGGGGGGGGGGGGG
>SMGT01011395.1:113572-136020 GCA_004794575.1 Lanistes nyassanus
GGGGTGGAAAACTTTTCACTTACACTATAAATTTATCTGTTCAGTTTCAGCATCAAAAATATAATGCAGGCAGAAAGAAATAAGAGTCATTTTTCTTTTAGGGCCTTTTTAAGTTTCTGTCATGGATTTCAAGTCTCGACGACCCGTTGTGGTGTGCCGAAATGGTTGCGTGGCTTCTAGTCAGCCTTTGGCCAGCCAAGTTGGACTGGGTAAGGACGACGTAAAGCAAACGAGGCAGGGGACGCTACTCTTACGTTTAGACCTAAAGAAAGTAGTACTCACTTTCTCCCCCTTGAGTACGCGAGCGACTATGCGATCGAATTTATCATTTCAGGCCCCGTATGCAAGAAATCCGAATAGCTTAATTATTCCATATTAGCCGCTATGACATGCTGCATGAATTTAACATTCACGAAAACCGAAAAACTTATTTTCTCCTCGTTATTCAGTAATAATAAAGTTATTAGGTCGTCCCAGGAACGAATAGCTTGTTCCAAGTTCGCCGAAACAGCGTTTTCAGAGACACAAAAAAATTCGTTTTCGGGAATAAATTTAGTACATTTTACATGCATACGGGGCTAGGTGATCTCTGTTCAGTTCTCGACAATTTTTTTAAAATTTGGAACTATATAGACAGTCCAGAAAGAATATTGATGATGTTAAATTACTGACAACTCTGGACGTAAGCACTGACTATAATGAGAATTGAACACTCGCATATTTAATGTCAAAAATAATTTGTAAAGTTCTAACTTTTACACACACAAGTGTGGTCCTAGAGGCCCATCACTGATTCATCCAGGAAAACTGCAACGTCGATCTATAGCTGCCACAGTCTTAATTAGTATCGCTCTGTCTGGACCCCCTTTGATAACGGCCACTTAAAGCGAGCACTTGAAGACTTTGATCGACAGTTTCTTTTCTAACTTACCGTCACTGCTGATCGTTTGTGCATTTTCACTCTGAACTGCATTCCTAACGATCGAGGTGCCCGGCTTAGCTGCTGAGGCACGCCTTAGGAGCTGTCGCAGTGTCGCGATGACATTTCCTAGGTACCATTTGGATTTGAACCAGAACACGCTATATTGAGAATATTTTCCAATTTACATTAAAACGTTTTTTCTCTTCATTTTACGTTTCTAGTAGAACCTTTAACTGATCATTTTCTATGGTTCGTTTCCGGTCTTTTTCTGTGTAATTAGAACAATGGGCACTTAAACGAACACGGGGTACGATGTTCTGTCGAATTTCAGACATTCTGCGGCTCGGAGGTAACGCAGCGGATGCGGCAGTTGCTGTGGCAGCGGCCCTCAATGTGACGGAACCCTGCTCCACAGGGATCGGCGGGGACGCTTTCTGTCTCTTTTACGACGTGGGGTCTCGGACCGTCAAGGGGCTGAACGGCAGGTAAGATGTGAACCACGGAGTTGCACGCTGTGTGTATGCACTCCGTGATGTGAACGAACAGATCTGACGTGTATGTATACGGGAATTTCCTGTTTACCTAAACGCGCATAATCGCGCTGTTTGATGTTCAGTCAGCCCTTTCAGCTGGTGTACGAAATCTGTGCACCTGCACACATACGGTTCGATATTCTAATTTGTTTTTGTTTGTTTGTTTTTAATTTGATGAAAGATTCTGTGCTATTTCAGTTCAGCATGAAGTTTTTTATGCTTAGAGTTTCATCGTTGTAGGTAAAATATGTTTAATTTCTGCTTGGTTGATTGATCGGTTGGTTGGTCAGTACTGTGGGGAACATACTGAACAGGAAGCAATATGAAGTGTGAAATTCCGTTGCATTGCGCTCAGCGGCCGAGCCAGCTCTCATGCGACCTTATCACGACTGGCTGCGGATGGCTTCAGAAAGGACCACATGTTTTCTAAAAGTCATGGTCTGTCTGTCACGGTCCCAGGGGCTGCCGCTGCATGGGTCGACACAGTTCAGCAATTTGGCAGTGGAAAGGTAAGGCACGTAGCACAACAACACAATGGCTGGCATGACAAAATCATTATTCGATCTACCGTTTGGGTTACGCATTTTTTTGTAAGTCATTCTATCGGAAATATCGCCTTAAGGAAATTCCGTCTTTTGAAAATGTTGTTGCCCCAACAGACTGTGCTGATTTTGGGTAGTGTCTTAATGGAAAATGTTTAGGTGGATATTTATATCAAAGTCATGGTTACATTTTCGTGACTACTAGTTTATATATGCGCCTTTTGTGAATAGTTCGTCATAGTAATCAGTCATCATCATGTGAAAATTACGTGTCTTGTTCTGTTAACTAGCTGAGCTTACGGCAGATTTTACAGCCAGCAGTCAACATGGCTGAAGAAGGGTTTCCGGTACAAGAGCTCACGGCTCACTACTGGAAACAAAGTAAGTCGCGCAGCATGCAAAACTGGAGGGATTACAAGACTCAGTCACTCAGACCTATCCCTAACACTAACAGGTAGCAAGGAGTTAAAAAAAACCGCTGTAAGAATCGAAGAAGGTTACGACCATTTTAGCTGCAGGCAGTGGGAGCGCAGAATTCGTGGCACTGATTCTTAGGGTCTCTCATAGCTAGACTAGCGTGCCTTAGGGCTCTCATAGCTAGACCAGCGTGCACGTATTGTGTGCCAAACCTTGGCGGACACGACCAGTTAAGTTTGCAAGCTAGGACGCACTGTGGGCTGCTGAGGAGAAGCCTTTGGGTAACCATTTATATCCACGACTTCAAACGAAATTACAGATACTGTGAGGACATCTTGTCATCGCCTCAGTTTAAGTTAAGAAATTACACAAACAAAAATTAGGCTTAAGGTTCTTTCATGTGCTCCAGGTGAGAATTTGCTGCAGGCACCCAGCAATCCACATGGGAGGGAGATGCTGATGGGCGGCAGAGCGCCACGCCACGGCGAGATTATGCGTTTGCCTTGCTTGGCTAGAACCTTCAGGGTAATTGCCGCCTGCGTTAAGACAAAACAAACCAAAACAGAACATAAAAATAAAGCCAGAACAAAACAACGAAAAAAAAGGAGGTACATAGGAAAGCATTGTCTTTCGATCTGTACCTGCGTGCGTGCGTGTACCACTACCAAAAACGGGGCTATAGTCATGAGAATCAGAAACGAAGCAAGTTTTTGACTTTAGGAGCTCCACTCACCGATGAGGCTGGGTGAGAATTCTAGCTTCCTTATAACTCACGATAGTGTAGATCTGACAATATAAAATGTCGGACTCCTTGTCTCTTTCAGAGAGAGAAAAAGAATGCTTTCACATCAACATGTTTGGAGTTGTCCCTCTACACCCCAATCCCCGAAATAAAGTTTGTAGTCAAAATAGAAATGTCAACCGTTGACAATGAGACAACCTGCAGTCCCCTCCCTCCCTCCCCCCTCCCCCCCCACACACACACCATCGCTGATGCGCCGCTTGTCTCCCTTTACAGGAGCTGGCCTCCCACGGCAAGGATGGTTTCTACAGCGGCCGGGTTGCACGTGCAGTGAGCGAGGCGGTGCAGCAGCATGGTGGCCTGATCACTACTGAGGACCTTGCGGCACACCAGACGACCTTCGACGAACCCATCAGCACGAGCTACCGCGGTCTGCGCGTGTGGGAGATGCCCCCCAACGGCCAGGGTCTGACCGCGCTCATAGCCTTGAACATTCTCGAGGGATTCGACCTGCAAGGTAAAAATTTCAACTTGTGTGTTGTCCAAGAACGCCCAGTCATCATTCGCGTGCCTCATCGCAGCATTACAACAAACTAGCCTAAGGCCCAGTCCTCACTGTATCAGAAGCAGTTTTTGGTTCCAGCTTCCACCATAATGATAGCTCGTCGCCTGGGCGTGTTTCATTATTCAGGACGACCACCTAGTAGAGAACTATAACAAGAATCGCAATAATGTTATGCGAGTCTATGTAGCAATGAATTTACTTTACAGCAGTAAAAGGGGAAATACAGTGGCCGGGTGGCCCCAGGGGAGTAGAAAATCTAGTCGGGATATTTTAAAAAAAAAACTAGCCCGTTGGGGTTTAGTTTGTATTATTTTGTTTTGTTTTTGCCACTGCTATAGTAGTAAGTCCCGACCTCCAACTCTTTGGGCTGTTCACTGAGCCAGGGTATCGGACTTGTATGTCGAAAGTTGCAGGTTCGAGTCCAGTGGCGGCCAAGGCCTACATCCTGGAGTTAAACATTGTGCAGACTTCATTGATATCCCTCGAACATTAAACTGCCTCTCCACACTGGCCGTCTTACTGCAGCTTTCAGTCTAATGGTTCTTTCATTGCATAGCTTAACAACAGAACCCCCACCCCCAGCCCCATAGTGTGAAATCACAACAAGGTGGAAGCACTGACCCTTTAAAACGACCAAACAGCTGACTCGACCCGGCCGAGGAAAGATGTAGGCAATACTTGTTATTAACACGATGTTGTCTTCCTGACGTCACTCCAGGACTGTCTGTCTTTGTCCTAACTTGGTACAGAGAATCTGTTATTCTTACGCCAGGACTGTGTCTGTCTTTGTCCTAACTTGGTACAGAGAATCTGTTGTTCTTACACCAGGACTGTGTCTGTCTTTGTCCTAACTTGGTTCAGAGAATTTGTTATTCTTACACCAGGACTGTGTCTGTCTTTGTCCTAACTTGGTTCAGAGAATCTGTTATTCTTACACCAGGACTGTGTCTGTCTTTGTCCTAACTTGGTACAGAGAATCTGTTATTCTTACGCCAGGACTGTGTCTGTCTTTGTCCTAACTTGGTACAGAGAATCTGTTGTTCTTACACCAGGACTGTGTCTGTCTTTGTCCTAACTTGGTTCAGAGAATTTGTTATTCTTACACCAGGACTGTGTCTGTCTTTGTCCTAACTTGGTACAGAAAATTTGTTATTCTTACACCAGGACTGAGACCTAACAGCGCCGAATACCTTCACCTGGTCATCGAGGCTCTCCGCCTTAGTTTTGCCGACACGCTGTGGTACAACGCGGACCCCAGCCAGGTGGCGGTGCCTGTGACTGAGCTGCTGAGCAAGGATTACGCTGCTAGAAGGAGGGCTATAGTCGACCCCCACAGGTGAGTGCTACTATCAAAGGCAGGGTAAAGGTAATGTCACTTTTGTAAAAGGGAAGCTGTTGAAAGGATAACGTATTATTTTTACCTACTTCCTTATGTCTGAGCTGACTAGTTGCTGAATATCTGCTTCAGTAGACATGAAAGGACAAGCATAAAAGGATGTTTAAAGAGAGTGTACACTCAAACCTAACAAGCCTTGTATACTGCACTAATACATGGGAAATGACAAGAAAACGTCATAATTCGAGGTAAACTTTCAGTATGACGTTTATTTATATATTAAAAGTGCACAAAAAGTGCAAAAAGAGAACTCTGTGAACATGTATCTGGAAAACGTGACATTGGTTATGTCCCCTCCCCGCATTGACAACTATACTGTTGGCTACAGCAGGTGACTGGGCACAGCTGGGGGCGACAACACCTGGAGATGCTTGCCTCTTTGTGTCAGTTACATAGACCCACGTAGTAATTATTTGCTGGTTTGTTGTTACAGAAAAGAAATTATTTGAGGATTCATTACATCTTTGTAGCTGTTTGAGACTGTTGTTATGCTGTTCGTCACGCATGTGATGTCTATGGTAGAGCTGCCGCTGATGTCCTGAAGGGGTCGCCATTCACGTCCAGCGACACCGTCTACTTCTGCACCGCTGACGCCGAGGGCAACGCCTGCTCGTTCATCAACAGCAACTACATGGGCTTCGGTACCGCCATAGTGCCTGAGGGCTGCGGCTTCACGCTGCAGGTTTGGTGAACTCGACTCACTTTTGTTGCTGAGCAAGTTTTTTTCTGACTGCTGACGGCTTACAGGAGCGGAGTGTGTGTGTGTGTGTGTCTTGTGGGGTGGGGGGGGAATTGAGGGGTTTTTTTTTCATTCTGAAATGAAAATGCTATGGTTAAGGGGGAGAGATGCAGAGCTTCCGGGGAGTAGGACAGTACGACAAACTGGTATAGCCTCGGCACAATGCCAAAGCCCTTTCTTAACTGGAAGAATGTGCGTCCTAGTTTGCCGACTGTGGCCAATTAAGACGAAGCAGTAGTGCGGAGTACTTGCTGCCTGCTGCTTACTGTTGCGAAGGAACGTGCCGTGCATAGTAACCAACTAGGTAACAGCCATATCAGTTAAAGGGAAAAGAAAACCCAACCAAATTTGTAAACGGTTTCGAAATGTGGGATCATTAGCAAACAGAACTCCTTCACATAGTTCGCTGACAGATTGGCATTTTTGCTACTTCTTGGACAGGGTAAGACATAAGTTTGCAGGTAAATCTAACATCTTTGCTGGATTTGTCAGGTGCACGCATGACCGTTGGTAGCTACTCTTTAGTTTCGGGTGTGTCGTCTGCGTTTTTTAGGGCTTGGCGAGTTCCAGTTTTTAAGTATTTGACCAAATACGAAAATTCGTTTTTAGAGACTCGCAGGCCATATATACGAAAACGAACAATACATTCATCGTATGGTGACAGCACTTTGTATGTCATTTTATGAAATTCCAGCTATTGTTAATAGTAGGTTGACGTTAAATTAAAAATTAAATTTTATAAACTGAGCAAAAACTCCAATTGGGTCAAACTTCTGTGAGTGAATAATTAATCTGGCCCCAATATTGTACAGTACCGGCAAAATACACCTTGAGCTATTGGAATTGTACTGTTCGATTTTTTTCCGAATAAAAGAATTAAGATTTTTGTCAATATCGAACCGACATCAAATTCGAATGGAATATTCGGTACAGCTCAGTGGTATTTGTCTCAATAAACTGGAAATAAGTTTTGCTTGCACATCTATGCAGGCGTTTTTCGCTCGAATCACGAATTTTCCCTCCCTCCTCCTTACCCCTAGCCCCCGGGGAGCGACGGCCGTAACACGTCTTCACGAAGACCGTAAACAAGAATGTTGAGAAATGCTGGCCTGCAAAAAAAACAAAAACAAAAAAACCGATCACCTACAAAGCTCTTCTTTCTCCCTTCACCAGAATCTAAACAATTTGTAGCGTTTTGGGGTGGGGGGAGAAGAGGCTTTGTGTGCAGTGAAATCAAATAGCAGGCTGCGCGGGTGTACACATTGTTTTTCGTTGTTCAGCAAAAGCACTTGATTTTTATTCTGTTGGTCAGAATCGAGGCTGGGGATTTTCGCTAGACCCCACCCATCCCAACGTCATGGCCCCAAACAAAAGGCCTTACCACACCATCATTCCGTCTCTCGTTACCAACGAAACAACAGGTATGTGTCACACCGATGTCTGTAGAACTACAATTACAGAAACGGATCGGATCATTGCAGCAGTCGCTATCTTTTTTATTTAATCGTCTATACAAAGACAGGCGACTGACGCATTCCTCTCGGCATTCTTATTTATATTTTCGTTATTTCGTCGTCCTCCTATCTCCTTGTCTTTCACTCTCATTGTCACTCGTTCAGTGTTGTGTGCCCGCTCATGGTCGCAGGTTTCGTTAGTGTTTGCAGTGGTGTTCGTACATGCTTGCGTGCGTAGATGTATGTATGGTGCTACCTAAAAGCTGTCAAGAGTGACACAAACGTACACGGATTTTGCGAGTGTAGCCTTAAGCATGGGCCACTACGTGAATTGTCTCCCTCTCCTAACAGAGGTTAATTCCCTTTAGGCTTTCTTTTACGCTCGCTTGTTTTATAGAAACTTTAAAAAACGTCATGTTCATGAATCTAAAATACATGGACTTTTTTATGAACATGAATTAGATTTCACCACACAGAATTTTTACCAACCGAGGACATACATTTTGTCAATTCGATATTTGTGGTTCTGGTAGCATTATTGTTGCAGTATGAGGTATCTTGGTAGAAATCCGGTTCTCAACATATCACGCTTTTATTTCTTTCAGGTGAATTGTCGAGTGTCTTTGGTGTGATGGGGGCCTTCATGCAGCCTCAAGGTCATGTGCAGGTACAAATTTGACCAATGGTTGGCTTAGTTATTTGATTACGTTATACGTTTTTGAACGCCTTGGCAATATACGTGTTGTGAAGAGTGTGTCAGAGAGAAGCAAGCTGTTGGAGGCAGTGATAATTGATTTGTACGGTACGGCTAAGACGTTTTTAAGCTTAACAGATCGTTACAATACCTGACTGTGTTTACATACTGAGACGCTTCCTTTTAAGGTCTTGCTGAATCAGATGGAATTTGGCATGGACCCACAGCGTGCTCTTGATCAGCCGAGGGTCTGTCTGGGAGATGGCAACAGGTCAGTTGTGGTCATCAGAGGGCGTCAGGGAGATTTCGTAAACTATCCCTTGGCAGCAGGACGCAGTGCCTGTCTCCTTTTGCTAATCATCTGCTTGTATGCCTGCCTTCTCAATAAGAATAAAGCCCAGAACCTTTCGCTTTTGCCTTGATCTACACATAATACTGTTCTGACATTCTGTTGCCGAAATCTGTTTGCTTTTGTATCACCCCCCACCCCAACCCAACCCGGATTTACGACTGTCAGGAGGTCGAGTGTACACTTGTATTTTTGCCACCCTTACAAACACGATGCTGCGCGAAATCACAAAAATGGAAACCACAGAAGCCATTCTGAAGAAGCCACGGTACAGATGGCTGGGACATGTGTGTCGATGCCCATCGAATAGGGAGCAAAAATGGCGCTGACGTGGGCTCCTGGAGGAAACAGGACGCGAGGAAGAGCAAAACAACATGGCGACACCGTGGAGGAAGAGCTGAAGGCCCCCAGTCTGAGATGGGAACTGCACAGAAGGCAGCTCAGAACAGGGAGCAGTGGCGAAGTCTTGTGCAAGCCCTGTGTGCCACAAGGCACGAACAGGCGTCATGACGATTTTTGCCACAAGCATCCATATGTAGTCTCCCTGTTTCTTGACTGATGTTCATGGATCGAGGTTCGTGGATCGAATGTTTCGGATCTATTTTGAAGGGTTGTTTTTTTCTGTAAGCTGTTGCTATTTATGCAAGATTTTATTCTTTCTTAGTACCGGCTGGCATGGCTGATAGCTGATGCAAGACAACGACTAGCTGTTCTGTGGGAAAGATTGTGCATAACATGTATTGTTTCACGCTTTACCTTTATAAACATGTAGTTTGAAGTACGCGAAGCTACGTCGGGGTTTCTGTCTACAGCGTCAACAACACGGTGTTGGTGGAGGAGGGCATCGCAGATGATGATGTCACGGCGCTGAGACAGATGGGCCACCTTGTTTCATCGGTGTCCGGGTACCAGCGCAGCGTCATGGGAAGGGGTCAGGTGATCACGCGCGGGGCCTGGTGGGCTAGGGCCTCTGGTGTCGGTGACGTGTGCACGGACTCTGACGTGTACTGGGCGGGCTCCGACCCCAGGGCCGACGGGTGTGTGGCTGCTTGCTGAGCGCAGAAGGATAGAGGGTCGGGATTACCCGTGCACATGGGGTCCAATGGAGCTTGACATTCAACCTGTAGCTAACAACCACGGGTGAAAAGTCAACAATGTAACCCGTGGGACAAGTCCTGGGGTCCAATGGAGCTTGACATTCAAACTGTAGCTAACAACCACGGGTGAAAAGTCAACAATGTAACCCGTGGGACAAGTCCTGGGGTCCAATGGAGCTTGACATTCAACCTGTAGCTAACAACCACGGGTTTAAAGTCAACAATGTAACCCGTGGGACAAGTCGTGAGACATCATCCCACCCAAGCGTCGGAACCTTGTGTTACTCCCTGCTGTACTCGAACCTCTCCTGTACATGATGCAATGAAATACTGATGGGTTGTCGTACTTACACTGCGCAGAACTGGGTGCGTTTGCTCATAGAGAAAGCACGCCAATGTCTCGCTTAAATACTGAGACACAGGCGCGTTTCCGCTTTGCGTACACTTTCTCGCAGTTTGCTGGTTTAACGGTGTTGATATGAAAAATACATTCTAGTCATTTCACTTTGATAATAAACAGTGAAGGACCGATCGATATAATCAGAAATACTCAAGGACAATCACACATATCTATGGAATACCTAGCATTTTGATTCCTTACTCAGTTGTAAGTAGTTTTGTGTACTAGCTAATCATGTTCTGGTATACAATAAAAGTCTATCCTATTGAAGACCAAGTTTAAAGTAGATTTTGTGGCAATGAATGCGTATTTCAGCAGCTTTGTTGTAATCAGTTTGTTTTCCTTTTGCTGTAGATTTTGAAAAAAACAAGTTTTTTTTTTACCAGAGAAAATGCTGATCAGTAGCGTACGCGGATAAGCTTGAAAGTGGTTGCTTGAAACAAATATTGTGAACAGAATTAAAACAAAATGTGAATTATTTTATAACTTTTTGTCATTGTCTTTGATATTCATCCCTCCACATCCCTCAATTCAATTAACGCACATACTCTGTCTACATTTTTGCCACCTCACACAGCAATGGAAAAACCATGAGAACGTTTCTTTTATGCAGATTCTCGTGTAATTATGCAGCAATGAAGGGGGGCATTGTGTATTTTATTACAGTAACAATCTTTTTTCTGTTGATCAAGGGATTTGAGCTTCTTGCAGATTGTAATTAATCTTTTTTTTTTTAAAGATCGTTCTTTTTCTCATTAAACGTATCCTGTTTTTCGGCAGTAAAATGCGCCTGGGCTGGCTTGCATGAGCGTTCTTATCTCCTGTTCGTAAGTAATGTCGCACATAAAATACACAGGGCGACCATACGGCCACTTTTGCGGCAGGAAGGGCAGCTACGATCACTCATGCAAGCCATCCCTGGATCCCTAGCTTAATCCGCGAGACTCTAAGGGAAGTGAGTGGTGGTGTATGTGCGGAAACCATACCTTCAACAAGTATGTGCAGACTTTAATTAGTAAAGACTACAGATCTTTCGCGGATTGAGTAAGTGCCTTCCAAGCATACAAAATAATTTTCATAAGCGTACCTCTAACTTTGCAGTGGCCATCTGACTCGTAGATATAACAGCATTTGTCTCTCCACTACTTCTTTCATGATAACCCAGTTCATACATTTGCACACTTTCTTATCCACTGAGTAGCAACAAAGATTTCAACTCGGCGGTGGCGTAATTATGTCGGAACCAAAGTACTGTATATAATTCAGTAAAGTAATTCACATATGCCCGTTATCGATTCTGTACCTCGTGTGACGGGTCTGCAGTTAGCCTGGCTTGAATCTGTTATACTTGCAGGTATTGTTAAGTGTTTCGTGGGTGGCCCGAATTTCCATTACAGTGCGCATCCTATACATTCAGCATCCTTACGCACACTCGAAACAAGACGTGTTCGAGTTAGAACATATATTTTGTTACCGAAACAGAACGCATTTTATTTGATCTAGAACGCTCTAGGGGTAAAAGTGTTCTGGTCTGTGTTCTCGAAAATGTTTAAATGGCCGGAAAATGTATAAATGGTGTTCTGATAATGTTACAAATGTGTGCCGGCAGAAAATGTTCAAATAGAGGCATGCTAAGAACATTTTAAACTCATGTAGCACACATCTTACACACTACTTACACACGCAGCACGTATGTTGCACCTGCTATAACACTTTTAAATACAATTAGCGTTTAAAATATTTGGAGTGCAGAACGTCCCAGCATACGTTTTTCTCAAGGCAAATATTTGAGTAACCGACTCTCTCTCTCTTTTTTTTCTTTGCTCTGGTTTTCTGCTTGTTTAGGATGTTTGCCCTTCTTATGTGACGCACGAAGACTAACGGACAACAGGGTTAAGTCAATATAATGTTAGGCGTCTTAAAGTTGTCTTACACGATTTCTGATGGTGGAAACTGGAGCCAAGAATGTAATATTAATAAGCATCTGCAACAATAACTTCATGCGATTCTGAGCGAGAGATTTTCATCCAGGAACTTATTCTCAAGGAGACGGTGACGAGAACTTGTCAGTTCGCTCCTGGTTTGACGAAACTAAATCGTTTCACTTTTAATCTGCTGTGGAGCTATGACTTAAACCGAGACGTGCGAGTAGGGCATTGACGGCATGGCTTGGAAATAAACGCTTTTGCAGTCACACAGACACACGAGCAATATTCTAAGTCTCGGGCTGCGCCAAAGACAATAGATGTCAGTTATGGAGAGTCTCACCTCACTGTTTCCATAGCTCTGGAGACCGTTGGGGCACCACTGACGACTTGGCAACCGGTTTAGTCCATTACTCTTTAACATCTGTCAGTCTCTGGGTTTCTGCAAACGTTAGATCAGTCCATTCTTGGATGTTGCTTTCCCATCACTTCCTCTGTCTGCCTATTCTTCTTCCTCACTGTACTGTACTGTACTGTACTGTACTGTACTGTACTGTACCTTGCATAATTGTTTTTGCTAGTCCTGATGATCTCGAGATGTGCCCGAACCATTTCAGTTTGCGCTTTTCGCAGTAGTCAGCAGCCGACAGCAGGTCTTCATATGGTCCAATGGCTTGCCTAATATTTCGAATTAAAATTTAACCTAAAGCTACAAGTCTTGAACGGGGATTTAAAATGAATGGCGTCGGCAAGCCGCGTACCATAAACACAAAATACAGGCCGTATGAGCGTTCGCGTCTGCATGTCTGGTCATAAGAATAGTAGAAAGACCCGTTAGCGCCGTGTGTTTTGTGTATACAAGTTGCGAGTGAACAGGCGGATAAGAACGTCCATGCAGCCTACTGGCGACAGGAAGATTGCTTACAGCACTATGCGCGGAGAAGATCTTGGGCACACCCCATTACGAAAGGGCTCATAAGGAGGAAGGGAGTTGCGTTAGAGGGTAACCTCATGGTCGGTATAATCAAGATAGAATGAATGAATTTGTATATTCATTCATTGTGTATTGTAAGGGGGCGCTTTCTCACCAGCAATCAAAAGCGCAAACAGGTGTCAGTTTCTTTTTTGATTCTGAGCCCTGGGGCTTTGTAAGACCAGGTACAGTCAACATAATTCACTTCAACAAAAATAGGATAAAGGAAATAAATCTACTTAAATTCATGTCTGTCTTCCGATTTCGTATTCCACAATTCATGAAGCTTAAAATAATTAAGGTGATGTACAAATATCTTTGAAGAAAAGCATTTTGATCAACTAGGAATCGTGGGTAATTATGTACGTACAAATATGTGGTAGAACTCATCATCAATTTCGTTTATATTGCACAGCAAACATCTTTTTTCTCTGGGTATATCATAGTATTTACACTGCTGAACAGGCCATTATTATGACAACTTAGCCTAAATTTTATTAAAGTAGTCCTTAGAGCTGGGGACAGATACGTTAAGCAGGCGAAGGCTCAAAACCAAAGTTATCTTAGAACATTCTGTAGGTACTAACCCTCTCTTCTTTCCAGGGTTGCATATACTTATTCTTTGCATGACAACCAAAGAGAAATCCATATAAAAGAAAGACCAAGCATATCTAATGCTGAGTAAACAAAGTAGAGCCTGAGCAAAACTTACAACTCTACTGTACAGACTTGCAGAAATCTGAGGTCTGTAAGGGATGTCGCGCAGCCCCAGATATTCACAAGTGCGGCTGAAGTCCTAAACATTTCTTTCTGCTGGGTAGACCCTCCAAGCGCCCCATCTTACATTAATATAGGTGCTGTCAGCGGCAGCAGCTTATAGATTCTAGAATGTCTTCAGTGGCTATGCTATATGTTCTCCGGCAAAATCTCTCTTGCAGTTATGGATATAGTGTGCCCTTGTTTACTGGGATGGAAGTGACCTTGTTAAATTCGGTTTGGCATGCCTTTAGACCTGAGGTGTGCGCATGACGTTCACTGCGCAGCATGCTGTAAGGAGACCAACGTAACTGCCTTGAAGATGACAATATGGATTCTAAACCCCTAGCTCAAGCGTTGTTTTTTGCAGTTTTAACTTCAAACAGGTGTCCATCAATCTGATTTTTGGAGTTGGAGTGTGTGAGAAAGGAGTCGAGGTGATTCACAAACCCGAACTCCTGATAAAACACTTGGGGTCAAGGTCACATGCATTATTCTCCGAAAAGGTCATATAATAGAAGAAGTGTATAAAATGGAACACCGGACGTAGATGGAGGAGTCTGGAGCCTGAACAGCTCTGGGGACAGAGGTGCAGAGTTATAGTGTGTGGAAGTTGCCTCTTGGCACTCGTCATCTTACTGCAGCTATATGCCTGGTGGTTGTTTCAGTTCATACCTTAGTAATAGAACCCCATCTCCCCAAAGTGAGAATTAACTGCGAGTAGGAAGCACTTTCCATCTAAAATTACGTACCCAAAACCCAAAACCCAACCAGATGGAGGAAATGCATAGAGAATTCGTTCGACATTAAAGCACTGCTAGACAACTTAGATACAAAGAGTACTATCGAAACTGTGTTCTTGCAAAAATATGTAAACAGTGTTAACAGCGTTATGAAATATACCAAATAGTTAAAAAGAAAGCAGACATTATTTTCAAAACGCGTTACTAAATGAGATGTTCAACTAAGCAATGATCATGAACTTTCTGTTTAGTTAACGACTGTTGCATGTTTGCAGACACGTCTAGACGAGTCGGTGCACAGCTATGTTATTGCGTAACGTTTGTGGGAGACATTAGATTACATCGACCATATACTTGATCCCTTTAGCCCTCCAGGCTTGTTACACCTACCTACTACAGACAACAAATTAATATTCGTCACACGTCTCAGGTCTTTTTCTTTTTTCTTGTTTTTCTGTTCAAGGAGATGTCTAGGTTGGAGAGGGTGACAGGTTGTTTAAACAGAAAGTGGCCCGTGCACTCGGTACGGTGTGAGAACAGAAGGTGGGGGGGGGGGCGGGGGGAAGAGAACAGCGAGCGCTGTGTATAACTGACACCGCACGCAAGGAATCCATGATTGCGACACCGTGTCTGACCGCATGACTATTGGTAAGAGCACAGGCGTGGTACAGACGAGAACGACATTGAAAGGAGACTGTTATGTCACGTGAGTGACTGTGCGGGTAGCTTGTGGAAAGGGTCACAACTTCCGGTGTTGTTCAGTAACAAAGATGTCAAAAACAAAACCGTAAACTTTGTCTTGTCAGTTCCTTCGCCTGTAGTGCGAACCCTAAGGCTAGCATCACGCGGTTCGACTTGGTCAAACGAAACATGTTGCCAAAAACTGACAAATTACAGACAACATTCCACAAGAACGCGTCGTTTGGGAACGGGAAAATGGCCTGATTTACTATACTGTTACTATTTTGTGTAGTTGACCTTGGTTACCGCTAGAGTCCTTCTTGGCAACCTATTCCAATCCTTTCAGTTTGTCCATGTGAGGCTGGCACTAACGCCATATGACCCACCGAAAAGTGCTGACTCGTATGTTTATCGCCTATGAACTGTTGCCTCTGAATGTGGGTATTTTCTGCTCGCCCTGAGCATCTCAGGTGTACGGTATACTGCACTCTGTTTCAACTCCTTTCTGAATGGCATCTTAAGAACGAATATATGACAAAGGACGGAAATAGAAAACTGGAGCATGCGCAGAAACACTGTGTTACACTTCTGCTATTCTATTTTCGAAATTGACTTTTTCTTTTGTTTTCACCCCTGTTTAATCACATGTGACGATAGTTTTATGGAGGTAGCAATTAACACAAGGGCTCACAAAAATATGGGGAAATTGAACAAGAATATGGGAAGAGGCTGTTAGGGGTGGGTGGGTGACAGGTTTGATGATAGCTGTCATTATGGCAATCAGCTGTGGGAGGGGGTTTGCAATGCAGTGGGGTGGTGTAGCCCTTCTAAACTTGAAAGAACGTCTTTTCACACGCGTGGTGCTTACAAGAGAGAACATTCTTTTCAGGCAGAAAAAAATCTAGTAGCCAGTCTCTGTCGAGCAGTTTTTAGCCCTCCAAACGAGCGTCTGTCAAGTCAGGTGCACAAAGTCCTACTAGGCGACGCTTCAGGGAACAGATAATGGTGTTTGCTCCGAGAAAAACATTTATAAGACACGTATGAATTCTCTTCATGGGTGCGCGCCTTTTCTTTTCTTCTTTTACGTTTTTATCTACCAGCGTATAGGATCTATACTGATCAGAAGAATTGAAAGATCAGACGTGGCAGGTAGGTCACGGAAGCGTGCAATTTCCAAAAACACAAAATCCTACTCCGTGGATTCGCGCGCACCTTGTTTCTTGCTGCTGGAGTGAAAGTCAGTTTCCATGGAAATCAGTACTGGCTTGTTAGGCACACCACAGAAAACAGCTAAATATGTGCAGCGAAGACGCCAGATAATGTGTGCAAATCAAACACGTGCAGGTGACAAAGCAAAAACGAAAGGGGACAAAAACTGCAATGCACGTGCAAACGATGCGTAATGTGAACACAGTTCAGCCACTTATGGACGCGCTCGAAAGACAGTTTGTAACCATGTCTTGAAGACAACAACTCGGAGAGGCTGATCGCGGCAGGACGATCTGGTGGCTGCAGGAAAGCATCGGGTTAGGCAAGTTAGTCGCCGACTGGGATCATGACATTCAGTCGTTGTGACATTGCGAGATCTCAACACACCACACAGGAAAGACCAGCGAGTGCAGACGACCGGCACGCCCACAATCGGTGTCCAGAAAGAATGACAGATTTATTGTCCTGTCGGCCTTACGGGACAAAACAGCCACCGCCAACACATTCAGGAGCCAGCTGCGAGCAGCCAGCAATGCCACCGCCAGCGACCAGACGATTAGGAACCGGCTGCGTGAGACTACCAAGCGTTCAAGACGTCCCCCAGTGCGACCTGTCCTCAAGCCGGGTCATCGCGGGGCTCGGCTGGCCTGGGCCCGGCCTCACCTGCTTTGGACACGTCTGCAGTGGGCCAGAGTTCTCTTCATGGATGAGTCCCGCTTTGCCAGATCGTTTCTGTGTCTGGAGGCAACAGGGTGAGAGTTATCATGATGCCGTTGTGCGGGAGCGTGAACCGTTTGGAGGAGGGGGGGGTCCATAATGGTTCGAGGATGGCTAGGGATGGCCTACAGAACACCCCTGTACTGTGTGCAAGGCACCCTCACTGGCGTGGTCCTCAGAGATGACATTTCGCAGCCCCTCGTACTGTGCCAGCGCTGCAGGAAACGAGACCATGCGCCATTCTCCATGATGCCAATGCCAGACCACACATAGCTCGGTTCGTCATGACCTTTCTGCAGCAGCAAGTGACTGGCATGGACTGGCCAGCAAATTCACCTGATCTTAACCCGAGCGAACACCGGTGGGATTTGCTGGGCCGTCGCCCTCTGGAAACCACTCGCGGCCACCTGACCTTCTCCAGCTGTTCTTTTTGTTTCAGCGGGTGTGGCAGGCGATCCCGCAAATGACTGGGAACATTGGTTCAGTCCATGCGACAACGGCGTCTTGCTTGGGTGCAGGCTAATGGAGAGGACACACGATTTTGACATTGATTATTGCGCTGCACCCCCAATGACTTTGTATACGCGGGTTGTGTCCTTCACTCCAGGGAATCTTGCTGTTGCAATGAGAACAGCCCATAAAAGCTATTGTTGGTCTTACATTATTGAATTTAGTTCACTTCAGCTGCATTGTGCGGTTTATTCTGGCAGTCTGTAGAGTCAGTCTGACCTATATTAGCATTAAAATGCAAGGCCTATAGTAGGATTGGTCTTTCAAATCTTTCGGGCACTTTATTTTGTCTCGCGAGGTTTCCTTCTCAAGAAAAGAGTTTCTATAATTGAAGTCAGACCCTAGATTACATACAATTTAGGCTTGTTTTCTATGAGAATTAAATAAGGAAAAGCAAGCGCGTCCAAGTGTTGCGAAACATTTCGGAAATCACACCCATGTTCACGGGTTGGGCACACTCACCTAGTTTTTAGGGCTCCTCCCACTGCAAATGATCACGAGCTTTTAACATAGTTCTGCTCTTTCTTGACGCTTCGCGATCTCACAGACGACGGGTGACGGTAGGTACTTGTCTCGGACCGTTACTCAAATAAGGAACTTGGGCTGTAACGTCTTCCCTGTACCGCAAGTAGTTCTGGCCACATTATGAAGCAAACACTTCCGAGCTAGGGCGAACAGGTGAGGGTTTATTTGCATCCATTTTACGAGCAATGCTTGCCTAAACTAAGTCAGGCTTTGTTTCTTCAGGAATGCTTAGAAGCCAGTGCATTCTTAGGCCTGCTAGTATAAATGGACTTATTCAAACCATCGTGCTTACATCATATTTTGTGGTGTTTTAACATACTGCAACAGATGCATGATTTATTTTCTATTAGTTCAGAAAAACAATTCTCAGTCTGAAAATATAACAAATCTCTCTCACCCCGAGAAATATACTTTTTTGTAAATTTTCCTAGGAAATACGAAATCAGTCAAATGTCTGTCATATTTTTTCTATTTGCTTAAGTCGATTTTTATTTATTTTTTTAAAAAAAACTCTGTAGTCGGGAGCTGTCCTTGCGAGGTCAGCATTTTTCCTTACTATAAAAATCTATTACTAAATTCTGCCTCCCTCGTCTCTGCTTCATTTCCAGTATATAAACAGTCATAAGACAGGAAAATATAGTCGTGCAATATTCTTTGTCTTTCCTTTTTGCCGTCGGTATCACGTTTAAAATGCTTAAATGTCGGAGGAATACTAGTTTGTCTGACATTTGTCTGACGCACGGTCCATGATCTACGTTGTTTCTGCCTGCGATAAGTGGATAGTGTATTTGGAGGGACTCTCCTTCGTTGGACATGTTCTTGAAAAAGCACACGTTCTTCAGGTGATCCCATCGTTACGATATCTGCCGAGTAGTCGAATTTCATCTCTGTACTGATCCTGTGTATTTGATGGTGATTTTTGCTAGTTTAAGCACGCGTTCCTTTCCTCACTGTTTACTTCACTGGTTTACTTTTAACTCTGCTTTTTTAATTTAACTTTACTAAGACTTTATGAACAGAAGCAGGACCGTATATAAATATGTAGTGCTTTTTTTGGAACTTGCAATCACCAATAGTCAAACAAGAAGTGATATTGTAAGTAGCATCACCGTGTTCATTGTATGTAATATACTAGATCACTTGAAACAATCTTCTGTGCCACTGCATGCTAAAGGACATAAGTGACGTGCGAGGGACGTTCATAAAAACGACACTTTGCATGAGCTGTCCTAGGGCACCCTGCAAATACGGCACAATTATCTGTCAATAGGCTCCCGAGTTCCATGTAGGGTAAAATAATTTATTAACTTCGAACATCACATTCAAGCATGTTCCACTCTCAATCTTCAGCTGAGTACATGTCGACCAGCCGAAACAACAGAGTAAATCTGCTTGCATCACAAATCATCGGTATCCTTTCCTAGCTACACTTGCGACTAGGAAGAGCACAGGGCACAAGATGGCGTATGGTGTTTCCAAGATGGTGGACGGTGTTTCCAAGATGCCCGACAGTGCTTCTCCCGGTCAGAGGCCGAAATGGCACAGTGCAGCTTCTTATACACTGTAGCTAGAACGTCCGTGCCTTTGCAGTCTATCAGCAAATGGTTCGTTCTTCTTTCGTCCCCACACACGCCCTCATTTTTTATAAAAAAAATCTTTGGTCAGGGTGGGGGTAGTGGTGCGGAGGGTTTAGGTTTAGGAATAGGTACGAGTTCCGGCTTACTCCAAACCTGTCTGGGAAACACCGTCCGCAATTTTGAACCCGTGCTCCGTCTCTACTGTGAATGACCAAAGCTTGTGATTGCCTTAATTTCTTCAACACGTCAAGATGATAACTTTATTGTGAAGCATACAGTAGCCTATAAACAAATGCCGAATAGCTTTAAAGTTCAAACTTCACACATATACTAGGCACATGGGACTGGATATGCTGAAAGTCTCGTAATTGAGCCAGATGACTGTGCAGTAATATACTCAAAGGATTTCCCATGTACTGCATTTAAAAAATATTCTGAATGGCTTTACCAAGTGTAGTGATCTGGAAATGAGACCACCCAGTATATATATATATATGTGTGTGTGTGTGTGGAGAACATATTATGCTGACAAGCAAAGTTAATGCAAAAGTCTATAATAATAATAATAAAAAATAATAATTGATAGACGATAGACGATAGACGATAGATAATAAATAATAATGATGTGGTCTTCTAAAGGGAAGGACCGAGAACAAAAGGAGCACAGACATAGATGTCGATGCTGAGGGGAGATAAAGAGAAGACGTACGTGAAAGTCAATAAGTTTTCTGGAAACCAAGCCCTGGAATAGTTTTGTAAAATTATTCCTGCTTTCTCTGTCTATTTTGATTTTGATAAATTGGTGGCGGAAGCTGACTTTTAAAAAAAGTAAAGCATAACTGTATTCTATTGTATTATTTCAAAAGTTGCGATAAAACACCAAATCGAGGGGTGAATGGAACTAATAACTCCTCTACACGAGGAATTTTATTAATGAAGCCGTTGTCAGAGAGTATTCAGACTAATGAAAATTAGTGCTCCACTGGAATAACACAGCCTTAAACTTTGCTTCTCATCAGAAAGAGCTGGTTTTCAAGCTAACAAGCATAACAAAGAAATATTATACACAACAATGTCACATGTTGGGGACATAGACGTTTGTTTGCTCCACTCAGAGTATTCTGAGGAGCTTGCAGAAGCATTTGGTCTCAAAGACTTCGATCTTCTTTTCTAACTCAGCTGTCAGTGTCCAGCTCTCACAGCCACACAGCAGGATGGAGACGACTAAGGGGTTGCAGAGCTTGATCTTGGTGTGGAAGCTGATGCTGGTTTTTATTATTTTCTGAGATCTAAAAGTGCTGACGTAGCAGAGGCTAGTCTGACTTCTTTAGTCATGGGGGATCCAAGAGGTTTAAAAGTTTCCACTTCTTTCAGCTTGTCTTTATTCATAGCGATGTCTGTGCTTGTGTCGCTTGTGCTGTTGACCATCAGTGTTCTTATCGGAGAGCTCACCTCCATTCTGTAAACTACCGGTGGGGAAATAGTGTGTGCAAATTTACGAATTTTTTGGAATTTAGGCGAGGGGGTTAAGAGGATCCATGCAACCCTGTTATCGGAAAAAATGGTCGTTAACAAGTTATAGGACCACTTTCCCTAACGACCAGGGAGATAAGAATGCTCATGCAATCGAACCCCGGTGGTGGTGGCGCGGGATTCGCATGTTAGTGTAAACTAGCAGAAAACGAGCGGCTGTTTGGACAGTATTACGTAACGTCCTTATACTGTCCTGGATGGCAGTTGGCCTCAAGAAGTCAAGCCGGCGCAGATGTTGCAATTTTTGCGAGCTTTGCTGGGATAGAACCACAAATTTGGATTGCAGTTGTTTGATGAACCCCACATGACTTGTTTGGGAGGCGACAGAGATCCTCCGTGCTGGTAGATTTAAAAAAAGGAAACCTGTAGCATGGTGTGAAAACAGGGAACGGTTAACACATTTATTAGGCCATTTTCGTGTCACACGCACTGAGACACACACACACTTTGGGCGTCACGTTTCACGTGGCTTCCAGTCCGAACGAGAAGAAAAGAGATGTGTTTGAAGAGGGCGTGGTAGAGGTTCAGTTGACGGCGAGCGAAGCGCAGCAAGGCGCGACAACACTGAGCTGCCCTAGACACCCAAACTCCGAACGGCGCTGTATGCGTGCGTGTACAGTCTATTCAGGTTAAAAGTACAGCTCCCTTAGGTAGGGTACTGGGATCGTATGCATGCATTATGTACACAATGCTGGGCTGGCTGTCACTGGCAGCCAGAATAGACCACTGTATTTTGAAATCGTCTCGAGTGTCGCAGAGTGACTAATGTAACCGCAGTTTGTTCAACCCCCAATTCATATTTTTGTATATGTCTGCATATCTGGCTGTCCTCGGACAGAAAGGTACTTGGGGTATTTTCAAAAGCAAAGATTAGACATCCTTGGAGAATGAATACTTTTTGCGTAGTCCAGGAAAGTTACCAGTTAGTCGGGTAAGTGGGTATTGTACGAATGTCCAACCACCAGTTGCGCCGTGTAAATCTTGCTTTTTACCACTCGGGGAAGACTGGAAATAAGTTTTTTCAAAGGTCTTCATTTCCAAAGCACTGAAAAACTACGGGTGCTGAACACTGCACCAGACTGTCAGGAGACTGCGCGAAAAACGAGTTCAACACATAGTTGCGCGCAGTGCGATGCATTCTATCATCGATGCGCGGGTCGTTAATTATGACAACATGGCTTGCGTTGGCGACACGATGGGATGCAAGGGCAGATGAGATACGACCTCGGTTTGCAGGTGTTTTCTAGATGAACAGGTGACAGCTGGCTGAATGACAGTTCATTGTCAGTGTGTGTGTGTGTTCGTAAAGCCGGTGTCACACGGTGTCTCATACTCCTCGACTAAGCTGAATTTTTTTAAAAATCATGAACTTTTCCAAACGTCTGCAAACAAAACAACAGGAACAGCAACTACTACAACAACAACGATTCAAGCTGATCATCTGTACAG
>SMGT01011395.1:137541-176494 GCA_004794575.1 Lanistes nyassanus
GACACAAAAATACTATGTCGTCTTCCGGCTGTTGTAGTGTGTACTGACAAGTACATCTGGTTTTCTGCAGCAGACACAAAAATACCATGTCGTCTTCCGGCTGTTGTAGTATGTACTGACAAGTACATCTGGTTTTCTACAGCAGACACAAAAATACTCTTAAAACTCTTTAGATGAACACTGCAATCATGGACCGATGCAAATATTGCATACACACCCTCCCGTTCTCGCTCGCACTCAGGAAGAAAACTTTTATTGAAAAATTATTTGTTGTCTTTAGTTTATGGGGCGATATTTAACCAGCCCCTTCCCTCCTCCCAAACACACACAAGCACACGCACCTGCGCGCGCATTCACATGCACACACGCACGTTCGCACACACGCACGTTCGCACACACGTGATCAATTGTTCAGCGTATGGCATATTGTTTCCTTGATTAAGGGTTCGGTAGAGTGCGCACGATCAATAAAACCTGCCAGTAACCACATACCAGCTCACAGTTAATGAGGTGGTCGACTTACACCAAAATAATGCAGCACCACAGACGCAGGTGCTTAGCGTCCTTTTGACTTTACTGAAACATACTGCACTGGATGAACAGCAACGAGCTAAAAATTAATATAGAAACAACTGCATGAGGCCATGCCTGTATGCTCATTCTTTCATCTCAGTCCTGCTGTCAGCGCGTTTGGGGACATTGGGAGTGAAAGGATTTCTGTCAAATCCTCTGCCAAGTATCTCGCTGCATACCTTGATCAAACACTTTCCACGCAGCAACATATTGGTGTAACTTTTCTTGAACTCTGGAAGACTGCTTCGATCCGACCCTATCCGCCTCCCAGATCTGCTGCTGGACTCGTACCTTACGCTGTTACTTCTCAGCTGGACTAATATAACTGTTTTCCTCCGTCATTCTGATGAACACATGGCTCGATTGCAGAGGGTTTAAAACAATCTCGGGAGTCTTGTCTTGCAGCAATCGAAGCGAGAGCATGTAAGAGCTTTGCTGAAAGAACTTCACTGGGTTCCAGCAAAGTTCTGGTTTCAATGCAAGATCGTCTTGCTTATATATCGTCACTTAGATGGTTCACGGCTGCCCTACACTGTAAACAAGAAGGGTTCAGGTTAGAACACTTATTTTGTTACCGAAACAGAACGCATTTTATATTGACCTAGAACGCTCTAGGGGTAAAAGTGTACTGGTCTGTGTTCTTGAAAGTGTTCAAATGGCCGGAAAATGTATAAATGGTGTTCTGATAATGATCCAAATGTGTGCCAGCAGCAAGTGTTCAGTCAAGTAGGGGGCACGCTAAGAACACTTAGGACACATGTAGCACACATCTTACACATTATTTACACACGCAGCACGTGTTTTGCACTTGCTTCAACACTTTTTTCATGTAGTTAGTGTTAAAAAGATATTTAGAGTGTATCTGTCGGCTTTTCTTTTTGCCTATTGTCCTGCTAGACAACTTAGGTCTTCTGCCGAAAAAACAAGATCTTTCAGTTCTGAAAAACCCCAAGCTTTTGGTCAGCGCACTTATAGTTTTCCTGCCCAAAGGTCTGTGTGAAGTTGGTGGTGCGTGTGGTACGTCCTTGTGTGCTTTGGTTTATGTATGGGTGTATCTTATGTGTACATCAATTGTTTATTTTTTTTTACTGTATCTTATTATTAGGTGTAAAGCGCGTTGAACCCCTTGTGGAAACTGGGGAGTACAAGAACGTGTTGTTGTTGTTATTATTTTTCCATATCCTCTCTTCATTCCCTTTATAATACATTCTGTCTGTTGCTGTTTGAAGTGTTTAAAAATCTTTATCCGATAGGGTTTTTTAAAAAAAAATTTGCAATCCAGACTTCCATCAGACCATGGTTCAAAACAACATATAAGTACATTTTGACAAACTTTGCCAGTACACATAGATACCTTTGAAAGAAAGAAAACAATGGGCCTGCATTCCCTCGCCGGTAAGACAGTGTCACATCGGCTCTGTGCATATGTTGCAAGCAAGGTGAGGTTAGGAACTTTCGGGCGTTAGTGCTTTGGCAGTGGACTGTGTGACCCGCTTTCAGAAATCCGTCGCGCACGCAGCGTCAGGGGAAAAGCGGACCGCATTGGCGGTAATCATAAAAATACAGGCCGCCATAGCTACCTGCGCACCTCGGAGATTTCGTCACACCGTATCGTCATGTCCGTTATAAGCAAACCCGTAGCCGAGGATCTGGAAAGTATTGCGAAACACCATGCTTGATGAACAAGCCTTATAGGTAAAAGTGATTCCCAGCAGTGTTTTTGCAGACAAAGCTTTTGGAAATCGAAGCAAACAAAACGAGAGGAACACAGACAGAAATCATATTGTGGGATGTGATTTTATTTCTCACTTTGATACTTGTGGGCTGACTTTTCTGGCGGAGAAAGTAATTACTGGCTATCAAGAAGAGGACAAGGCAGTGAGGATAATTAGTAATTATGAATGTAATTTACAGGTAAGTGATTTTAAGCGATATTAGCCATCAGAGTGGACATACATAGATCCATTCTTATAGATCTCCAGTCTTACAAAAATGACTTAAAATGAACTCTGAGGTTGTTTTACAAATCTCTAGATGATTGCAAATAGGAATCATTCATTGCTAGTGCATTTCTTTAAATATTAAATACAATTTAACTCTAAGACTATACTGTACACCTTTAGACAATTGCAGTACTCACTGCAAATCTGAAGCACTTATTGTTGTTGTATTTCGTAAACCATGTCATGTGTTTTGATAAAGCACAAATCAAATTGACATTTAACCCTTTCCTTCTTCCTCTCGTTTTCATCTATCACTCCATGCCCTCCCCCCCCCCCGTCCCCTTTCACGTTCTTGCATTCTGGGATTTGCTAATTATGTTTCCCTCCCACCCCTTATTACGTGGAGTCCGTGACTCCCTCCACCCCATCTCCTCTAATTACCCGCGACTTGTCATAGACAGTCCTGAGCTGGTTACAGAATCGTCGCTGGTTCAGAAAACCGTATGCTGTAGGGATAATCTTAGCAGCATGAGGGACCTGACAGACCTTACGAACCTGAGTGACATCGGCGGCAGATTCCCTTGAAGAACTTTGGTGGCACAAAGACACATTTTATCCAGACGTTAGATAAATTTCATAATAAAAAATTAAATAAAAAGGGGGTAATAATCATTAAAATACACCAAGTAAACTATAGGACAAGCGTAAACTGTACAGCACTAAAAGTAAAAGGCGAACACCAAGGTAGAGATAAGAAAATATAGGAATAGGGCGACAGTAGGGTCGACCAGCAAGCGCTCCACCACTCAAGCCACAGGCAGCCACCTTCCTCCAGCCGCGCCAGGAAAGCGACTACATAGCCACCACCAGTCCAGAGCACCAAGCCAGGGCCCTCTTCCCTCCCCCTTCCTTCCCCAAGCCAACTACCCCCCCCCCCCAGTGCGAAATCACCGCGAGGTGGAAGCACTTTCCCTCCCAAATCAACAACAACAACGGCACATTCCAGGATGCAGTTTCTCTCGCTTCATTTTCTCTACCCGATGGAAGGGAGGAGAGAGAGGGGGGGACAGCGAGAGAGAGAGAGCGCGCGCGAGCGTGGGGATTTGTGTGTGCAGTTGAACTTGAAACCGAACCTGACTTTAGAGTTAAAAGTCTTAAGTTTGTATGGTGTCCTGATGGAGGGGTACTACCCCGAAACGTTGACTGTCCTTGTCAATTCAAGCTAAGGTTTAGTTCCTTTGTCGTGACCCAGTTAGGATCCCATACCCGCCCTTCCCCGTCAATTGTTTCGTGTGAAAAAGATACGTTCCATTTGTTCCCAAGTACAACGCTAGATCGGCTTACAAGCGAACAGAGGGATGCCAACCAGTACAGCTGCTTTATTGTTTGTCTGACTGAAAGAGACGGGGTGGGGGTGTGGTGGGGGGTAGAGAGGGGAAGACAGAAGAGAGACGTGTGGGGGGAGGAGGAGAAGGAGGAGAGAGAAATTCTTCTTTCTGTTCAAAGATCTTTGATGCTGTGTGTCGCAATTACCATGGGTTTGCTTGATCAGTGGAGATTTTAGACTGGGGATACCGGTAGAAACGCGGGGCGGATCTGGGGGTGGGACGTGTTTTGGATGGTTAAGACACCTCCTCCCTCCCCCCCCCCGCGGCCTAAAAATGTCTGACCTACTAGTTCGTGACGTCATGGCGACTCGCACCCGTTCTCTGTTCGCCTGTGATCCGGGAGAAGCTGCGCCCCTTTCGGACGGGCCACTAAACAGAGGGATAGACTCACGGATGCACAGTTTCAATCGTCACCCCAGGACTCCTGCAAAAACACCAAATACTCCTCACACTCACAAATGGATTGATCCAGCCCCGGGCTGGCTTGCATGAGTGTACTTATCGCCACTTCCGGTCATAAGAGTGGTTGTAAGCCGCATTCGCCCTGTGTATTTTACATATACCTTAACGAATGAACAGGAGATAAGAATGCTCGTGCAAGCCAGCCCTGAAACAAATACCAGTGTGGGACGGAGGGGTACGAACTCTTAAAATGATTTTTAACTCGTCTGATCGACTTAGAAGCACCCAAGACACAAAAAACTGTACACCTGTAAAGTTAATTGAAGACCCAGAGAGCACTTGTAACAAAATCTTCCGTGGTCAGTTGCAAAAAGAGGAGGGGACTATAATAGTAACAGAAAAAAAGTTGTGCGTGTTGCAAGGGACATCATGGTTCCCTGGGCGCCACTCTGCTATCACCGCGGTAATGAAAATCATGGGTCTTGGGTTCCGAACGTTTGTCGTCATTCAAGTTATTCAGTGTGCAGCACAAACATCCAGCCCAACATTTTATCTTAAAAGCATCCCTTCTTCGGATGAAAGATGTATTATAATGTTTAATAATAGTGCATAATAATTAACATATCCCAATATACAGACAGCAGCGATACACGATTGCTAAGTTTGTAGTAATTTGTTTAATTTGCTAACGCGTGGATTGGAGAGCGATTACAGATAACAGATAAGTCTGCATCATTGCCTTTAGAACTGGAAAGAACATTGTGACGTAATGGCTTGAATGCAACATAAAAGCAACAGAGAAGAACAATGTTGCATTTAGACCCTTTATCTAAAACACCAATGGAAATGCTTTGCTACAGACATATTCATTCGAAGATCACTCATCGTGAATCACGTATGTCAACCACCAGCCATTGTATTCACTGAAAGCCAGCATCTGAAAATATTCGGCCTGAAGTAAGTGCAGTATTGATCAAGAACAGGCAAATAATATACTTGTTAATCGGAGTTTTAAGCATCGGAGAGGGACTTGTATCTTAAAGTATCACGATAACATCACAGAGGTATTCCGTTTTTTCCCCTAGAAAGCTTTTATATGTATTTTTAGAGCTTGGCAAAATCCCCCCTGGGGATACTGAGTTTGGTTAAGCATACAAACGGGCAGGCGAGCAGGCGAGCAGGCGGGCAGAGGGTTTAGGATATTAAAAAGACATGATTGTCAATCATGTTATGGCCGCAGCTTTTCGTCATGAAGTAAGAACTACATTTCACTAATCCCCTATACACATCCCCACCTGGCCCTTTAACCAGCTAGTGGCACACCTGAAAAAATGAAATCACTTTATATGGTGGTCATGTGATCTAGTAATCCTGCATGGCCAGGAATTTATATCAGTAAAGGCAGGCTCGTTGGTCAGTTGACTTTTTCTTTGAAAAGGAAAGTGGTTCCATCCAGCGGTGATTCCACTCTACGAGGTAAACGAGTGATGAATTGAAAGAGGAGGAAGTCAGACTGAAGCCCCTGACAATCAGCTGCAAAAACTGCCGGAGGCAGGTTCCGAATCCATGCCTCGTGTTTCTGGCTGTCTGGTTAAACACACACACACAACAACAACAACAACAACAACTTCAACAACAACAACAACAACTTCAACACAACCCCACTGAACTAGTGCGCTGCTGGCTGCTCCTGATTTTTTACAACGCATGAATCCGGGACAACAAAGTGTTATTCGCAAGCTGCTTATTTTCCTTCTGTGGAACAGATATCCTCCTAATTCGCTCATCCGTGACTGCTACTTTTCTTCTTTCTAAACACTAGCAGATTTCGCCGTAGCAAATAACAACAAACAAAACGAACGCTTGCCACACCAGAGAAACCAAACAAACCAAGCGACCGACCTACTGACTGACATCCACAAGGTAGCCGGTCATCACAGGCGACAGAACAAATACATGCAGTACGTGCCCATACATTCACGAGCGCACACATGATTTGTGTGCATTTGCATACATATTTAAGGACGGCCCATGGTGATGTTCGTGCGTGCTTGGTTGTTAGGGTTACGCGCGTGTCTAGGCCGAAGCACCTGCAAGAATACGTAAAGCTGGGGTGTATAACGTAAAGGGAAGATCTAGCCCTCTTTAAGTATACCTGAAAAAAAAAGTTGTGTACAGGAGATATATGCACTGTATGAAGAACGAGGACAACGCTAAATGTTTTTTTTCTCATTTATCTATTGAAGTTGTTTTCCTTCCTCCCTCCCCTCCTACCTTTTTTTTCTCCCTGACTCTTTGTTTGTCTGTTTGTTCGTCCCTCTGACTCTTTTTCTTTCTTCTTCTTTCCGTATTTCTTTCTAGAGAGCTCAGCGGCCCCGAGCCTCCACACGCGCGCGTGTACTTCGACCGTTGCCTCCCTTTACTCTTCCGACCAAAGTAAATTTATTCTGTACCTGTCTTTAAAAAAAGATCCACGTTCTTCCAGTTGTCCCCAGTACTAATAGTGACAGCACATACACAAAGTCTTCTTCCATTACAGGTAGACAGGTGAGTTTCACAGCTGTGAAGACCAGTAAGACGACTTGAGGCGAAGGAGGAGAGGGGAGGCAGGCATCATGGGACTTGCTCAGCAGTTGAAGTTGCTGCTGAAGAAGAATGTCCTGTTTCGGAAGAATCACCCGGTGAGTCTCGCACTTTGTGGACTGGTTGGCGTGGCTGGTCTAGATCTATGCTTCACGGTCTATAAATCAGTCTGATATGCTCCTGACATTACCGTAGGTAAAGTAGTCCTGTACTTTTCTTCGCTCGGGTTCTACTGGAAACTTTTCCAATTAATACCACGGAGTTTAGCCCTTTCCCACCACTTTATTTTGGCAGGTTCGTCCATTTTTTTAAAGAACTGCTCGGGGGACGGGTGGTAGGGGAGATGGGAGAGATGTTAATTGTATTTTTATAAAATCGAACTGCTAATCATGAACTTTCAGAACGGAAGTATTTGATCTTCATCATAAATCACATTTTGCCCCGGGCTGCTAGACTGCGTGAGCATTTGGTAACTATATACTCTTCCGCGTACAACATCGGTCGTAAAGTCGCTTCGGCCTGAATATTTCAAGTGCACTTAAACTCGTCAATAGGAGATACGAACATTCATTCACACAGCCAGCCCTGAGTTGAGATGACGGCCAGATTAACACTTGTATTTACCTTCCGCATTAAAAGTGCACGTCAAATAGACGTGGTAACCTGGAATGACGGCCGCTGCTACATTAACGGAAATGCAGCTAAACGCTTATGCAACCCCACCCCACCCGCATGCAGTTTTGTTTAACGGCTTTCACTAGTAAATGTGTGCTGTCTTGTTTCTTACGAGAAGCTACCAATGGGTGAAACCCTATCTTCAAGTATTGTGCTGGGTTCGGAGATCACGAGCAATAACTGCAGCGGCTGTCGATCAGTTTAATGTCCTCGTAAATAAGAAATCGGATGTGGGATTTAAAGGGCTCTAGGCTTCTCTCTCAAAACAAAGGTCCCGTCCCTATGGGTCAACATGTCAACGGTAGTTTTTGTTGATTAAACAAAGAGTCGACATTGTGAATGGGTCATTTACATTTAAAAAACATTTTCCAGTCTTTCATGCTTGCTTAAATTTCGAAGATGAAGTCAGCACTTTGAACTACCGAACACATTTCCGTAGAACTAGACTAACGCTAACACTTGATGGTATCATGGTGGCGTCTGTGTGAACAGAAACACACGGTATAATGGTGGCGTCTGTGTGAACAGAAACACACGGTATCATGGTGGCGTCTGTGTGAACAGAAACACACGTATGAAAGGGACGTTAGTTTCAACTACAGGAGCACAAGTAGTTGATTTTTCTATTTCATTTTAAACCGATGTTGAGTTTCAGTTCTCTCCTATTGATTACTGCAGAAGCTTTTCTACCGTTTCTTACTCATATTTACTCACATTTAAAAGATTCCAGGAACCTACCTTCCGCCTAGTGAACACAGAGTTAAATTAACAGAAGGGAAAACAAGGTTTAGGTCTTGCCTGGCGCCATCGCTGTTGACTGTTCGTGACGACTGTCATAACGTGAAGCAGTGGAAACCAGAAACGGACGAGGCACCTACAGCCGGGTTGCGCAATCGTTCTTGCCTACTTTGAGTGCCTTAAAACGTCTGCTTATAGATAATTGAAGGGTTGTACTGTACAAGTGTTTGCGTCTTCTTTCCGCTGCGTAAAAGTCTTCATAATTTTGACAGGTTAAACGGAGATTTGCGGGCACCGTAATGTACACTGGAGAAAAAAATTAGGCCTACTGACGCTTGTGTGCATTGCAGTCGTCAAGTGTACCAAGCCTCTCTTGCCTTAAGCTCACAAAGACAAGTGAACAGATTGAAGGCAACATCTGTAAAACGCAAACATTAGCCCAGCAATTAATGGTGACTATTAACGTCGAACGGGCAGGGCAGGAGAGCAGTACAGCAAGCAACTTAAAAGACACAAACGAGTTTTCTCTCCCTTCCTTAAACTAAGAAGGGTTAAGGGTAACACAGTAGCCCACTCTGGTATCATTTCGCATGAATGGCAAAAGGGGTAAGGTTAATGAAGGGGTGCTGGGGGGAAATGGCAGGAAACAGAATTACCAGGATATATCCCCCCTCCACTGCCTTCCTTGTAAACACATGCCACGAAGAGAAAGTGAAAGGTCGGGATCCCGGAATCCAAACCCAAACCGATAGCCACTGTACCGGTAAAACCCTGCATTACTGGTCGGCTACGGATCACTCCCCTGTCTTCGGTTGACACCCCTCCACGGTTTCCCTAGAACCGGTCCTGTTTTGTATCCCCCTTTGCACCCGCCCCTTTCGGTCATAACAGCGGTCTGAAGGCCATTCGCCCTGTGTATTGTATGTGAACCCCTCCCTGTGGCTAGAACATACGGCCTCCCAATCAGCCCAAAACTTTAAAAAAAAAAACTCACTTAAGCTGATGGCGATGAAGGTCGCTTTCAGATCCATAGCTCGCAGAAAAGAAACATCCCTCTCTGAGGGTCAGTACACCTTTCGGTCTGTGGCAACATCTGGTGCTAGTGACAATTGTCCGGCGATTCATGGAAACCGCATCCACAGGCAGTGATACAATTCCAGTGTACGTCTACATCTTAACGTCACGTGCATTGAAACCACAGGAAAAAGACCTCACATATATAATGGTAGAATAGATGTAGAAAGCAAGGAGACAGTCGTTATACTTATTCCCCGTTGTTTTGCTTAGCTGTTCCACTTCTCACTTGTGTAACATTTCACCCAACGTTTAATTCACTCCTGTAAATAACTGCCTTAAAATCATGCTGTACACCCTCAACGTTTGTGTCCAGAGCTAATCTGTTCAAGCATCAAGATCGTCCACGTCACTGAATTTGCAAAGATAAATATGGCTGTAGCAGTGGGCCAAAACCCTCAGCTCCTGTATCATTTAATTATTAAAAGCTTATTAAAAGTTCATGCTGGAGATGAAAATTTCGAGTACCCTTGAGTTCAGACCAACTATTCGGCTTGTTCTCAAGATCTTGAAATCTGATATCACAGATTTATACTGTCGGCAGTGGAAAATGCCCTTTGATCAGCTATGGAGACACCACCAGCGAAGAAAAGTTTCTCTTCCTCAGAATGGCATCCACACAGGACAGTTTATGGTAGATGAAAGGGTAGGGAGGCAGGAAACACATGTTTACAGTCACTCATACAACCTTGTTGAGATATTCAGCTACATTGTCCATCACACCAGTGACACCAAGGGTCACAGCTAATGCCATAAGTCAAAGGCAAGTTCAGTTGTGCAGGGAACACAGACCCTAACATAACACGTTAGTTACACGCCAGACACAAACGACTCTGGCATTGTGCTAACCAATATGTTGTGTTACAGTATCCGGACATTCTGGCTCTGAAGAGACCCTTCCTTAGTTAACCAGAAGAATGGCCGTTCTGGTTCCTTGAATGTATACCTGGTGAAATCGAGCCAGCTCCGACCCATGCATTCATCTCCCGAAAAGCCTAGAGCACCCAGGTTACCATGTGTGGCTGGTTTGACAGCCGCTTTTGAGGGATATTTTTGGCGTCTTCTGTCAACACCCTTGAACGGCAGAAGGCGTTGACAGAGATTGGAGCAAATTCATAACATTCAATACATTCAGCTACTGAAGGTGCTGAGAAGTTGAAACTGAGAGACACCATTGCTCCAGCGCTTGGCGGAACCATTACTTGAGTGCCAAAAGAACAGACGCAAAGAACATCGGTCATGTTGACCGGAACAAAGACTGCCTTGAAGGGAAGGGTGTGAGGAGGTCAATAGCACAACAGTAACGCGTTAGCCACCGAAACAGAGGGTCTTGGGTTCAGATTCCGTGTCCGACACTCTACTTTTATGTGACGCTTGTTTACGTGCATACGACGAAGACATTCATGTTACTGGTCTCTTGCAGGACTCAGCTAGGTCGGACATAGTATGGGAACAGAACTAATCAAAGCCATGCGGAAAAAAAATATTTCTTCCGATTTAGACCGTTAGATTTGCTCAAGTTCTGGTTCACAGAAGTTTAAGGAACGTCTGCAAAAGGACTTTTCGAAGAAAAACCAATATAAAATCACTTTTTTTGTTGTTGTAGACCATTGGAGTAAAGCATCGTATCACTGTTTTCATTCGACTTATTCGAAACTTTCTAGTGCACAGAAGGATTATACGAGACTAGTATTCACAGTTTCAACTTCAGTTTTGACTGATTTAGTCGTTGTTTTCAACCGCATGCTTGGAAAGTCTCTCGTGCTTGGTTATTAACAAAGGAAACCTGAGGTCACCAGGGTGAAGCTATTACGATAGGTATTTGATTTGAATAAGCAATCGTATTTCCATTGAAAATTATTGTAAAATGGGGCCCAGAAAAACCGTAACCTGCAAACTTTACGCGTGTACTTGTCTCGTTGTATAACTATTTACCACATGTGCTTTACATAAAGTCATTGTAATATTTATCAGTCCATCACGATGTGTCTTTGACCTAATTTCACACTTAATTTCACCTAATTTCACACTTACCGACTAAGTCAACTACAGTCGCAATAAACAATTATAAATTACTCCAAGTCTTCAGGAAAAAACAACACTCCATCAAAATCGTGTCACTTTTTAAAGATTTGTTACAAGTGTTTTTGTAGCTCTGCTATTTTAACGGTATTTAATTGGTCTGGTAGTAGATATACTGTCTTGGTGTGGTATGTTACTATGGTATTGCATGTCTTGTATTTTGCCCCCTTTCCGGCCTCAAATCCCCTCCGTTTTCCTTCTACCTGCTCTAATAACCACATAAGTTGGCAGCAAAAATTCTTTGTATTAATAATTGAACTTTGCTGGAAGTGAAAGTACAAGAAACAATCAAACTGAAAACAAAGATTTTTTTGTATTATTAAGGAATCCTTGCTGAAACTAAAAGTAGATACAAATTTGTCAATTATACTAAAAAAAAGAAAGATTTCTTTGTATTACTAATGAATACTTGCTGAAACTAAAAGTAGATACAAATTTGTCAATTATACTAAAAAAACCAGATTTCTTTGTATTACTAATGAATACTTGCTAAAACTAAAAGTAGATAAAATTTATCAATTATACTGACCCCCCCCCCCCCAGATTTCTTTGTATTACTAATGAATCCTTGCTGAAAGTAAAAGTAGATGAAATTCGTTAAATATACTGAAAACAATTTTTTTAGTAATACAAAGAATCTTTTAAAAAAATTCTTGTAAGCGACTGTGCCAGTTCTTTAAACATGCAGTATATAAGTTATACGCATAATCCCTCAGCAGTCATGAGTCGTGCTCGTGATGTGCACATATTGTACTACAGTAAGAGACATTTTATCTCGCACTGCGCTGAACTTCGACTCAGAGTAAACGCCTCCTAGAGACCAGCAAACATAACTAAAAGGGCCGAGACTATTTCTTGAACTGGAACCGAGAAGCTGAAAGATGGAGGTGGCGGGGTGAGTCACCTCTCGAACTGGCGAATACAGCTCCGACCCGAGTCGAGGGCGAGAACCGCTCGTTTGTGTAGGCGGAACTTTGTTACATGGCAGAGCGGGTGACGAGCAACCTGTGTGCTTATTAAAGACGCAGTTTTTCTGTCTCCTTCCCCCCTCCCTCCTGCACCCAGACGTGGTACCAACGACTTAGAACAACTACTGGTCATGGTTTCCTGCGAAGTATCGCGGGTACTGTATGTAGGCCAGCTGACCTGCTTGAAGCATCACGTCAAGTGTACCTTCTAACGTAGATAATGCCATTTCTTAGTAGCCAACAAAAGAGGAATAATCTGCAGGCTTTTTATAAATCTTAGTAAGACCTCCATAACCACGCAATGAGTAAACAAATAAAGTTCAACTTCAACGACAGCATATTACCAACTATCTTTTTATGTAGTAATATGAACCTGTCGGATGACGCGTTATCCATTACGTAAGCAAATAGTCCTTGCGAGACATTTTGTTTTGGACTCCCTGTTCCCAAAGTCAGTGACGAAATGTCAGGCCCAATATCCAGTAACAAATCGAGGTCAGAAATCCTGTTAGTTTCCCACGGCCAGATCCTAGGGGAAGGAAGTGGGTGGTATTGCTTTGGCGCTCAATGGGACACAGGACGATGGTTAGACACAGAGATTAAAGCAGCCTCGAACCCTGTCAAGCCTTCTATCTATCTATGAGGAGAAAAAGAAATTTAAAGGGCGGAGGGAAAAAGCCACGATATCTCGCCTTCCTTTCAACTACACTATCAAGGTGAAAAAGACGACCTTGCACACAAGTACACCTGCTCCCATACCCTTTTCAAAATCAGTGACCCGCTGCGTCTCCTAACTGTGGCAGGAAAGGAGTGGCTGTTCGGATCCATGTTCGACGTGACTGTCAATAACACTGCCAGGTCACACTCTGGTGGTATATACTGTCTTGGTGTAGTATGTTACTCTGATATTGCAAGTCTTGCAAAAGCATTGCAACACGACGACTTGGCTGAGAGCGCGTAGCCCTCTGAGAGCATGTAGCCCTCTGAGAGCATGTAGCCCTCTGTGCCGTCACCCCCCCCCCCCTTTTAAAAATCTGTTCATGGTGTCTAAAGTGTACTTTGAACTGAATAAAAGTATTTCGCCAATCGGGACCAGTCAGGTGTCTGGACTGTAAAATGCAGTACTTTATACAAATGAGTGCTATGGCCCTTGCCTATGTAGTATGTATATGTATATGTAGCCTATATATTATGTGAGTATATATATATATATAGTATGCACACACACGTCCAAGATACCATTAACAGTTTCTTATACGTGTTGTAATACATGTATATCTGACTAGCAATATTCATTAATGGTATAATGTGACGATAGAATTCACTGGCATATAATGTATGTGTGAGGGCACGTGCATTTTGTAGGTGTGTTTTAGTATTGTTTACTTTGCTTAGCTTGCATCTTTGGAAGCGACTAGAACTTCGACGAAGTTAAGCGCGATAAATGCCAATCATAATTATTATTATTATTGTTATTTTTTGTTTTTGCTTCTAATGTAAGTTGATGCGGCTTCAACATGTGACGAAACGATTCACTGGTTGTAAAGCTTGCGATTGTACTATTCGGTGGCAAAATAAACTGTGACGATCCTACTCGTTGGCAATTGTGACGATAAAAACGCTGGCAACGATGTAACTTCATGGCTATTAAATGTGTGCTGACAAAGCTGGGACTTTGCCTTATGCCGCATGAACGCGATTTTAGTAAACGGAATGAAAGAGATCGCAAGAAACCTTTTTTCAGCAAAAGGTAGTTTAACTTCTTCAAAATAGGATTGAATATTCTTTCCAGATGTACATTGTCCGTGAAAGCTTCAGGAAGCTTCCACGTTGATAGAATCCTTTCTCAAAATCAGACAAAGCCTTTCTAGCAATTGTATTAGTTCTCACTACCGTTTTCATATAACTGAAGGCTGCTCTTAATTAGATGATAGGCAGGCCTACTTCGAGAAACAAGCTTTGGCAGTCTCAGCAAAAACACTTTAACTGTGATATTTGAGTTAAAATTGTGTCTGCAAAGCCGTGGTGTAGTCTACTGAAGCATCGTTTGTCTTCGCAAAGTTTGAACATCGCGCAGTGAAAAATCAGACATTGCGAAGTTCCCGAACGAGGTTTCTTATGCGACTACTTTCCATCGACTTAGTCGAGCCGTGTGTTTGTCTTCATGTCGAGACGTGTGTTTGTCTTCTTGTCGAGCCCTGTGTTTGTCTTCATGTCGAGCCCTGTGTTTGTCTTCATGTCGAGCCGTGTGTTTGTCTTCGTGTCGAGCCGTGTGTTTGTCTTCTTGTCGAGCCGTGTGTTTGTCTTCATGTCGAGCCCTGTGTTTGTCTTCATGTCGAGCCATGTGTTTGTCTTCTTGTCGAGCCGTGTGTTTGTCTTCATGTCGAGCCATGTGTTTGTCTTCATGTCGAGCCGTGTGTTTGTCTTCATGTCGAGCCGTGTGTTTGTCTTCATGTCGAGCCCTGTGTTTGTCTTCATATCGAGCCATGTGTTTATCTTCTTGTCGAGCCGTGTGTTTGCCTCCATGTCGAGCCGTGTGTTTGTCGTCATGTCCTATCTTGTCTGTGGTGACCATCTAACCGTGTTCACTTTTCAGGGGCTTCTGCTGCTAGAAGTGCTGTGGCCAGTTCTGATTGTTGCCATTGTCGCTGTGATTCGGTCCGCCATTCCGCCAGATGAAAAACCAACGTGTACGTGTGGCATTAAACTCTTCGGACAGCCTCTCTGCTTAGCATATTTTTATGTCTGTCTGTTGTTAATTACAACCCCTGAATAGTCTCACTCTCAACTCATATTTTTGTCCTCACACCGTATGCAGTTTTTTCTTTCCCAGCAAGCACTTTCAGTGTGCTCCCAAAAGCATATATTTACACGAGAGAAATGGGTGGGAAGAGGGGAACTCCTGTCAGGCTCGAGACGTTCATTGTGGATCTTTGATCTGGGTTTCTTGTTATTAACCAGACAAATATGCCTCCCATGGCTCGCCGAACCTGGCCTGTACTAAAAAGTGCACATTAAAAGACATCAGCGTAATGACAAAGATTTGGTCTCATTCCTTTGGCAAATATTTGTTAATGAACGAATGAACTTTGTTTGTTTGTTTATTTCAGGTGTCTACCAGGAGCGTGCCATGCCTAGCGCTGGGCTCGTTCCATTTGTGCAGACTTTTGTCTGTAACCTTGACAACAAGTGCCACACACAAGAGTCGCGGAACTTGGCTGAACAAACCGCTGCTCGGTTATATCGCTTATATCGTAATACCGTGCACGTGTGAACCAGCGCTTACTTCTCTGAACATTGTGCTAGCGCAAAAAATGAATTTACTAAGTGGTCGTCGGCCCAGAGAAAACGGGGTCTGCTAAGTCTACTTTTATAAGCGAGATTTTTTCTTCCTTCCTTCTTTTTTGTGGGGGGGGGATGGGGGTTAATCATCAATTTGAAAAGGGTCTTGTAAAATAGCGGTTGTTTGGCTTCGGTCTGTCCCTCTCGTTTGCTGTGAGTTCGCGTGTGTAAGTCTTCGTGCCTGCGTGTGACTTCGTGACTTCTTACGTATAAGCAGATAGGTGGAGGGAAAGACAGAGAGAGAGAGAATGGGCAAGCCAAGAGATAGAAGAGGGGTGGGTGAGAATAGAGAAGGGTCCTGTTTGTTATCTGAACAACAATTTGTTATTATATCGATTATATGTAACGTCCCTGCCCCATATTGTAAGAGCCTGGAGTTTAACGGCCTTGATGTAATATCCCAGAGTGAGTGCCCTGGTCAGTGACTTGTCGCCATACCTGGCTTCCAACGACACGCTCAACGCTCTGGACGCTGCGGACGAAGGAGTGAAGCTCATCTCATCCTTCAGCACTCTTGTGGACAAGACTCTGCTGGCGTCACTGGGTCAGTTGCACAGCAGTCGAAAGGACTTTACCCGATAGCATGACGTTTCAGTTTCGTTTGAATTTTGCTTCCGTTCAAATGTTGCCACCTTCCGTATACGCTGGGTAAGAAACCACAAACGAATTTTGCTGAGTGGAGTGATTCACGGGAAAATCGACTAAACATCAAGGTCATTGTTTTCGCTTCGTACCTGATCTTTTCTCTCTCTTGTAGGCTGAGGGTGTGCTGCAGATTAGAAGATATGATACATGCAGGGAGCTATACCTAGACTAATGTGAACCCTCCTGTCACTGAGAATTCTAATGCTTTTCGCTTGCGTTTTCTGTACATAACATTTCCCACAGCACCCGATCAGCCGGTGAAACGTGTATATGGGAAGGAAGCGTAAACACTCACTACATATGTCTACCATAGCAACCCTTATAAAACTTTTCTTAATGCCGGAAGAGTGTACCTCAAGACAATCAAAATGACGAGGTCTATTTCGGATGTGTAATAAAGCGGAGCCAATCAAATGGCGAGCTATATTTCGCAGGTCTTTCCGGGGGCTGGGGAGGGAGGCAGAGGGGGGATGTTTCGGGAGGAGGAGGGTTTAGGGTAAGGGGTAGGGGTTAGGGTGGGGTTAGGGGAGGAGTGGTGGGATTATTGACAGTAAAGATCTTCCAGGAAATTGAAACGTTTCCAGTGGTGACCCTAAGAGATTAGCATATTTTACGTTAGACTGTATTTTGGTTGGCTCCAGTTTTTCTGCGCTTTTACGTGCTGGGACATCTGGCTTAAGAAGGGACCTAACCATGTCTGCATTTGCAACACCACATGTTGCTAGCACCTCCACATAAAACACTGTGCAACAAGAAGGCTATAACTCGAGTAAATGCATAAAAGCATACATTTACGTGGAATGCGCGCGCCTTTTCGTTTTTGGTAAATGCAGATTTTTGAGTAGAGAAACTTTAGCTTTGCCATCAAACAATACGCATCACAATGTTGTTAAAAAAAAAGTGTGTGGGGGGGATTCGTTTCCACAGAAAATGCAACCCATATCCACACCTACTTCCGAGATCCGGAAAAAATGAAGGAGATTCTAGTAACGGAATACAACTTCTCCAGAGCGGCAGCCGATGCTTTGTTTATGTCACAGATCAACCTGACGTCGGTGAGTTTGTTGACGGCTTGTTATATTTTTTTCAGAAATAATTTGTTTCTTTGTATTTGCGAATTAGTAATCTTATAACGAATTAAATCCATTCGTTTGAAAGAAACGGATTACTGTGGGCAGCTTGCAGTACCCGGAAATAAGCTCCCAGCCCAAGGGAGGTTTCGTTTTGAGAACATGATTAATCTATACGTCATCTTCACGCGCAGATCCTGGATTTAGCCCAGCAGCCGGACCTGAAGGGAGTGGCCTGTGATCCCAATCGCCTGAGCAAGTTCCTCATCTTCCCGCCCGACACCAGCGTCACGGAGGTCTCTCGCGCCCTGTGTGAGGTCAATGATTCGGCCATCCCAGGCATCACTCGGATGTTGCAAGACCAGCTGGACGTCCGGAAAATCGTCAGGCTGGTGGGTGTCGGGAGCTTTTGTGATGTCTACGAGTTCTCTTTTCTTCCCCCCTTCTCTCCTTCCTTTCACTGCTCCCTCCTTCCACTTCTTCGATAGTGTTGCTGGAATGTTCTTATCTGTGGGAGAACGCTGCAACTTTTGATCACTTTGCTCTTTGGGCTGGACATGTTCTTGATAATAATAGCTAGTAACTTTTTCTATCGAATGGACGGACCGGACCGACGGGTGGGGGGGGGGCGTGCGAGCGAGCGAACGAAAGAGCGAATGAACGCACGCACGCACACTTCTTATGCGCTAAAAATGTTCACACCAGACAACATGCTCATAGCGCATTTCGTTACACCACGCAGGATCCAAATGGCTGTAATCTCATTCAGTAGAACGAGTTTAACGCACAATATGACGGACAGCTTGACTTGGATCATGGTACAGGGACAGCAGGTGTGACGTCGACTTAATTCTGGGCCCAGTATTTTCCCTCCTGACGTTTCCCCCTATCACCGTTGTGCTTTGCAGCTGAGCCTGTTCGAGTCTTTGAAGCGGAGGCTGGGCTCGCCGTATACGCTGGAAGAAGGCTTGATGGATGTGGCCGACATGCTTGACGTCGTGTTCAGGCTGGACAGCGTCCGGTCTGCGCTTGCGCACATGGCTGGTCTGACAAAATTGCCTGACGTCATCCGGCAACTGCCGAAGTGGATCGCCATGCTCAGCGACGCGGAGAGTTCTGTCTCAGGGTGAGACGATCGAATACACAATGATCACCATTTAAAGTGCGTTGCTTACAAGCGAAAGAGTCTTGCCGCCAGTAAAACTGCGTGCATTAACATTAACAGTAGATGATTTTAAAGAGATGCGTCAGAGACCATTGCGCAGTCTGTGGCTAGGCAACTAGCCATGCAGTGTGGTTGGGCAACCCGTCTTTGTGGTATTCAAACTTTTGTTCACGACCAGTGGTGTCTAACAGGTTGGAAGGTTTCGTCCTATCCATGGACCCCGTCATCAGCTACTTCTTCCCTGGCGACCCTGTGTGGACGGCCATAAAGCAAGGAGTGGAACTGGCGTCAGGCTTCGTTGACCTCATCCAAGGTCAGGGCAATGTCACGGTTGATGAGGTCATGAGCAGAGTCTCAACTTTCTTCAACCAAAGCCTGCGACAGCTGTCTCCGGAAGCTTCAGCCACTTTGTCTTCTGTCTCTCGAATTGACTGGCACGAAGTGTGGGACCTCTTTATGAAGGCTTCCACTAGTAACATGTAAGGATTAACGTGTAAAAACTAAGAGAAGAAATATAAAGGTGTCTGGAACATTTAGAGTCTGAGAGTTTCACAGATGAAGGAAAGCGTCTTAAGACGGCCGAGGAATAGGTGGAGATAGGAGTGGGGTGGAGAGGAGGAAAAAAATTAGTAACATAAAATATTAATAAAGATCTACAAAGAGTAAGCACGATTGAAACCTGTTTCTTACAATATTCCATATCCTAAAGAGTAGGCATATTACATACATCATAAATTCTACAAAGTGTTACACTGCGGACATATCAGTTCTACACACGTACTGGAAGGAGGGGTGCATGCGTGAGCATAGATTATGCTCAGAGAAAAGGAGGAAAGACATGATTGAATGGAGATAAACACAAAAGAAAGGAAAGAAAGAAGGGAGAGAGGGAAGAAATGAAAGAAGAAAGGAACGACAGATGGGGGGAAACGGTGCAGAATAAACGTGGAAGAAACAAGAGAAAAATCCGACGACGGCAATGACGATGGTGGGCGAGGTGTGGAGGGGCGCGCACTATGCATGACCGCACACTCTGGTTCTGATAGTTCCACTGCGCGAGGGCTTACGTTTCCTTATTTGGTAAACGCTCGTTTTGCGATGTTCTCGTTCTGAGAACTCACTAGCGACCTTCGAGGATATTATGTAGTAACTCTGTACAACGACTCTAAACAGGACTCTGCAGGACTTGGATGATGCAGTCGCGCAGATGCAGCAGGTTCTGGAGAACATGCAGGCCTGGTCTGGTGTGTCCAAGTACGTGGCCATAGCAACGGATATTGTTGCTGCTGTCAACACCATAACAGAACAGCTGATAGGTAAGGAATCGTACTGCCTTTATCTATGGGAAATAAATCGAAACATGGTGGGAAATATTTTGCCGTACGGGATCCATAGCTTGAAGACTAATAAAGGGCATTGCTGTGGAAGAGTAAGACCCGAGGGAGAGTGAGGAGGGGGGAGGGGAGGAGTGGAAGAAAACCAAGACACCTGTTGCGGATTGGTCGTTCGTTTAAACTGTTTCTTAATAAGGCTAACCTTCGTCGAAGAGTTCTTGACTTTCGTTCGAGCAAGTAATTGAACTGAAAGCTTATCTGAGATCTTTGATGAATATTTGACCAAGTGCGATCCCTTAAGAAACGCCTTTATGAATCTATCTTGTACGGAACTGAATTTTCGCTTAGAATTTGGGCTCCCAAAAAGGTTGTTGATCGATTACTAACGGGTTTGGGTGGACGGGAAAAGGCTTTAGCAGTGACGGCATAGTGAATGTAACAGTGATGAGGACGAAGCTGACGATGACAGTGACGATATATGTCCTTGTTCTCGTCGCTACTGTTATCTTATAGTCTCAGTCTACTTCTTTGCAGATTCTCAAGGTTTTTATTACTATCTCTGTCTGTCTAATTCTTGCTACGAATCTTTTTTACTCTCCCATCTATCCGCTCCGTCTATCTGCCCTCATGGCCACTGCATGCAGTCTTTATGGGTTATGTCTTCATACGTGCACGTTTTTCATTGTAAGTTACACCATAGTACGGCCCGCATTGCTTATATCATTACTGACAGTATAAATGCAATCACGTGTTATAAACTTCATTTTTCCATTCAGGCGTTCGAGACAGCTTGATAGAACTGGGACAGGGAGACGGATACATCAAAGACGTGTTGACCAGTGTGCTGGAGAAAGGACCCACCGTGACTGGGGATATACTGAAGGCTTTCACTAATCCCGGCAAACTCGCTGTAAGATTTGTTAACAGTCATTTATGTATTCCCCTAAACTATCACCCCCAACGAAACTGTGCAAGCCAGCAAGCACAACTTCCTTTCTGGTTTAGCAGACTGGAGATTTAAAAAAAAGGGCATCTCGAGTTTCGTGTCTCTTGGTGAAATATATATGTTCACGCTGGCACCCACTCTCTACCCCGCCTCATTCCACGGACTGCACAATCAGCTGTGTCATCAGGATGAAAAGTGGATTTAAAAATGGATATGGTGAGGGTTTCAGTGTTTGCTATAAACCGTTGGAGCTTTCTGTCGACAGATGTGTGTGATATCTCATTTCCGCCGAAGTAATTCGACTATGGCAAAATTGGAATGACATATATCGTATCACCTATGTACAATCCTGGAACTATTGTACTTCTGCTGACACAAGGGGATCAGTTCTCTCAATTTCTACACCTGTTCTCCCATACATTTACTGATGGAGTGGGACCAAAGTTTTCAACGTTCTGTTTCCAAATGTGGGAACACCACTATACAGTGCATGTTGGATGTACGCCTGGAATATTCCTCTGACGCACACGCACGCATGCACGTACCAATTTAAATATAGGCGTGTGTGTGTGTGTGTGCGTGTGTGGTTAGTGCATTGAGCTGTGATAGGCCTATATCTATTTAAATTGGTATTCTTACTGTGTTTGGTTTAGCGCAAGAAGACGAACTCCATACACTTTCTGTAGTTTCTCAAACATCGACAAATGTGCTACTATCTTAGATTTACGCTCAGAGTATTAGCCAAGACATGGAGAAGTAGTACTGGCTACAGTAAATATGGCATTTCTGTTAATTCATTATTATTCTGACAAACTACATAATATGCTTATACAAACGTTTTGCACAGAGGAAGCTCGATAGAACTCAGCTAAAAACATTCATTAATGTTGATTCCACAGGCACGCACCCATCCTCGCAAATGCACGCTCTCACCCCCAGCCACCCTCCCTATCACCGTATATCCCATGACCTGAGATGCTCAAAAATGGGTTTTATAATACAAAGATGTTTATTTTGCCACAGAATATTTAATCTCCTAATCGGGGTGGGGTGGGGGTGGGGTGGGGGAGAGAGATAGACTGTAAGATAGAGGTGGATACAAAAATTATTCTAGTGACTTGTTTAAATTATAAAGGTTTTTATTTTTTGCGGCAGCTTTTACTGACCAACTCAGAAAACTATCCGAAGCTTTGCTCCGATGTCCTGGCAACAGTGGCCAGTCGGCTCGACGCCATGATGACACAGGCTGTCAACGACACACTGTGTCATGGTTCTTTCAGGGAGCTGGTGAAAAATCTCACGAGTGACTATCTACAAATCGCCGACATCAGGGATGCTGTAAGACAAACCTTTATGTGTTATACTTCCCCCTAACGGCTGAAGTAACCATCGAATAACAGTCTTACCATTCTCTTTAAGTGACGTGCTTTTCAAATTTTAAAAGAGTTTTAGGCCTAAAAACGATTGAGAAAATACGAAATTGTATAATAAAGTAGTTACACTTTTGTTATATTGTATTTTTTCTTTAAGAGGCACAGGCAAACGTCCGTTCCCCCGTTCCCGCTACACGTGCGTGCACTTATTTTTTTAAACCGACGTAAAATGACTTACGGTTGATGGATTGGCTTATTTTCTTGACGTCTCCTTGAATAAGTATCGTCAGAAAACTATAGATCCGTAAGTTCTTTTTGCTTAGTTTGGACTGGAAGCTCACGATGCTGGGCCACAGAAAAGTGGCGGATTCATTTGAACAGCCGATTCCCCTATAAGACCTGAAAAGGTCAAAGGGCATCTTTTTCTGATTTGGTGTAGCAAACTTGGTTAGACAAGCATGTAAACGTGCTGCGTACACGTGAAGACTTTTAATTCTGGCCTGATACCTCAAGGAGCATATGTATAAAACACTTCGACATTATAGTCTCCGTTAGTTCCAAAGCCCACTTTTAAAACGATATGCTGTAAAAGTGAGTTGTAAAAGAATTTAATGAGACTAAATAAAAAGAAATATATTGTGATGGGCGCAGCCATCACGGAGACGGTTTTGGCCATCACGCTCACAACCGCAGCGTGCGCCGGGTGCGGTATATGTCGAGTACGTGGTTGTGACGCAGCGTGCTGTGCTAGGCTCACTCTCTTTAAACGTCTCTATATGAGACTATATCCTTCTAGGATAGTTGCAGATACTAACATCTAACATATTCGGATTCTACTCGATATAAGTGGGGTACGGACCGGACAAAGGGGAGAGATGAAGGCCAGAGTGCAATGGGGAGACGAACCATGTAGGCAGAGCACGAGCGAGCAGATCGGAACGGACAGGCTCTCAGAGCGACCCCAGCCGTTGGGCAGCAGCAGCGGTGGCGGCTCCAAATAAACACATGTAGAGGACGAAAACCTGCCTTTGTTGGGAAGAGAGAGAGAGAGGAAAACTTACGGAGCGAACCTGCCCCATCACAATATCTTCTGTTGGCCCCTGACGTAATTGCGGGGCTGCTGCATGATGTGTAGCTATTTCTACTGCGTTCCTCGATCAGGTTGCATGGTCATTCGTATCTCGGCTCCGTATGTAAAGGTGTGCGTGACATACACAGTGTGAATTATTAGCGGGTCATACAGCCACAGTTATGACCAGAAGGGATGATACGAACGGACAGATGTTAACCCTTGTGTGTGGACAACACGTGCCCAGGACGCATGAGAAGGAAAAGATCGCTACGAATTTATAGATCGCACGTTGGTAACTGTATTGCCCCTTCCTTTCGATAGAGACTAGCTGACCCCGATCGTGGTGTGTGTTGCTTGTGGGAGTTATAACATTAAAGCGTAAAGAGCAGGTGATAGAGGCCCGTCGTCAGCTGTAAAATGGTGACGAGGAGACCTCACATAACAATATGAAGACACGGCGCCAAACATAACAATATGAAGGCGTCAAGGCACCACCAATGAAGCGCTGTGTAGAGCGAGTCATCGGCACCAATAAGAACACGTAACATGATGAAGAGTGACGTCCCGGCACCAATAAAAACATGTAACATTATGTTGTGTTATCGTCCTGGATGGGCTCACGGCACCAATAAGAACATGTGACATGATGACGTTGGACGATGAGGCATGCACCACGGTTTTCTTTCACAGTCCACAGACTCATATTTTGGTTGATCAAAGTTTTATTCCTTATCGGATGTAAATCCGAGTGGCGGCCAGCTTACAACTCAGTAGCTCTCCATGTCTTTCAGACTCATCCTTCATCGGTCTGTCTCTCCTTCCCTATATTTTATTAATTCCCACTAAGGTTTATATACCTATCTATTCACTATTAGGTTCCCACGATCTGTATGTGCTGTTGTGAGTGTGATTGACATGTGGACAGTGCATGTGGGGAACTACAGCTTTTATGTTTATGGTCAACTGAGTGCGGGGCTATGTGCTCCCTAGTGTCTGTTGGGCTCCGTGTTAAGTATAGTTCCCAGACCTGTCATGTCCCATATATCCTTTCCTAAACTGTACTATATATACCCCTCACTACTAAACCTACGGATGGCACGCATATATTGTTATAGAGTGAAGGGTGGGCAGTGGAATATTACTAATCACTATAGATCTATAGTAAAATAATGGAATAGACACCGTTCGCTGGTAGTGCTACGAAATGGTCGTCTGACCGGGATCTGAGTTGCCTGAAGGCCAAACAAAATTTTTTTTTTTGCTTGCTGAGAAAGTGAGCATTGGGGTTTTCGGCGCGCTCTGGTTGCCCAAAGAACTCGAAAAATCTGAGTGAGATCAGTCCTTGGGAGGTATTTTTGTAGCGAATTACAGTAAATTCCTCGCGCGGAAAGACATTTCTTAGGACTGCAAGGCTGGAAGAACTTACAAGAAAGAAGGTTTCCGTCACAGGAAACAGCTTTGCTCAGGCTCTGGGGTGGCTTGCATGAGTGTTCATATCTGCCCTTCCGGTCATAGAGCCGTCGTCCTACCTACTCGCCCGGTGTATTTTACGAACAGGAGATAAGAATGCCAATGCACGCAAACTCGGGTGCTTATCCCTAGGTAAATTATTACGAATGGTCGACCTGCATATTGAATCTTAAGCAGCGTTCATTCATTTCCCAGCAAGTCCATGAAATAACGCTCTTAAAGATGAAAATAATCGAATAATTTAAAAAGATATCGTCAGGCGGTGAATGTCTATTTGATCTCAGTGCACTAAACAGTAAGCGAAAAACTCAAAACATCTACTCAGAATAACGATGCGATACTTTAATTGTTAATGCTAAAAACAGCAATGGTTCTTTATGCTAAATTAACACAGACTTTAAGTTTGTGCAGGTTCATCTCATCTGTTCATGAACATCAAAGCTCATCGCAGTAAACACAAATTGTAATTAAAATTAAAGGAATGTTGATTATTTCATAATGATAACTTGATTAATTAATAGTTAATATCTTTAGCCATGCTTTAAGTGCTACAGAGAGCTAGCAACATTAACCCACCTTAACATTAACACACCATTTATAGTTTGTCTTGGGATTTTCTGCACTTGTTTATTTAGCTGGTGGCATTAAGAAACATCAGTTGCTGTGAGATACGATTTATAGCACACACACATGCACAAAGAGAGGTATATATATATATAGATACACTATTAGTATCACCACAGAGGTATATGCATGTACGTTGATGATGTTCCTAGCGTCAGCATAAACATCATCTAGCTTTGTATTCCCAGTGAGAAATTATGTCTTTTGTAACGATTTGCAGGTATTCAGAACTGTCTACGATGTAAGCATGTTAATTTCACCAATCGGTGGCAGCATGCTTGAAGCCAGGGGAAACCTAACAACATTTTATAGTGAACTGAAGCAGATGATAAACATCGCAAAGAATCTCTGGGACACTATGGCAGCAACCTGGACAGATCTTCTGGGTATTCAAGATATCATTGAAAACCTGGTGAAGACTTATGGTCAGGACTGGAAACAAGTGCAACAAATGCTAAACCAGAATTTTTTTGGCACTAGGTACCATTTCAATTAAGGATTTAAGCGATTTTTATTTATTGATTTCTCAGCTTTAGTTTCATACATGTTCATGTAATGACCAGTAACAGAGAGTCATAAATTTTATGCTAAATCTTGTTATCAGATTAGTTCTGTGCAACTTGGGCAGTTCTTTGTGGCATTTATGAAACTATTGAAATTAGACATTCTGAATTTTTCAAAGGCCTTTGATTGAAGTGACTGATTCAAACACACGGGCTATCTGCAAACCATCAATTCTAAGTTCTTATTATAAACTCATATAAGTTTCTTCTCTTCTAATACATATATATTGATAGAATTTTCAATGATGGTACATTTACTTATTTAACAGTCCTCACTGCCAAAGATCCTGTCTTGCATTGTATATACGATAACTGTTTCTAAGTGGGAAACGAAATTACAAAGAATGTGTTTTATTTTGATTCCTGGCAGTGAACTGCTGCTTAAGTGCCAAAGCGGTGGTCTTAAACACCTACGATGCAAGAATAGCAGATGGATTGCATAATTATAGTGCATTACTATGTGTGTAAGTTGGTGCTTCTGGTTTTCAGACTTGTTGTTTTATAATCTCCTTCAGTATCGTCAGCTTGTTGAAAGCAGCAGATGCAACAAAAAGTATAGCACCAATGCTGGAGCCATTTAAGAACTATGTGCATATTGTCAGGGTGATTGGGCAGGGCATCTACAATGAAATGGCCACCCTAACAGGTGAGATTTCTTTGTGCTACCAATATATCATAGCCTTTCCTTTTTAAACAATGTTCCCCCAGCCTCAGAAACTGAAGTTGGACTCTCTGCTGGACAAAAATTCTTTGAGTCCCTTGACAGGAAATCAGCTCAACATCTGTTCAGATTTCAGTGTGTAATGGAAGCATAATCTTGGGTTTTAGGGGACTCTGTTAAATTTTCCTTCTATTTAACTTGACAGTAAATTTCTTTCTGTTACACCAAGGACTATCATGAAAAGATCATCGCACTTGAAAATTGTCGAAAACAAGGCTGTAAAAAGTTTGGATTGGCCATTAACTTAGTTAAATGTGTTGAGAAAAAAGTGCATGCTAAAGTTTCATGTACTCTGACTCTAAATTAACAGAAGGGGATTTCAAGTGTGCTGTCACGCAGAACACAGTATGCAATGTGTTGGCTTTGTTTTCCCTAAACTCTAAAGAAGACATATGATAACAGATATTTATTCAAGAGACTCGCCGCTTGGACAGCTTGTGAACTACATCACGAACTATGCACCAGAGCTGGCAGTGGCCATCATGGATGTGACGAACAACAACAGCACGATGCACATGGTATAAGTTTGTTTTTAGTAGACTGACTATGTCTTGGTATTTTCAGTCCATTTACACAAGCTGTTAGCATAGTTTAGCATTATATGGCTGCTTGCAATATTTTGAGGAGGATTTTAATCAAAATTAAATGTGTCTATGTGTAGCATAGGTGAATTCTTGACAGTTTTGGAATATGCTTGTACATGTATTCTCAGCATTGTTTGGATATTAACATAGACATGCATATGACAGTGTATGTTTGGTTATGAAAATGTCAGTTACACTCAGAAGTGTGCTTTTATTAAACCATCATTTAAAATATTTAAAATGTTATAAAACAAATGATTTCATAATTTTGCATATAGCTTATGCTTTGTCAAAAGTGTCCTTTACTTAAGTGCAGTATCCCAGCTTTACATATAAACATATTGATGACAGTGTATTTAGTGCAACAAACACTGATAACATTTTGATAAATCGAGTTTTTGCACTTTCAGATAATACAGATGGTTACATCCCGAGACCCACTTGCAGTGTTGTGTGGTGAGCACATACTCCAGCGGATGAATCTGCCATCTTATACGCCTGTCCGAGATATGGAGATCCTTGTTTGCCTTACTAACTGGACTGAAATAGGCTTGCAAGTGACAAGTGTAGGAACACTGATGGAAATGATGATCAAAGAGGTGAGTAAGCTTGTCTAACTCGCTCATTTGTAAAAGTGACACATTGGCTAACAGTTTTAGCCTTAAAAAAGATTAAAGCATTAGATGCATGACTGCTAAATACAGCTAAGACAGCTAGATTGGCACTCTTCATGTTGCAGGTAGATGCTGCCAAAAACAGCATCTTTCCTAACTGGATGTACAATGTGGACGAAGACCTGCAGTTGGTTCTGGACTCTGTCGTAGGGTTGATAGGCCTTGTCATGTCATCTGATGACTTGGGCCCCTCTGGACCCTGGAGCCTTTTAATGCATGCCAACTTCAGTCAGATTGGTACAGCCATAGAGACAGTACTCAAAGCTGTGTCCGATTCAGATGTCACTCAGCAGTTGCAGCGGTGAGCAGACTAGCTTTTGTGTCTCAGTACCAATTAGCAATATGTTTTCAATCCCACAAACAAGTGGAGTTTGGCTAGGTGTTATGCTATGTTGCTCTGTATTGCTGACATGCTGCATTTTGTGAAACTCTTCTGAACTGCCAAGGACTCTGCACCTTGAATTTCTTGATGATGTTTATTGTTTTTGTGTCATAAAAAACTACAGATCTATTTCACTCTAGTCCCAGACAAAAAAGTCAGCATGGACACATACATGTGCATGTTTGTAGACATTTGAACATACATGCGTACCCACTGACACACACACACACACACACACCCTCTCTCTCCCTTTCTCTCATTCACACCCCTCTCCACCCCCCCACCCCCGCACACACACACAAGCACACAGATGGTTAAAATCTTCAAAGCAAAAGGTCGATGAGTTTGCTGGAAAGAATTTTTCTTTTGCAGTTTTGCCATGCTTATGGACAGTGTAGATAAGCAGTTTAGCATCATAAACGATACTGAACGTCAAGGAGCGGTGTCAGCATGGATTTTTACAAAGCATATAGCCAAAATATTTACTTTGTACTCCAAATTTTTCCTTGACTACTATGGCAGCTTTTCTGGTAAGAATATAATTAACATGTTGATGTAGGTTGTTACTTTTCACACAAACAGCTGCCTTATTAAGACTACTGCATTGGAAGGAAAATGTAATGTTCTGTCTTTAAATATTCAAATTTACTGTGATAAAGATTTTATTGTTTGTTAATCCATCTTATCTTTTCAAAATAAGGTTTTACTATGACTTAAGAAGAGACTTCCATTTTTAAACGACAAACTAAAAAGTTTCCCTCAAGTTATTTATAAAAGATATTATTTTAACACATCTTACCAAAGTATAGATTTTGGAAGAATTCTCTTGCTTTTTTGCTACTGAATTCAATTTTTGTTCTTCCCTTCATTTGGATGACACAGATGGTGTCAGCTCTCTGCAGGACGTCCTGCAGCAGTATCCAGCGGAAATTCAAGCACTGGTACAGCTGGCAGCTGATGCTTACCTGGATTTCATTGATGCTCTGAAGAACGTTTTGCTGAAACCAGACCAGGTGGAAATATTATAATCATCAGATAACAAGATGCCTCTTTTTATGATCTGTCTGGATTATTCTTAAATTTCTTCACCCAGAAAAGGCATACATGTGCATTTCACATGCAATACACATCGTCCTCACTGAGTTGCTGGCTCATTTGTCTCATCAGTCACTTGCCCTTTTTGCATACAAAATGCGTGAGATTTCTGGCATCATTTCCAAGAATTTCATACATGTCTGTGTGCAGATTTTGCGGAATTTGCTCAGCCAAAGTTTCAAGGCTCCTGCATGTGGTGGTCCTACTGTGACATCCATGCTGTCTTTGTCACCAAACAGCAACTTTGGGCATCTGGAAAGTTTGGTGTGCAATATCAGCTGGATGAGACTTGCCATGGACATGGCAAATAGCCAGGCTGTTCAAGACTTTCCACAACAGGTGATTTTCACCCCTGAAGCATATTATTTTACTCTCCAGAAACAATCGTGTTGAATGCTTCACAGGTTTACAAGTTAAAATCAAAGCTCTTTCCAGGGAATATATCATGAAAGAAATGCAGGAATAAAATGTAGTCAGAGAAGTGGACACCTTTGATCTGAGTAGTTGGCTGGTTGGTTATTTAGAAGGGCAGTGCTTCCACCTTGCGGTGATTTCGCACTATTGGGGATGGGTCCTATTAATAAGCTATGCACTGAAAGAACCACCAGTGATAGCTGCAGTAAGATGGCCAGTGTGAACAGGCAGTTTAATGTGGGGGCAGATGGCTGAATAGAGTCTGCACAATGTGTAACTCCAGGAAATAATTCTTGGCCACACCAGGATTCAAACCAGCAACCTTCCACCTGCTAGTCCACAGCTCTAACAACTGAGCTATCCAGGCCCCTTAAAATGACCTGAGTAAATGTCGAAAGTATATATATGAGACTTTGTCCTTCCTGGAGTGTGCTCACAGTTTCTTAAAGAATATGTTTAGCTCAAACGCTGGCAGTCATATTGAATTACTTCTTGCTCATTTGTCATGAAATTACTGTAAGCACTACAAACATAAAGAAACTGATTTTTAAAAATAAATGCTGAATAAAATCTTTATTACCTTAGCCTTTGCCATCCCGTCAAAATTAGTTAAAACCCGGAAACAATGGGGTAACAGAAATCTGATAACCTCAGAATGCGTCTTATGTAATGTTGTATAACACAATTGTGAAATCTAAGGCTGCATGCAAAGACATTAACTCTTTGGATCTGGCGTTGATAGTATACTATCAACGCCCTATTATACCTTTGAGCCCGCGTTGCTTGTATACTATCAACGGATTTAAACATTTGCAGCGACGTATTTAACGGTGTAAGGGAGGTAAACTTTATATCATTGTAAAGCTCTATCATCGCCTGTTTCCCCTGCACTGTCTAAATGAGTTTCGGAAAAGTTTGGGCTTTCCAAACGAGATTTAAGTGTAGTGGGGGCTGGCCAGGTCTGCTTCCGTTATTCAAAATGGCTACACGCGGGAAGAGGACCTTGCGTCTCTCCGCGGCCCTTAGCGTTTTGGAAGAGCTAAATGAAATCGATACCAGTAACGACAGTCACGAAAGTGTCAGACACAGATTTGGAAGACAGTCAGAGTCAAGAGTCTCGAGACACTGATTTGGAAGAGGAGAGTGGAAGCCAGAGACAAGATACCGAAGCGGAGGGAGGGGGTGTCTAAACAAATAACCGCGATCATACTGAAGATGCCGACACTAAAAACACCTCAATATGCGAACAGTTTGTGAACTTCAAGGGTGCAATTGTGTTTTATTTCACAGTGGAACCATTCACCAACAGATTCAAAGTGGAATACTCCTGATTACTGGATTTATTTACCTGTGGGAAGTGTACAAGCAGTGAAACCTTCTTTTGTACCAATTTTTTGTGTGTGCAAAAAATGACTATATTTGGCACCAAATAGTAAGTACAATTTAATATTTTTAACTAAAAGTAGTGTTTCCAGTGTGATGTGGAAGAATAGATCTTTCTAAATATGTAAAATATATTATGATGCGTTTGGTAGTTTTCAAGTAGTATTTGTTTTTAAAAAGTGTAAATCTGTGTCGCCCCCTGGGGTTACTACTTTGGGTTTAACCCTTCGGATCCAAAGAGTTAATGTTTCTCTAAACGAACTTCAATTCATCGGCAAAGGGAAAAACCTCATAAACAGGAATATGTGAGATCCCCTTTAAGCAGTTTCATCCCTTTAACCACTGTGTGGGCAGAACCAGGTATTCCCGCGGTAGTTGCTTAAGTGAGTGACTGGCTCGCCATGGTGCCGACATGTTGCTTATTAGTATGAGACTGGCACTCAGTGGGTTAACAAACCACTTATCATCCATTTCAGTTCGTAAATGTTGTCGCCTACAATGGGACAAGGCTGCCAGATGTGGCTGTAAACTGGACACTGATGGTTGATAACACCCTGCGCATGTTTACCATGGTTTCCTCTGGAGTAAACATGACTACATTTGGACCTGATATTGCTGGATTTGAACTTTGGCCCTTTAATATGACAGCCATCGGATCGAAATGGTCTCAGTTTTACCAGGACATGAGCAAGCTGCAGAATATTGACTACAGCAGGTGAGGGAGGGGCTGCTAAATTTTTCTGTCTCTTGCATTTCTCTACGAGTCAAAGTGTGGTCTAGTTTTCTTCTGCTGATATTTGCAGCAGATTCTTGTAATGTTAAAATTGTTTTAACCAGCCAAAGGTTAAGTTAAAGTACATATTGTCATCTTTATCTTTCCTGAAATTATTTCCACAATCACTGCTTTCATATCATCATCATGGTCATCATTACTGTTGTCATCATCATGGAGATTATTAGTTGTATAAACATCCTTGTCATCGTTTTTCTCATTATGATCATCATTGTTGTCTTTGTCATCTGCAACACCATCATTGTCATTGAGATCAACATCGATGTCATCATCATCATCAGTATCATCAAAACTTTAAGACACACACACTCCCCTCCCCACTTTCACAGAATATGCTGCTGTGCATAGACACTTGCAGTAGTTTGCTTCTGCAGGTATAGAATACACATAGAGGCAATTTCAACCATGGTAACTTGACTGTTTTTTTTAACATCAGCATATTTCATATTACCATCACTTGTGAAGATTAAATGAACTTAACAGTTGAGATTTTGGAGGTGAAAGCAAAAAGCGTTCCTGATGATTGTTTTGCATTCTTCATCTGCCTACAGACTAATTGAAGTGGTGGAGGAGATAGCACTGGTGGCTGAGCAAGAGGCGTCTGGTCTTTTACCCGATGAAAGGACATTCGCACAGGTCCTAAAAGCCGGTGCTTTTTTCTCTAATGAGCTGATAAAATTCATAAACAAGCAACTTACTTATATAAATTGTAAGTACTTTTTTATGCTTGTTTTTCCTTTTTAGTCTTTTTCTTTTGCTTGATATTTCACGTACCTTATATGGAAATGGAACATGTCAAAGACTGATTTTTTTTAGAAACAAATGTATGATGTATGAGTGAAGGAGAAGAGTACAATTGGTCTGTTGTCTGTGGTGGTTTTTGGAGAAAACACACATGCATGAGTAGCACATACACATTTGATAGCTGAACAAAATAAGTAGCTTTAATTCCAGGTGCTAACAAGGGAAACGGGGCCAAGCTTTATGAGAAGCCTATTTTTATTTCCAAGCTGCATTCACTCATGTAATTTTGTTAGAGCTTTGATTCCTTTCATGATTTTTGTTCATCTTATTTGTTGCTTTTGGGTAAATGTAGTTCCCAGATATATTTTTGTCCCTGTTCCAGCCACAGAAACTGTGAACATTCTGGATATGTTTGGTTCTGATGAACTAAGGAAAGTAGCCAAGGTCCTGCAGTACAGCCCAGAAATCAATGCAATTGGGGTTAACACCTTGCTGCGGCTGATATCAAGTGGAGAAGACGTGAGGCTCTGTTTTGGTATTTTGCTGTTGCAGAACACAAATCAAGTGCTGTTGCATCACAAATCAACAAAAGCATGGAAGACCTTCAGGAAATTAGAACTGAGATTATTTAAAGTAAAAGTGCACCACAAGAAGGATGTGAATATGCACAGCGGGAACCATGATGCTTAACTATTTATATTCAGACTCAGTACATATTTTGTACCTGACCCATCCATTAAAAGTCCTTTCAAAGTTATATGCAAGAACATCATGTGAAACTGGGACTTAGATTTCTTCTTCTTTCTTTGATTTCCAGTTAGTTGTTCCCACAATGGCAGAGCAGTTCACGGCTTTGTGTATGAATCTGACGTTTTTCAAAGAGGTTGTGGCTGTGGATGACAACATCATTGACAGTGGGCTGTTGCAACGGACAGTCTGCAGCCTCGATGTGAACTACACAGTTCTTTTCGATGAACTGATGCAAAACTGGGATGGTTTTGCAGAACTGGTCAATGCCGTACGTATCATTGGCTGGTTATAAATACTCCAGTGATTGTGCATATGTCTTTGGATGTGTTCACATTCAAATTTTAATATATGGGTGAATACATGTTTTATTTATTTAGTGGGTGAAAATTTTTTTGCTTTCTTGAAAATGACATGTTTAGTGGAAATTTTTTTTGTTCCAGATATCTTTGGTTTTGCAGCCTAATGCATCAGTCAGTCTAAACGGTACTGAAGTGATAAAGGAATACTCAGAGTTTAACCAGCTTATGCTCAGCCTGCAGATTCGCATGCCAGCTTTTGTGATTATCCCTGATGAACATTGGATGAATGCATCTCTTTATGCAGCATCGTGGGATAGATTTAGTGATGAGCTGCAAATGCTTTTCCAACACTTCCAAAATCCCAAGTAATACTGCAGTATAATTTCAGTGCTGTACAGCAGTGCCTGTTTTTGCTTGTGCATGCATGTGTGCAGGTGCATGTGTAAAAGTGATTGAGAGAGAGGAAAGAGAGTAAGGAAGCATGGGAGTGAGTGCATGTGATTTGTCATCCTTATACTGGGTATAAACAGGAGCATTGTCTGCACAGTCTTAATCTGTAACAAATTGTTGACTTACATTTAAAATTGGAATGAATATTGATCACTTTAACTACTTTATTAATTTATGCACCATGGATTTTCACAATTGGTGTTTTTTTCCCCCGCATTTTATATATGTACATTCTTGAGTCTTTCTGATATGCTAAAAAGGCAGATTAGAATTAATAAAATAGTAGCCTTTTAGGGAACTATAGTAGGACAGTTTAGCTTAAGTGAATGCTATAACTAATTCTTCTGATAGAAAGCATGAAATATTCTATTTACTATGTCATTTTGTTTGAAAATGATGGATTCATGTGGGTTACACATGCTTTCTGTTTGTAATGCATGCAGTCTGTTCACCTTTCCCTGGTCATTTGACAGAGAAAATGATGATGACTAGTGGAGATCGAGCAGTAAACATGAACTAGTTAATCATATTGCTGTGTGCATAATTAGTACTGCAGAGAGATAACAAGCAGGGAAAAAAGATTAATTTCACTAGCTTTTGAGAAAAAAAAACCCATTTATTCTTTCAACGGTTCATTGTAGCTACACTGGTGCATAAAGGATGCATTTGTTCAAAATAAACTAAGAGACCATTTGAAATCCTAAATATTTTTCAGTCTTCTTCAGGTTTTTAGACTCAGTTGGATCGGTGATCTCTCTTGTGGTCATGTTTGTAGTTTGTTTTTTTTTTCTCCAGTTTATAGAAATCTATTGCTTCCTTCTGATTCTAACCTTATGATAATCCTGAAAATGAAACCCAATTATAAGCGAAACATGTTTGCTTGGGCCACAGATTTCCATTTGTGTCTATTTGCTATCAGCCTCTGATGAAGTTCAGATTCTGCCACAGAGTGTGAAACAAATTCAGGGCAAAATGAAAATCCCATTTGAAACACTTGTTGAATTTGAGCACAAATTAAATGGCCACTGACCATATATTTCCTGCATGGTAAGCGTATCAAGTCTATTCATTAAACTTAGATGTGTAGGCAGGAAGTGAGAACCCCAGGTAGCATTGGCCTATAGCTGCTTATTTTGTATCTTTTGTTCAGTGGGCAGCTCTGTAGGAAAACTTCCTCCTTTTCTTTTGCATGATTGTTAAACCATGTCTTCAGTATTCTTTGGTACCATGTCAGCATCTTACTGTTATTGTCAGTACTTGTTTTCTTACAGCATTCCTGGCGGTTGGCAGTTTTGGGTTAACAAGATCCTGACCATTCTGGATGCAATGCCTGACCTCAGACCAGCTATGAACATCGCAGATTCTGTTCTCACCATCATGCAGAGATGTTTCTTTATATTGATGGGTAAGAATAATATATAATATTAATTCCTGTGGTATGTATAAGGCCGTTTTGTTACCAGGGATGCATGATTATATTTGTGGCTGCTTGCTGACAATCGTTAATGTTTGGACAGTTGACACCATGGAAACATGGCTTATCATTCTCAGTTTTTGTGGAAACTGTAAAGATAGTCCTACAGATTTGACACTATTTTAGTGAAAAAGGATGACCATTTCTTGAAATTCTTTTATTAAGAAATTTCAGTATTGTCACCAAACTTATGTGTAGACTGTGATACCATGCCTTATCTTTTACCTGTACATGTACCAGATTATAGAAAGTATGGTTACCCTTGCCATGTAACCCGCACATTTTGTAATGTTTGTTGCTTGGGGCAACTTCTGTGTTGAGTAATACTGTGAAATTATGTGTTGATGAAAACAACCAATATCGAGACAAAAATAAGCCTGGATCTTTTCTTCTGATACAAATTCCAGATCTATCACCAGAGCGTTTTGCTGGATATCCACACTTACGGGCATTGATATCTTTGCTGAATAAGGTGCCAGAATTGTTCGAGACTTTAGCTTACACTGCTCTTCAACATCAAGATCAAGTGAGTTGCAAATAAATGTATATCACCATTTATCTCCAAATGTGATGAGAAAACCATGCATTGGCTTTATGGGATCTGCCAGATACATTTTAACTAAACTGTTATAAAATCAGTAAAATTTCACAGGATACAAAATTATTATGCAAATATTAATTTAAATTTTACTTGTGTTCACCATTTTTGTTCTTAACCAGCTTGCCAGGTGGGCAGATTCCATGGTATCTTGGGACACATTCTGCAGCTTTGATACTTCAGCACTGCTTACTGTTCCCTCTGGTGTTTCCCTTAACATCACAGAAGTTGTGGATCAGCTGTGTTCTGTCAATGCCCAGGCATTGATGACAGAACTCTACTTGTTTGAAGGGTTGGACAGGCTTCAAGCCCTGGTAGTTTCTAGCAGTTTCTAGCAGTTTATTTCATTTATTTTTATTGATTTGCTTCTTTATTTGTCCTTATTTGTGCCTTTGTTATGGTCTTTTCTAATTTATTACAGAATAAATCTCTATTTCTAACTTTTTTTCTGTGTCTCATAGCCTTTTTACTGTTGTTCAACACAGCCTAAATTTTCTGCAAGAGATAACACAAAATGGAAATGGCTGTTGATCCTGACTCGTGACTTTAGGTGATTTTGATAAAATGAACAGTGATAGGCACAGCCAAAATGAACTTCACAGTTCATTTAAAGTAAAAATGTAATGTAAGTTTCTGTGTTTAGGTTTTAAAATGTAATTGATCATGTGTGTCCTGTACAACCTAAAACCCTGCTAGCCACACACACACTGTCACAAACCCCCTCCCACTCACTGCAGTCACTCACATCAGTGTGGAAAGGGATTTGTGTGTGCGTGTTCTTTCTCCCTAAACTCTCACCCAAAACACAACACAAAACAGGGAGGTAAATCAACACAGCCCCAGCCAGATATAATTACCTAACTCCCCTGTCAAACTAATCCGCACAACATAATCACATCGATATCCTCAACACAAATTATTCACATCAAGCACATCAACATCTCACTCTCCATACAACAAAATTGGTACCAATCAGTCCACAAAACCTTCCCCTTCCCTCACAGTAACGTTCTCAACTTCACTGCTCAAGCTCATCAAACTGTTCTCAGCATCTCTGCTTATTCTGGCTCTGCGTAAAGCAATGACTGCCGTCCCTGTTGCGTCCACTTCTTTGGCCGCCTGGCAGTCAGCGTCTCTCGGAGGTGTTGATCCAGGGAACAGTGTGACCCGGGTCCTCTTCGACACCTTCTCTCGGCACGCCTTGGTTCGCCCCTGGAAACTCCTTAACCACTTGGGGCTGAAGGAGTCTATTACAAAATTCGTCTCTTGCTTGGAACAACCGTCCTTCATCACAGCTCATATGCCTCTGGCGTTCCCCTCGCTCACACGCTTGCTCTCGCGTCTCCAAACATCCCTCACTATCACGCATTCCTTTCTCCCCCCATCCCGCTATGCAGGTGAGCGAAAAAAATCTCCCTTCTTTCTCTTTTTACAGTTTCTTCCCTTTAACTGAAAACTTCCCCCTTTTTCTATCAGTACTAACACAGCAAACAGTTTCCACCCTAGCTATACAAGCGATACGTATCATCGATGCTCAGACATGACATATACGCTGACAAAAAAAACCCCCATCACATTATGCAGCTTCACATTTGCGTCCGTGACACACACACACAAAATTGCTATAGAGAAGTAAGCAAAGGTGTGAAGTTTTATATTTATCTCTTATATCATTGTTTTGTAGATTTAAAGATTACTGTGTCTTGTGGTTCAGGTTGATGGCGAAAACACAACATTCACATCTGTCAATGTGACAGCATTCTCCAGCAAACTTGCAGAGTTGATTCAGAATTTAGAGACTGTATTTACCTCTCCATCAGACATCAGTACCAGTCTGCACATCTTTAACACTTCTGTTTGGGAAGCTGTGTTTGCAAGACTAGGCCAAGACTTCAGTGGCCTTCAAGAAAAGCTAAGGTACCCCTTACTCCAACTTTCAGCAAATTGTTTTCAGTAAATGCACATCATTAGAAGTCTTCAGCCGTTTCTTCACTTGTTGGAGATTGGCACATTTGAAACTCTTTGTAAACAAAGGTTTGGGCACACTGAACCCAGTAACTGCATACATTTTTTTAAAACCTTACTATGCCTACATTTTTTAAGCCTGTGAATGATTGAAGCAGTAGAAATTCGTACTGTTATGCAAAGGTTAAGTAAACCATACAGATCATAGTGACTGCATAAATTTGTTAAACTAATCTCGTGGATGATTGAAGCAATGTCATATATATTAAACTGAGGATGTTTTTCTAGTTGTATGGTGTTACTAATTTTTACATCTGAAAAATGTTGGATTTGTTGAGTTTCTGTCAATGTGTCTGTAACCCCCTCAGGGTTACCAGAATTATTTCCCCTTGCGGTCTATCCAGCTTGGGGAGATACTACCTTGGTAGGGAAAATGTAGTCCTGCAGACAAATAAACTTTTGTCTGGGGACAAGCCTTTGGGTATATTTAAAGAAAGACCCTTTTAGTTGTACTAGGGGAAAATGTGTATTTTTGTAGTTTGGCCAAAGTGGGAGGCAGGGTGTCCCAGTAAATTTATCGGTGCGACCGAATCACGC
>SMGT01011395.1:177247-224184 GCA_004794575.1 Lanistes nyassanus
AGATTTTGTGAACGCTCAGTACAGGCAGGTGAGACATATTTCTTGTGTCTGAATTCATAGCCTCTTGTTTTCTCTGTTTGAACATGACTTAGATCGCCTGAGTTTTATGGAGATCTGCTAACTGAGTTTGTGCCAAAGCTGCAAGATCTGGGGGGTGAGGTCAATCAAGCACTTGCAGTAATAGATGTGCTTCTGGACCAGATGCTGCAAACACTCCAAGGTACTTTTTAAAGAACTGCTAGTTGGGATGTAGAGCTGTGGTAAAAGCAAAATAACTGAACCAAGTGTTAAAGACAAACTATTATAGACTTCCTGATAAAGGGGTAAAGCCCAGAAATGTTAACTTTATCTGCGGTTTGTCAATAATACTTGGTTCAGTTACTTTTTACTATGTGTATTAATGTTAGTTTAAACATTTTGCTGCATATCTTCTGCTTGGACTACCCAGAAGTAATCATCTTGAAGAGCCATGATCTGTACTATGTGTGAAAGTACAAATATCACTGAATTTAGTCCTGTTGATGCTTGAATGCAAACTGGCCTAAGAAGCAGGAGAGTATTTTTTAATGTAGTGATGATAAGGTGGAATTAACAATCAAAAATTCCAGAATATAAGCTTCATCAAGCTCTGGGAATAAGGAACAAAATGTTAAAGACACTTCAAATTGCAAATGGGAGATGATTTTAAGATTCGACAAACATTTGACTAAGCCTTTGCACTTATGAACCACATTCGAGTCAACCTTTGCCTCCATGGAGAACCTTTGCACCTATGGAGTGCACTTTAAAGAAAGTCTTTGTAATATAAAATTCTTTCCCCCTCCCTCTCCACACACACTTTATATGTAAAATATTACAGATGGGTGTGTATGTTAACTTTTTGTGTGTGTGTGTGTGTGTGTGGGATGGGGGGGGGGTGTCACAGACATGAAACATCACAAAACACTTTCCTAACACCGACTATTGTCAGTTTATTAAACCTAAGCACACTTTGCTTTTGTATCAGTATGTGGTTGGCCAAAAGCTAGCAGAGTTCTTTATACTGGGGTCTAAGTGACTTAAATGTTATGATTGATACAGCATATGATGAAAAGAATGATATTGTTTTTGTTTATTCATTTATTCATTTTTGCAGCTGGATCATTCACAGATTTGTTCAGGGGCTACCCAACTGCACTGTCTGCTGTTAAGCTGCTCGACAGCTTGCCAGAACTGTTTGAAACTGTTGTCTACACAAGCCTTTTGACACCTGAAAAAGTTTGTTTTTATAAATTTTTAACTCACTAGGCTTGTTCTCTGTTTTTCTATCCACACAAAGGGAGAGATAGAGTCAAGAGCTCAGTAAAACAGGAGCACAGAGCTGTTCTGAGCACTGGAATTCTGTAGTGGAAATCTGATACTGGATGTCAAAAGCCTGCTAAAGTACTGAAGAAAATAGAAGTTATAATTTTGGGGAAGCATTGGAAAATATACCATTCTTAAAAGGTTCAAAAGAGGAGAAAATGATTGTAAAAGAACACAAGATGTTCATATTTGTTTTGTATTACTGTAGTTTTGGAGATGTGGATTCCTCTCTTGTTATATGCTCAGCTAAGTATAGACATTTTATTTTGTTTTTGTGGGCATTTGCTTAGCATCCTAGGGAACGCTTTTGTATGTTTGGGAACCTTTTTTTCTGGTAGGTTGCTTTTCAGTCATCTGCCTTCTCATCATTTGAAAGATTCTGTGCAACGGACCTCAGAACCATATTAACTGTACCATCTGGCTCGGTACTGGATCTTAGAAAGTGGCAGATAGAACTGTGCTCCCTGAATTACACACTGCTATTGGAAGAACTCGCAACTTATCAATCTGCCCGACAGCTTGAACAAATAGTGAGTGTGACAGTTGTTAAAATGCACTGGCTTTATAACTGTATGTGAAGTAAGTCAAGTATTTTACCAAGGATACAGAAAATGCACAGAAGCTGTGCCTAAGTGATTGGATAAAGTGCCAGATTGTTGGTTTGTGTGTGTTTGTCAGTGAGAGAGTTCACAAGATTCATTTACTGGTTCATTTAAACAGTATCTGTTCATGTGTTGCATTTGACCACTTTAACTTCTGTTCTTTCAGTTTTCTTCCAACTTCTCAGTGTCGGTGAATGTGACAGCTCTTTCAAACAAACTGCTGTCTGTAGTCCACGTCATCGCTGCAGGCAACTCAACTGTCATGGATATTGATGCTCGTTTTCTCAACACCACAGCATGGGATGATATCTCATCACAGTTAGAAACCTGGGCGCACCAGGCTGAGGCAGATTGGAGGTGGTTTAATGTTTGTTTACATTTGTGCAAATATGTGTATGTCCCTGTGTTCATACTAGCTGCACAATTGCAGATTATATGAAAGGATATGGTGCAGTTTCTTACTTCTATGTTATCCATCAAGAAACACTGAAATCATTTTGATGGATGTATTGCTGGCCATACAGTTCTGTGAATCCTGTATGTCTGAATGTTCAACAGTGTGGGTAAAATGCTGTCATCAATACGTTGTGGGTAAACCTTACCAGTGATTTACCTTTCTTTTGATTTGATCAGCACCAGCAGCAGGTATGAGGAGCTTATCAACAGTGGGGTGCTGTCAGTGTTCATGGCTGTGCCAGAAATCAACCTGGGCATGCACTTTGTGTCCTTGATCCTAGATCAGTTTGATGGCATGTTTCAAGGTGAGCTGGGCAGGTCCTAGAGTTTGATTTTTTTAATATCTAAATCCTATTTAGTTCAGATTTAAAAAAAATAGTTATATATTTATTTCTGTGATGCTTTATGGTTGTTGGCTCAACATTTTGCTAGTCTGGACTCTTGAACAGGATTTATTCTTGTGGATAAGGTCACATCATTCTTTGTTTGAAATGGTAATAATTTAGAACCATTCAAATACCATCATCTTAGTGGTACCACATGCTCTACATATGAAATAGCAAAAACTAGATGGTATGCTGAATCACTGAGTCAGATGTCTTCCAGCCTGTACCTTATAAAGGTTTTGATAATATACATGTATTTTATGTTCCTCTACAGTCTCGCTGGCTGATGCGCTGTCCAAATACCCTAATGTCCAGAAGTTTGCTTCCCTTTTGGAAGATGCACCTGAGATACTTGAAGTCTTCATAAACACATGGACTAAAATCACAGCTGAAGATGTGGTAAGACAAAGAAACCTTATCTACTTTTATGAATTTGACATGTTAAAGTATTTTTAAACATTCAACCATCCCCTTAGGAACATGCGCACAAATATGTGTGGACCATATACAAAATGACATGCATATCAACATCACATGGACATAAAACTCACTGTGTATGTTGTGTGCTTAAGGGTGCACACTCATAGATGCAGATGGAAGCCCGTTTCTTTAAAAAAAATAGATAATTCTATTTTTTAATATTCATTATTTATTCAATTGTGTACTGTAGGTGATGAAATGGAGCAATGCAGTTCAGTCTTGGGACAGTTTTTGCCAAACTGACCCCAACACCCTGCTGTCCACAGTCCCTGGCAACCCTTTAACCCCATCGAACATTCTGGCCCGGATGTGCTCAATCAGCATATCTCAGCTTCTCACAGAAGTCAGCACCTTCCAGAACCTTGACAAGATCAACGCTTTGGTGAGCCCCCACTTAGCACTTGCTCAGCTGTATATTTTCCAAGCCTTTGTAAACCTACCATAACTCTGAAAACTTCACACTGTTCAGCTACTGTATTGTTATGAATTTACTTTCTGCACAGAAACAGTTTTGAAATCAGTTCTTCCCCTTTTCTTTTGGCAGATACATGGAAATCTTTCAGAAGACTTCAATGCCACAACTTTCAGCAGAAGACTTGTTGGCTTTGCGTTATCTTTAGAGACACTGATCAAGTCTCCTGCGGACTCTGGATATAATCTTCGTATTTTCAACATGTCAGTCTGGGAGGCTGTGTTTACGAGGCTGGAAGCTGATTTTAACAACTCTGTGGATATGTTTTTGTGAGTTTTATAGCACTATTCTGCTATGGTAATGTCAAACTTTCTTCATTTGGTCTATTGTTTCCTTTACCTAAATATGAGCACACATGGTGAAATCACTGTACAGCTTAACTCTTTGCACTCGCTTGGTCCCATATGCTTCGGCAGTTGTCCACCATGCCTTCCCTTGCTGACACATGTGTTGGCAGATTACAAATTATTCTACAGGCATACTTAACCGCGTTAGGGAAGTAACCTTTGTATATTTGGAAAGCTTTATCATCGCTTGTTTCCCCTCCTCTGTATGAATTAGTGACCGACGATTCAGACAACAGTGGATGACAACATTTTGAGAAATCTAGATCACCTTCCAGTTATCCCACCATTTGCCGGCTCGCCAGGATTGAACGATGGTCACATTTGCTAAAAGTATTCTTGCTACACCTAACTAGTCCCTGACTAACCAGCTATTTATGTGTATACTTTTGCAAGTTTCTGAACAAGTTTACAATCAACTGTTACCAGTTACTTCCTCACAACTATCTGCAAGTTACGATCGTGTCAGCTAATTCTCAACACGGTATGTATACTCATTTATTCACAATGCTGGACAGGACTACCGCAGATGTCTCATCTCTCAGCTCCACGTCCCAGCAACGGTCTGTTAATTTTCCAAGTTCCTCTCTGACTGACAAGAGTCGCCCCTATGTTGCTCCACAGTTCCCTTCTAACGGGTCAGTGGCAGCAGCTGGCTCTCTGTGTCTACCTTGCGGATAACGGTCGTACTCGGCTACAGTAACTACCCAAGGAGGTTGGATGTATTTGTACTTGGCTATCCCACCTACCCAGGAAACATGGAGTACTCGGTGATTCACAACTAGCAATCGGCTGGCTTTATACTCCTGGGCGCCGACTTGCCAGGAGGTCGCAAATGGGCTGTCCACCCGTTTGGGGTGGTGGGTTCAGCCAGGAGGGTGGTGTACCCCCACCTTCCGCCTGGCCACCTGTTTAGCCTGATGGGGTCAACCAGGAAAGGTCGAGGGGGTGGGTTACCTTTGCCTCTTGCCTGGCCACCTCTCTCGTTCCTCTGAGCACGACTCATGTTGCGGACAGCGAAGTAGCACTTTCTCATGGTTGGCTAGATGCCATGAGCCACAAACATATTTGCTTGCTCACCTGCTTGGTTATTTATAAAAGTACTTCTCTCTGTCTCTCACATACACACCCATATGCGGTACACAAAACAGGTGCATGAAGAGACAGAAAATCAAATGTTGCTGGTGAGCATGGGGGGTCTGGAGTTGGGTTGTATGAGTGTTTTGATCTACAAAAGTCATTTTGTGAACAGCAATTCTTATTTCACCCACAGGTCACCAGAAACGATTGTGGGTTTCTTTGTGCAAACATTGGAGAGCAATCCAGAGCTGAATGAGACGGCTGAGATACTAAAGAAAATTCTGGCAGTTGCTGACATCCTTGTGGATCAAGCCCTTCGCAGCTTGCAAGTTATGTAGTCAAATTAGAATTAATTTATTAGAATGGTTATAGAAGTGAAAATTGTAATTTCACTTTAAACACGTTTAGAGCAGAAGTGTTTTTGGTGTCTGTCCTCTCTCTCTCTCTCTATCCCTGCTATGATTCCTCTCTCCTACCCTTTGTACCTTGCTCACTCATTCACATGTTCATTCATTTGTTTGTTCTCTTGTTCCCTTGCTGAAGGGAAGACGTGTTCAGTTGCTCATTTGTTCACATTCAGTCACTTATATACTGAGACTTAGCAATTTTCTATTTTCGTTTTTAGGTGGCTCCTTGACAGATATGTTTGACAGGTACCCATCATTACAGTCAGCTGTCAAACTGCTAGACAGTCTTCCAGAACTCTACGAAACTGCCATGTACACAGCTCTGTACCATCCAGACAAGGTAGGGTTAATCTTACTCAGACAACAAGAAATGTCTGCAGAACATTGTAAGGTGTGAAGAGGTTAATGTTACTGAACTATTTCTTTTTCTAAGAACAGAGAAAATAACTGCTTATTGGGATAGAAGCAGAAGTAACCATAGTGATAATGCATGTGCATCATTAATATGATCATCAGTTCAGATCCTTCATTCTGTGCGTGTGCTTTATCTGCACATGGCATCTGTTTATGGGGCTGGGTGTTTAAGGTTTTCTCCAGGTGCCCTGGTTTCTTCTGGCTTCTTCCTATAAGACGTTTTGTTACTTTCTCCCCGCTCAGACCTGTCATCATATAGCCTCCGTGGCTGAATCGACAAAAAAAAAAAAAAAAAAAGTTTGACCAACAAACAGAAGTAAATGAGAAATTGAAAATGTTCTTTTCCAGGTGGCATCTCATGCTGAGGCATTTATCTCATTTGAAACGTTTTGCATGACCAACATCAGCACCATCTTCATAGTTCCTACATCGGTCAGCTTCAACATTACAGCCTGGCAGAGGAAACTGTGTTCTTTGAATGTAACTCAGCTCATAGAACAAATTTCAGAATACCAGGGTAGCCAACTCCTTCAGGATATTGTAAGCAATCTGGGCTTTTTGTTTGTTTCATTGGTTGGTTTTTATTATTTATTTATTTGCAAATTAGGGTGAGGCAATTGCTGTCTGTTTGAAAGTTTTATGGCACTAGTGGCATTGCTGGTGACAGTGACATGGCAGTGACCATGAACATTGTGACAATGGCAACATGATGATGTTGGTGTTGTTGCTGCTTCAGATGATTGGTTGGTTGGTTGGTTGGTTGGTTGGTTGGTTGGTTGGTTGATTGGTTCATTCATTGATTTTGTCAGTGATGATGATTATGATGTTGGTAACAGCATGTGATATATCAGTAATGCAAAACTTTTTTGTCCCTTAGTATACATTTTTGTCACTCCTGCAATTCAAGTCTGCCATTTCTAAATACTGAACATAGAATGTAAACAAGCTTTGCTTCATTATCACATTAACATCGGCATAAAATTTGAAAGCCTTGATGTCTTTTTGCAGTGGACCACTGACAAGCACATCTCAGTGAATGTGACAGCTGTCATTCAGAAGATTGAGTCCTTTGTTGGTCGCATGGAAGGAGTCTTGACTGGTGGCGTGACAGTGGAAGTGAAAGCAAGATTCTTGAATGCAAGCTTATGGGCTGATGCCATGACTAAGTCTGCAACATGGATAGGTGACCCTGAACAGTTTTGGATGTAAGTGGATTTAAAACAAGAGAACTGGACCAAGCCAAGACATGACAAAGACAAAGACAATCTACATGTTTTGGGGCACTACCCCTTCATCAGGATGACACAAAAACGATGAAAAAAAAAGAAGAAGAAAAAGACTTAGCTTCAGTAGATGTGGCGCATGGGCTGGACAGCAGAAAAAATCCAAGAACATAGCTAAGTCTTTTTCTTTTTTTGTTTTTTGTTTTGTCATTTTTGCGTCGTCCTGATGAAGGGGTAGTGCCCTGAAACATGTAGATTGTCTTCGTCTTTGTCATGTCTTAGCTTGGTCCAGTTCCCTTGTTTTAAATGTAAAAAGGTTTTTTCTCCAAGTGGCTTGGAGTCACCTGCTTTTTCTTGTAAGTGGATTGTGTGAGGATAGCTTTAGTGGTGTCTGGTCATTCTAGCAGTAACCTATAAGTGACTGATTCTCTTACCTGAAAATATTTGCTTATAATTATTGATGCATTTTTCTTGTATCTTCAGGTGAACTTTAAGCTGTATTTGCATGAGTCAGTTATAAATCTCAGCATGATAATCAACCTAGTAAGTTTTGTGTGTGTGGGTAGGACCAGCAAAGTCTGGAACTCTGCAATCATGGAGCTGTTGTTACAATCCTTGTCCTCTCTTCCCAATGGCCGTGAAATCCTGACCTATGTTGACATTGCATTTGGTCTTCTGGACCAAGGATTGCGGATGACTCGGGGTAAGATTGCCTTTTAACTCAGTAAGTTTGTAAAAGTAGACAGAACTATCCCTAGACAGGAAGTAATAAAAAAGTTTGTTATCTCTCATGTGGAGAGGAATATTGTCTATAGGTAAATACCGGATGGGTGGGTGTATTTGTTGCTTAACATCCAGCCGCAAACTATGTGCATATCAGGACGGTGTTGCTTAGACAAAGTTTATGTGCTGCCACACGTGGGACTGATGGCGCAACACGAGCTTCAGTCCCACCCAGTCACATTATACTGACACTGGGCCAACCAGTTCCTAGTACTGTTCCCTATAGTGCCAGGCGCTCAGCAGGGCAGCTACTAAATTGCAAATTTTTAAGTCTATGGTGTGACTCGGCCGGGATGCAAACCACCGACCTCCGGCCTTCGAAGCAGACGTGTTAACCTCTAGACCACTGAGGCAGTTCTATATGTAAATAGCTCTGTTATCTAATGGAAAATAATGGTAATCATATGCCTTGCATTAGGATAGTTCAGTGTGTGCTTCTTGTTTGCCAGTGCCTGTACAAGACGTGTTCCAAGGGTACCCCAACCTCGAGAAGTTGTTGCCCATGTTGGATGATGTACCCGAACTTTTTGAGGCGTTTGCATACACAGCATTATACCACCAGGAAAAGGTGTGGTCTGGCGGTCTTCTCTTTTCTTGAAACACAGTATGAATTAAAACAGTTCTTGCAATGCAACATAAAGGAAACATTTTACCTGTAGCACTTGAAACAGTTCTTTTACCAATCTAATGGGTAGAAAAGTAATATGTGTGTAACTTGTGTATTCTTTGGTTATATATACACTAAACATCTTTATAGAGAGATTTTACCACATCTTGCAGTTAATGTTATGTTAAATGTCCGTAGCCAGAAAACTGAACAGATGATCTGTAAGGGTACCAGCTTGATTAGTTCAAAAACAGCTAAAGGTCAAAAGATCTTTTTGATGCACACAGGAAGGTGTAGAAGGGTAACTTCAGCCATCAGTCATAAACTTCATTTGTGTAAATAAGAAAATTTCTTTTTCAGGTGAGCAAATGGGTTCCAGCCATGGTTTCTATAGAGGTTTTCTGCACTAGAAATGCAAGTGAACTGCTGTCTGTTCCCCCTGGCAGCAGCGTCAACATTCAGAGCTTCTTCCTCCACGTGTGCACGCTAAATTTGACTGGACTTTTGGTGGAACTCAATGAATTCCAAGGACAGAATCAGCTGCGAGAACTGGTAAGTTGTTACACAGAATAAAAGTCAGCCATTGGATTAGCAGTTTTTTGTTTCTTATTCTAAGGCAAGATGCCATAAATGGAACTGTGGCATACTGGCATTATGTCACTTGTCATTTTGGAACTGTGCCATGCCAGCATTGTTTGTGTCAGTGTGGAGCTGTATTATGTCAGCATTGTGTCATTGTTTAGCTGTGCCATGCCACCATTGTGTCACTGTGGAACTGTGCCATGCCAACATTATGTCAGTGTAGAGCTGTGCTATGCCAGCATATTGTCAGAGTGGAACTGTGCTATGGTAGTATTGTTTATGTCAGTGTGGAACTGTGCCATGCCAGCATTGTTTGTGTCAGTGTGGAGGTGTGCTATGCCTTCATTGTTTGTGTCAGTGTGGAGGTGTGCCATGCCAGTATTGTTTGTGTCAGTGTGGAACTGTGCCATGCCAGCATTGTTTGTGTCAGTGTGGAGGTGTGCCATGCCAGCATTGTTTGTGTCAGTGTGGAGGTGTGCCATGCCAGTATTGTTTATGTCCGTGTGGAGTTGTGCTATGCCTTCATTGTTTGTGTCAATGTGGAGCTGTGCTGTGCCCACTTTATGTCAGTGTGGAGCTGTGCCATGCCAGCATCATTTATAGTGATCTGTGTTTTCTCCCAGCTGATGTACCCAAATGCCTCAAGGACGGTGAATGTAACAGTGATAGCCAGCAAACTGGGCGATTTCGTGGACATGCTAACGTACCTTTCTAACCCTTTAGTGGACACCAACCTTCGTATTTTCAATTCTTCTGTTTGGGAAGCTGTTATTACAAGACTAGAAGTAGGAGTCAATGATTCTGTGACCTCTTACTTGTAAGTATATTTCTGAATGTAACGACCGCGTTTGATTAGCAGTGTGTGTGCTTGAACTGTCAACTGTGTATGTTTGAACTGTCAACTGATCATAAAGGGTTTCCAAGTTATTTTAATACATGCATTTAATTAAACTTTTTTTAAAATTCATGAAGAGTGTGGAAAATCTCTGATGAGTCATATTTTTCAGGAATATAAGACTGTTGTACAAGAGTGTCCTTGCAGGTCAATACCTTGGCATATGAATTGTGTGATATATAAAAGTGATAAAAGATAGATCTTTTTGCTCTGAATTGATCATTCCACAGATCCTTCTCTGGTACCATGCTGGAAGTCTTAGAGCACATTTTCTGCTCCGTTTCTGAAAACCAGACTCAGACACTTGTTGGAGAGCCTGCAGATGTTTGCAGTTTTGGCAGAGCCTTGACGTTCTTAGAGCTACTTCTGGATCAGATGCTGAAATCCCTTCAGCGTAAGTCCTGACATGTAGTCCCTCTGCAGCTTTGGGGTTAAGAACATGTCCTAGTGAATTAGAATCAGTAAGACAGAAAGAGGAGTTTTTGTGTGTATGTGTGTGTGTGCGTGTGTGTGTGCATGCGTGCACGCAGGAGCTAAAGGGAGAAGGTAGTTAGGTGGGCAGTGGGAGGGAATAAACGGTGAACACGATATTGAGTTGCATGTGCTTTTGTCAGTTCTAATTTTATGTTTCAAGCCTTGGAACTGAGTGCTGTTTAAGGAAATCATTTACTGAAATCCTTCTAGAGTACAGGTGCATTGTGTGTGTGTGTGTGTGCATGCTTGTGTGGAAATATCAAAAGTAAGAACAGTTACATGAAGTAACTGGTGTCTGAGTTTATAGGCAACAATCCGTTATGTGTCTCCTCCCCCAACTTTATTAAAGATAGTGGAAACGACACTAAACTACAACTTTTGTCGGACAGTTGCATCGCCACAGGACATGTTCATGGGATATCCATCTGTTCGTAAAGTGATTCATCTGCTGGACAGCTTGCCAGATATATACAAGACCATTGTTTATACCAGCCTATCCAGTCCACAGATGGTAATCATACTGATTCATTGTTCTTGTTAAAAAAGCATACCTTTTACTTAAATTTAGATTTCTTTGTAAGATTTGCATCTGACTGGCATTCTTTTAGATATGGAATAGTTTTGCTTCCCTAGGCTTACAGACAATGTCAGATTAAAATCTGTGTTGTTATGGTCTCTTATTGCAGAGATAAGGAATAGGGTGTGGTGAAATACTGTAAGTAAGAATGGTTTATGTTCTCTAAGATTCTCCATTTTGGGACTTTGGTGAAGTTATTAGGAAGTTCCTTCATAGGAAAGTTTCAAGAATAATATCAGTTGAGTTAACAATGAAGGTCTTTCTCTGCAGATTGCTGATGTAGCACAGATCTCCTCCATGGAAGCATTTTGCAGAGCAGACCTAAAAACCATGTTCAAAGTACCAGAAGGATCAGAAATGAATATCACCCAATGGCAGGCTGAGCTGTGTTCACTGAATTTTACAGTGTTGTTAGAAGAACTCGCAGAATATGAGGGAGTCAAACAGTACGAGCAGATTGTGAGTGAAATTAAATCTCTATCCTGGAAAACAATACAAACATGATATTATTGTGTCGACTTTAGTGATGCTAATAAAAATATTGGTGAGAAAGTAAGAAAAGTTGAAAGATAAACAGACATTATCTAAAGGGCTTTGTTTTCCTATTGTGCAGTAATATCATTGTTTTACTGACAGCATCCTTTTTCTTTTTAGTTTTTGGAGTCCTACAATGCCAGCTTGGTCAACAAAACTGCGATAAAGGATAAGATGATGGAGCTGATCAACAGAGTGGAATCTCTGGCTTCAGGTTCTGCTGCCATTGGACTTACAGAATGGCGCCTTCTAAATACTTCTGTCTGGACGGAGGCAACAACACATGTGACTGGCTGGGCCACAAACAGCAGCTTACTGGCCATGTGGATGTAAGCCAAAGAAGTGATTGTTTCGTGAAGGTTTTTTCCCCTCCATGAATGGAATAATAGCCTGGTGTTTTGTTTGTCGTTTCCTGCCTCCGTTTGTCAGGTTGAGGACGTCAGCTGCTGTGTAGAGTTTTCTTGCTTAGGTACTAGATCTAACCAGCCACTTTATGAAGGTTTTTTTTTTACCCACTACCAGGTCACCTGCATTTCAAATGACTTTATTTCGAGACCTGCTGAAGGCATTTCCAGCACTGTCACAGCAGCTGGGATATTTGGAGCCCCTGGCAAAGCTCAGTCTTGTCATGATGGAGAAGCTGCTGGCATATGAAAATGGTTGGTTTGTGCTTGTTTGTCAGTTTAGGCACACTTTGCACTTTTGAGTGATTCTTGTATATTGAAGAACACTTTTTGGAAAGATTTTTTATTTATTTGTAGTCCATTATTTTCAGAAGGAAAGTATTTTCAAGGTTACCTTAAATATTTCTGCACTCTCCATTTAAAAAAACGGCTACTGTGTTGGGTGTGGGTATGTGTACATCCGACCACATCTGTGTGCATGCATGTAGATGTACATGCATGCATATTTGTGGATGTGAGAAACTTGGATCAAGGTGATATCATAAAGACATTTTTCTGACATAAATTACTTTGCACCAGTTATTTAGTTTAGTGAAAGAATATCGCGTGAATAGTTAAATATGTCCAAAGCCATGACCAGAGTTGGTAAATTGATATTTGTTGTAAAACAAACCTCAGCTTCAGTTTCATTTCATATATCATTCATTCATTTACTATTTGTTAAATTTGATAGGTCATATTTCTAGCATGAATTTCAGAGGTATTTACATTTTGTGTTCATGGGATTTTTTTTCTTTTTTTCTTTTTTTATTTAGAAACCAGTTTCTCCTTGGATAAAATATTTTTAGGAGCACCAGAATTACAGAAGGTCATCATCCTGATTGAGAAGCCAGGTGTACTTGAAGTACTTCTTGAGTCAATTAACTCAAAACAGGTGAGTATGATTTTATTTTTATAAGGCACTGTATAGCAGGGAGAGACATTTAAATCTATGCTTAATGAACATGTTTCCCTCTTCTGCAATTTCTCAGAATCTGTTGCTGTGCTAAGGGAGAAATCCTTTTTCTTTGGCCACATCCTTCTTTACAACAAACAGCCTTGTTTCCTGACATGACATTCAGCGACCAAACAGGCTTTGAAAAAAAGATCCCAGGCAGCTGCAGAGCCCTTCTGTATTGCACCTTGGTCATTTTACCACAGCCAAAGCATCTGCAAAATGGTAGTACAGAGTAGCAACAAAGAAACTGAGCCAAGAGACTGGTAAATTATTACAATCCATAACTTGAAGGCAAGCTTGTGAAAAAGCCAGGGTGGACAGCTGGTGGGCATCCTGTGGTGCAACTGTGGATTTTGAGAAAACCACGTGAGAGTCCAAAGATGACCTGATATCTGCCAAACATTTAACCTGTACACACAACAGTTTAGGAGTCCTTAATAGGACAACATATTCCCCAAGAGTAAACACTAAAATGGGTTGTATTCCATAACAAATGGTAGTATTGTAATGTGTTCAGTTTTGAATAAGTGCTTGAACACATTATTGATCTCTGTTTTTTGTTCCAAGGTTATCGTTTAAGTGTGTGTTTCTTATTCAGCAAAAACTAGTCTTCATTCATGGACCATAATATCATAAGAGTTCTGCATGCTAACAATTTCTTCAGTAAATTGTTTAAACCATATAATCATATTTAAAATACAGTAGCAACAGAGTTGTTTGCTTGTATTTTCCCTGCAGTTCAAATCCCTCTTTGCTGCTGGCAATCTGACAAGAGCCTTTGCCTTGCTGTGTAATGGGGCAGACAGTCTCTCACAGTATCTCACCATCCCTGTAGGTGTCAGCATAGACCTGGCTGCCCTGAAAACTGGCTTATGTGTGATACCACCACAGCTTTTAGAGCAGCACCTGATGAACTTTGTGGGCATTGAGCAGTTTGCACAAGCGGTAAATGGTTTTATCATCCTGTAAGCGTCATATAGTTAGCTTCTCCTTGGGTGAAGTGTGATCTACAGCAGCACTGAACAGGTTTAAATCCCAGTTTTTAAATCTTACAGTTGCATGATACGGACTTGATGCGCATTCCAAAGACTAACTACAGAGGAGAGATTGAAACTGAAAAATGCTCTTGGGGCCATGCACACTCGCATGCATTTGCATGTGCAAGGATTGTCATTTGCATGTGTAGCACCAGATGAGAAAAGTATATAGCAGATTATTCAAGCAGAATAATGCTTAATGTTTACAAATTTATTATTGTCTTTTCCTAATTTTTGTTTGAACCACAGGTAAATGGATCAGAACCAGTAGATTGGGTTCAGTTTTCACAGACGCTGAATCGCATTGTAACATTGTTTACAAAATGGATTGAAAACCCACCACCGTTCACACTCCCAGCTGAATGGAATAATGGAACCTTCTGGCTTCAAATGCTGGAGTCCTACAGCATGAGAAGGCAAGATCCTGCACAGATTGTTGCAGAGTAAGTCAGGATTTTGTACTTTGTTACTGCTTTGGGAGAGAAGTTATGCATTTCAATTTTAATGGCAACAAAACACAAATACTTAGTAAATTCAGTATTTATATACTGACCATCAGAATTTCAGGTGTAAGGATTTGCCTAATATTGTACACAAACATACTCTCCCAACACACAGCACATATTTGTCTTTGTCACACACACAGATACACAAACATATGTATGCATATATGTGTGTGGACACACACACACACATCCAAATATGTATATGGAATATCATAGCTTTATAAGTTTTATCGCAAGTTCCTTCAGTTTTTCGTTTAGGTTTGAAGAGCTGACAAAGTCGCTGGCTGGCTTGTTACCTCAGGACCCATTCCGACAAATTGGCCTTGTTGTCCAGAGTGTGCTGAAGATTGTCAACCTGAATTTAGCTGCACTGCAGAACCAGACTTTAACAGTTGAAAACATATTCCAGAAGATCCCTGTCTTGCAAGATGTCTTTAGTGCCTTCGGCATTCAAGGAGATGCACTGAAAACTCTTCTGTCTGCCCCTGTGAACAGTACCCAACTCTTTTTAAAGCTGATCCTTGGGGAAGGGTTGGATGTCCTTGACTCTCTGTGTGCTCCAGGAAAACTAGAAGAGCTACTACATCTGTCTACAACATCAGGGACAGCAGCTCTTCGGGATGCCATTTGCTTGAAGAACTTCACGCAGATTTTGGCATCACTTTCAGAAAGATTTAAAGTCCAGGAGCTAATTGACAGCTTGGAATCGGCAGACATCTTTGCTAATTTGTCCACAGTTTTCGTGTATGTAGTGGAACTCCAGCATAACATAGAGAACTTAATTAAAAACCCTCCTTCGTTCAATGCCAGTAGCATGCTTGCCATGATAGACAGCCCTTACATTTTGACAGACATGTGGCGCCTTGCTGGTCTGTACTCATCCCTCATGGGAGGACTCGTGTCCGATGTCCCACAGCTGCAAGTTGTTGACAGCTTCCTCAGGACAACAGCTGTGATACTGGAGTTCTTGGATAAGTTTACCAGCAGGTTGGCCATTCAAGGCGGATCATTAGATCTTTCATCAGCTTTTTCCAGCAGCCCCACGTTTCGCAGCATGACGAATGCCGTTTTAGACACTCAGCCTGACATAATCACAGCTTTTCTTACTATCATCATCAGGCCAGCAAAGGTAAGTAGATTTTTTTCTGCTATTGTTCTCTCATCTCTTCTTCCTTGTTGAAGGTTATGCATTCTTCTGAGAATATGTTGACTTCTTACCCCCAGGGCTCATGATAACGCATGATAACACATGATAACGCATGATAACACATGATAACACATAATGCATGATAACACATGATAGTGCAGCTAAATTTGACATTCATTGAAGACACCTGCTTTTTGTTTGTTTTTTTTTAACAGATTATAGATTTTGCATTGTTGGCTCAAACTCCAAGTGCTCTGTACCAAACATTCTGCCTGAGCACAGACTATGAGGCTTACATATTGGTGCCGAAGGATGTCAACATCACAGAGGTGCTGACCGTCTTCTGTTCACTTCACTTTACACAGCTTGAGACTGAACTGAGCCAGAACTTCATGGTGGACGTATTGGCCCAGAAGGTCAGTTTCAATGGAGCTAACACAGAAGCTGCAGCCAGTTATTATTTTAAGTAAAGAGGATCCCCATGGAACTAGGCATGGCCAGAACTGCTTGAGGGACCTGTTGACCCAGGTCAGTTTAAAGGGAGCTAACTCAGATGGTGCCACAGTCGTAATGGTTTAAACTACAAAAAGCATAACAGAGGAGAGACAAAAATATAGATGAGAAGGGTAAAAGTGATTTGATTCCTCATGTTTTGTGATTCATTTTGTAAAGATTCTTTCAAAGGTACTTCAGTAGAAGTAATGGTCGTGTGTTCAAGATGGCTAGTAAGAGGTTTTGTTGCTGGCTTGATATAAAGAATGCGACGCATAAAACAAGGACTATGCTAGTTAACCTCTGGATGCTGTTTGGCACTTAATCTGGGGAACTTATATAAATAGGTAGTTTGTTGTAGTTCCTTGAACTAATCTCAAGGTGTTAATATTACTTGCATTTTCATGTCTAGATCCAAGCAATGAACAGCAGTCAGCCACTGGACATTCAGGCCCAAGTTGCTGCCTTTACCCGCTTAATGGAGCGCTTTGCAAACCTGTCTGGCATCTCATCTGTCACCTTTGATGGATTTGACCTTGCCAAGCTGACCACTGTGAATGTGACAGACGTCGCTGCAGTTTGGGAATCATATCTAACGCCTTTCACAGCTGCATTGTCAGGCTTAATTCCTGATTTGTAAGACTTCATTTGTATGCATAAATCTGTACTCTTAATTTGCATTTCTCCACCTTTTTTGAGCTTGTCAGAATTTCTTTTTCTGACTGACAGCCATAGTTGCCACTATAAAAAAGCAACCATGATATAAAAAAACAACCTACGATTAATACATTATTTTGTACCCATTCTGTAGTGGATCCTTCAACACAGAAAATTTTGTTTATAAAACATCAATAGTGAATTCAGGTAACAACATGGTAAAAGGATGATAGTAAATGAGAAAAATATTAATAGCTTTTCTTCTCTTATTTTTATCAGCCAGGTTAGGGTAAGATTATTTCAAGATCTCTCAGGTGTCCTATCTAACAAATGATAGAAAAGATGGATGTGCCTACCAATGCAAGTTAAGAATGTTGTTAGTAGATTCATTCGTGTCTTTAGAGGCTGGCTTAGTTTGGTAAGAAATTAAAGGTTTATCACTAATTATTTGAAGAGAATATTCTCTAGCTCCATCTAATGCCTCTAACATTATAATCCCCTGACTTTAAATAGCATCAGTTTGAAATAACCAAAAGTAAGACAAAAATTAAACTGGAAGTCGGCAGCAGTTTTCACTGTCACTCATTGGCTTTTGTTTTGTTTTTTGCACATTAAACTACAACAACAGCCACTCACTGGAACCTAGGTCAGGTCATGAAAATGTGGATAAACATATGCCATGACAGTGTCATAGGTTTGGGCATTAGATGTTCCTGTCTTTTCTTTGACTTGTTATCTCTTGCACACCATTGTATTTGGGGCAGTGTCATGGCTTTCTGGGTGTTAACATTGCCCATCTCAGTTATCCTCTTGTGCCCTGTGGTTAGAGAAATCTGAGTGTAGGGATCTGAGTGGACTGGGTTCATGTCTGTCCTGATTGTAAGAGCAGTTGTAAGGCCATTTCCACCTGTGTATTTTATGTGCACCTTTAAGTAGGAACAGGTAACAAGAACACCTATACAGCCTGACCCAGTACCACAGGGTAAATACTACTGTTCTCAATGCTGCAGGATACAGAGTCTTGTGAACATCACGGGAGACCAGTACGCTGCATTTGCTGTGAAGGTGGCTCAGCTTTATCTCCATGGTCTTAACAATATCTTGGATGAAATGAAAAGTATGTTAAGATCAGGAAATGTGTTTCTTTTCTTTTTGTTTATTCACATCATTCATTTACTTGAAATACTTAGATCACATCTATGCAACAAAAATGTTCTCATGATCTTCAATTAGATCATGAGCATGAAGTCTTGTTTTGGTTCTAATGTTTTCTGTACAAAAAGAGCTAGAACATCTTGATAAAATCTGTATTGTCCAGTGATTTTCAAGCTCACAAGCTTTCATAAGTGATTTAATATTTCCTGATGTATTGTTTACATTACCCTAGAAGGAATTTGCTTTGCTGGTTCATGAAATGCTTCATATAGAGTACACAGGTTATCACAAGAATGTCTACACCTGTAATTCTAATTGGTCTAAAATTTTTGCTTGTATTTATAGATCGCCCTATTACCCTGGCAGCATTACTGAACAACACAGAGGTTGGAAAAATTGTAATTCCCTTTCTTGAAAATCCTGATAGCATGGAGGAGCTTTTTGGTGTAGACTTGTTTCCTGAACAGGTGAGAATCTGTTGCTTCTGTACCTCACACTCCCTTCCCTCATTCCTATCTAATTTTCTGATACAAAGCTCTATATAGAGATTTTTTTCTCCTTTGCAGATGATTGATATGACATGCTTGGTAGTACACAGCTAAACTAAACTTTTGCACAGAACATCAGGCTGCAAAATAACTTGGTTGAGGACACTCTCACACATAAATTCTTTCCATTTCTCTTCAGGTATCTAGTTCTGAGACTAAACTCATGGAGAACAATAAGTGATAGCTGTATTAAACACTGACCGTTGCCCACAAACTCGAATAAAAAGAATACACAAATAACTTATAAAAGAAATCCCTAAAACTAAATAAAATTTTGCATCAAAACTTACTGTTGGTTAACTTCACAAATCCTAATTTGTACCCAATCCTTCACAAGAGTAGAATACCGGAGCCACTGAGGTCCATTAGGACTGTGCACTAATAATCACATTGGCAGATCAGAGTAAGTGCCATGATGATGCAGAATTACAAACTGTCCAGAGAAGAACTGTGGAAACAACACTGAAAAACCATTGAGTGGCCTTGAGGCAAAGTTTGTATCTTATGCTTTGACAGGTGAACTCTTGCCCTCAGTGACTGTTGATAAAAATTGTCAAACTCAAAATTATTGGAAGTCATTTACATCCTGAGAACAATTCCAAATGGGCTGGATTTCAAATCATTGAATCACAAAAATATAGCTTTTGCCATATGTGAGATACAAGCCACCTGGCTTTAAATTTCTTAAATTTCCTAGGGTCACACGGTAAATGGTAGTATGTGCTTTCATCACCTGAGCACTGGTGTCTACTACACACTATTCAAAATGGTATACAGGTGTAATGTATGTGTTTTCATCCCCTGAACACTGCTGTCTGCAGTACTACACAATTATTCAAAATGGTGTACAGGTGTAATGAATGTGCCTTCATCACCTGAACCTCTGTCTACTGCACACGATTCAAAATGGTATACAGGTATAATGTATGTGCTTTCATCACCTGAACAGGTATAATATTCTATGACTAGTGACAGGTTTCATGAGTGGTTTCATTGGCTTTTACAAATTAAACTTATTTTTTTAATGATTAAATATTAAAACATTGTAAATGATTCTAATGCATTATTTTGACTGAACTTATGAATTAAAGAAAACAGAGCCAGCTCCCTCTGTCTGAAATCTGGTGTTAAATATTTTGTGTGATCTCTAACTGGTGGCTGTCTGTGATCTTCTGTATTTTTCTAACAAGTAAAGCTGGTGGAAGTTACAACCACAGTAGCATTAACTGTTAACATTGCGTGACCATCAATTGACAATCTTGTGTGTCATCATTTTAGCTGGCAGCTCTCTTGAAGGAGAATGACACTGTAGCTGCTCTGTGTGGCCCCAGGCTGCTCGCAGCATTTGCTGCCCCTGGTAACAGCAGTAGAGTGCTTCACCATCTCCAACAGTCATTGTGTTCCGCCAACACCACTGTCATGATGTGGCAACTCATCCTAGGGCAGGCCAAGGGCTATGAGCTTTACCAGCAAGTCAGTCATTATTTTTGGAGGAAGAAATTATTTAACTAAAATTATTTTATTAAGTTTAATTAAGCCTGGTGAAGCATATCATTTAATTTCTGCTTCCGCTCTTTGTCCCATCTTGTCATATCTTTTTGACAGTCCACTGAGATTGCAGTACATTATTGTAATATTTTCTTGGGGGCTTGATGTTAACTCACTTTTTTCAATTGCCATCAGGATGGTTATGGTAAATTTTACTTGCCTAAAAGAAACTGCCACTTGGCCGATGGAATAATTCTTTGAAAGTTCTGAAAATAAGTTGTGGGATATTTTGCTAGCCTGACATCTGAAGTTTCTGGCTGTGGCAAAAGAGGCAGCGGTTAATGTCTGTCACTGATTTAACTGAAATCTTCTGTCTTTCCTTTTTTTTTTTGACAGATGTCACTTCTTTGGAATGCTGTCCAGTCTGGGCATTCCAGCCTGAATGCTGGTGGATTCAGTGCAGAGGTACAGCAATTGGTTGCCACGGTGATGCAGCTTATGAGGGAATATTATGATGGGTCAAGGTCAGTTGATGAACTGTTGGATTGGCAAGCATTCCAGGATGTTTTCAACAGACTTGGAACATCTTTTGGACAGAGACTAATGAATCTAGCAAGTGAATGGTGAGTGCGTTGGAGGAATGCAGCAAGTTAATTTGACATCATTTTACAAGGAAACGGGGTCCTTGTTACAGACTTGTTCAGGCGTGTTTGATGAATCTTATAGCTAGTGTTCCTTCTGCTTCTTACTGCAACGAAAAATTGAACAAGAATTCCACCCCCCCCCATTTTATTTATATTTTTATTATTTATTTTATTTTGGTATTTAAATACATTCAGCTGACCTGAGCATGGACAAACTAACCATTTTTGTAGGGCCGGCAAGTTGGCAGAACTTGTATGGCCATCTTTTGAAGACACTGCTGTGGCATCCATGATGGGTCGAACAATCAATACCATGAATATCTTCATGCGGATCATCAATGATCGCCTCAATGCTACTTTGGGTGAGAACATAGATATAGCATTGAACAGTACTCATTTCCAGTTATTCAGTGCCAGCACCACCTACTGATTCAATCCGTTATTCACAGTTTTATTAACCGGTTTTGCCTTTTGTCCTAATTTTATACACTTACTTGAAGTATTGTCTCTGGTGACATGAGCATCAGCTGCTTGCTCTCTGACAAACAGAGGGGTCAGCTAATGTCATATAACTCATTAGAGTAAATGATATTGTCACTCTGTAGATGTGCAGTGCCAGGTATATTTGTTTGGTCTGTATCGGAGGGAATATGGTGCAAGAGATGGATGAATTTTGGTTTCAGATGATGAACTTAGCATGTCTGCGCTTCTTGGACATAGCCAAACCTTGGTCAATCTGATGCAAGCCTATCTCAACATCACCCAGCTGTCCCTTCAGGCTTGGCTTCAAAACGAGTTCAGTCTTGAAAGGGTTGGTGGTTACTCTTCCCTATCTTTGGCTGTGTTTTAGGAGTGAGAGAGAGGCACACGAAGAAAGAGGTTCCTTGTATGGCAAGCAAGTTTGGATTGGTGCCTCTATAACAATCTCTGAAGAGTAGAGATGGTTGCGTCTGAATGAGTCATTAGCATCCCACAGCCTTTTAGCTGATCTAAAATTTGCCATAGGTATCACCTTTGAAGTTGTCTTTTATACAGGTGTTTCAGGTGGCATCCGACATGACATTGCTGGAAAACCTGTGTCAGTCACGATCATTGGGTGCTTACCTGGCCAACTCAACAACTGTGACTCCAGTTGTTTCAAGTTTGGAGACCACAATGTGTTCCTTTACTTCCCAGCTACCTGAGGTGTTCAGACAGTTCATTGATTACACAGAAATTCAGTCAAAGGTGAGCACCAGATCATAAAGTGAGAAATAATATCCCATGTGTTCATTGCTGCTGGTTTGGTTATAACTTAACAGAGATTTCATGTGAGAAAGTGGAAGATCACATTCTTTAAAAATTACACAGGTGTTTGCTGTTAAGACCATTTTTTCCTCACTTGTTTTTCTCTTCTCCTATTTCCTATTTTATTTTGTGATGGTCTAGTGGTTAAGGCATCCGCTTATGGGGCAGGAGGTCGGTGGTTCACATGCCAGGGCAGTCATGCCTAAGACTTAAAATTTGCCAATCTAGTACTGTCCTGCCAGACACCTGGCACTGTAGGGAACAGTACTAGAACTGGTTGGCCTGGTGTCAGTATGATGGGACTGGGTGGGACTGAAGCCTGTGTTGTGACAGTAGTCCCATGTGTGCAGCATGTAAACTTTGTCTAAGCAACACCGTCCTGATATGCACCTTTTTTGCAGCAGGATGTTAAGCAACAGACAACCCACACCTTTGCCTCAGTTTCCTTGTTCCCACTTTCTTTATAAAAAAAAATCAAAATGAGTATCATGTCACAGATAAAGATTCATGTTGACTGTATTGTGTTTCTTGTTTTGTTATAGCTGACATCAATTTGGAACATGAGTCTGCCAGTTGTTCCACAACTACAGCAGTATGTTGACAACATTGACACCTTTGCCAAATTATTGCAACACCTGGCAAGCTCACCACCCACAGTTGATCCAAAGCTGACAAACCAGTTTCATTTCACATCCCTGCTTGATGCTTTGCAGACCGCTGTTGAAAATCCTCAGATGTAAGTTCATAATATTTACATAATCTCATGGAACATCAATGAATCGACTTCAGGTTTGATTGGCTGTTAACAAAGAATTTTTTTTTTTACCTGGGATCCAGCAGGTTTGATGTGAGCCTTTTATAGAATAAATTGTGTGTCCGATGAGTTTCCATATGAAAAGGTGGCAATGTTTAATTAGTTAGGTTTTCTGGATTAGTTATCTCAGATTATTAGTATGTGGTTTTTACCAGCTGTGACTAAAATTGTAATTGACTAGGCCTGTGGGTATTCTCTTCCTGTACAGACTGTTCAGAATTTTGTCCGCCCTTGGCTTTGCCATTGATGGTCCTCTGAGAAATCAAGAGTTGGAAACAATCCTGTGGACCATCAACAGCTATGCTGCTCTGCCTTTGGCAAACCTCCTGGACAAATTCAATGGTGAGTGAGTTGACAGTAGTGGAGTTTGAGGGGGATTTTTTTCTTATTCCGTAACCTCTAATTGCAAACTAAATGCATATCAAGATAGCGTTGCTTGAGACAAGTTTACATGCTGCTACATGTGGGACTGCTGTTGCAGCAACGGCTTCAGTCCCGTCCAGTCACATTACACTGACACCGGGCCGGTCCTAGTACTATGTTCTCCACAATGCCAGGCGTCTGGCAGGGCAGCTACTAGACTGCAATTTTTAAGTCTCGGGTATGACTTGGCTAGGGTGTGAACCACCAACCTTTCATCTTGGAAGCAGATGTCTTAGCTGTTAGACCAGTGGGTTGGTCAGGAGAGAAGTAGAGGGGTGGAATGGTTAGAGTTGTTTAGTGCAGGTCCATGTATGTTCTAACAACTTTTCATCAGAGGATGCCTGTTTCCAGATGCTGGGCTGACTTTATCTGCCGTCATTCAGGATCCAAATCATCTGCTTGATGCTTTGCCTGTGATCACTGATTTTTCTTCATTGTTTATCTTAATGAGGTCATCATCCATGCAGCCAATGGTAAAACTATGACACAGTCACTGATGACTTGAACTTATAATCCTTTTTTCCTGTTAAATTAGTAATCATTCAGCTAGGAGGATTGTTGTTGTTAATGGAAGTTGGTAATGTGGTGATATCCTACACCAGTCAGTTCTTAATACATGTTTTTTTTTTTGTTTGGGGGGGGGATATGGGATTGAATTTGAGCATGAGATTTACCAATGTTAAGCCTGACATCTAAGGTGTGCAACAGATTTTATTGCTTGATTTGTTGTATATGTGTAAGTAGACAAATATGGGCATTTGTCACTAGCTGTGACCATTACAGACATATCACCAAAATTTATTTGCGTTCTTTCTTCATTGCTTATCTTTTCACTGGCAGCTTAACAGGCTGGCCAAATACCCGGCTGTCTTGAATGGCACGTTCTGCAATGGCAGTCTTCCAGATTCAGTCTTCACATCCACTGGACTTGACCGCTCTGTCACACGGCGACTGTGTCAAGTTTCGACCTCACAGTGGGTTGATGAGCTTCACAAGCTTGGTGCCACGGACGTTCAGATCTATGCCTTCCTCGTAAATGTAAATACTATTATACTATGCTTGTCCAACATGGCATTAGAACCTAGAAAGGGAATGCTGTCTGTGGGTAAATGCTTGAGAATGAGACTGAAGGAGAGATAAGGCACACACACTGTAAGAAGTCCTCACAGCTGTGATATTTCTTATGCTCTTTCTGTCCCAGAAGCAAAGATAAATTTGGCACTTAGACATGGTAAAGTGTTAAGATCTCATCGTTTGAAATTGTGTATATTTACATAAGAGTCAGTTATAACTTAATTGCCCACAGATTGCAGGACAGTCTGTTATTGATACTTGAGAAATCATCTGTGGCAAGATTTTTCTATAAAAATATTAATGTAGGCCAGGGAGATTTTGTGCTTTAATATCAGTACTTTTCTGAATGCAGGTAAATAGATATTTTCAGCAGATCGGTTCCAACTGTGTAAAGACTTGCTACTCAAACTCCACAAGCAACACCTGCAGTGAGACCTGTAGCGTGGGATTGGACGATAAGGCAGATGCTGGAATGGGCTGGATGCAGCTTATGAACAGTCTGGAGAGGTTAGCGGTCTACTTCAGCAGCAACAACGACAGCAGCCTACAGAATGTGCAGGAACCCTTGAGCCGGATCTGGACTATCATGAAAGCTGCACTCTTGAACAACACCGTGCAGACGTGAGTTCACTGTAGTCAGCATTCTTTCCTTTCTGCGGTCCTTCTGTTTACCTGTTTTCTGTATTCTTCTCATTCGTCCTGATAATTCAGGAAAGCTTGACTAGGTCAATTATTTACCTTACCTTTCGTGCAAGTGGCTATAAATTTTACTTGCTCAAAATTGAGCTATGGATGCATGACAAAGCACTTTGAAAATATGTACATGTACATGCTTAAAGGGAAGCTTAACCCTAGACGCAACTTGAGATGAATTCATAGATATTGATATTGTGAGTCTTGTCAACCATAAATTTCAAGCTGCATCGGTACTATTTCCATACAATCCACGTTTTAATTTCGGTAAATAATGGCACACGGAAGTCGCCATGTTGTGGTACTCTTTCGCGAATGAAAGCAAAATATCGCTGCTGTCATCTGGTCTGGTGACGTCAGTTCCCCAGAAGCATTCAACATGCCACAGTGCAAAGCGTTCGGATGCTTAGACGAACACTGCAAATCGTTTAATGTAGACGTAAGCCACAAGAGCTTTTTTGGGGATTTCGAATCCACCAAAATAAAAGATTTTTATGCACTTTGTAAAAAGTGGCTTGAAAATTTAAAGAACACCAAGTCGCCTCGTCATGCGAAAGAGTATAAATGGCACAAATTCCCAGGGGAGGACCATTTTACGAGGGAGTGCTTTGAAGGCACCTACAAAAATGATGTGGCTGCTTCGCTTGGCTTCAAGATTTTTAAGAAAAAGTTAAAGAAAGGAGCCATTCCGACAATACAAAGCGTGCCGATGAAAAGGCATTGCAGCAAGGCAAGACTGGACGGAAGCTGAGCCTGTGAGTGAGAACAGACGATTACAGCTGAGAGCGATGTCACTAACAAGTCAAGTTTCGTTATTCTTTTACCCTCAGGGGGTATTCACAAAAAATGTCAAAGAACACATGTCAATCGTAGTTCATCTGACATTAGAATATACACATATTGATAAATAAACTCAATGATTAATAAACAAACAACATCCTCATCCACGCACGCAGACATACCCACATGCAAAAACATAGGCACCTATTCATTAATGCACTCTACTAAGAAATTCACTACTTTGGTCAATACACTTCAGTTTTTACGAGAAACGAATTTATAAAGTTTAAATGTATTTGGCCAGCTCAAATAGTAAGGTGTCAGCTGTAAAAACGTCTGCCCGATATCTGTGACGATGCTGCTTTGAGCGCTATCGGCTGCGTGCTGCAGTAGCTTTCTCCCTGCCCGGGTAACTGACGTCACTCATCAAGGCAACATGGCGGCTTCCGTGTAAGGCCGATGAGCAGCATTAAAAGCTGGGTTATAAGTGAACAGTTCTTTTGTAGCTTAAAATTTAGGGTTAAAAAGACTCACAACATCAATATTCATCAATTCAAGACAGGTTACTTCTAAGGTTAAGCTTTCCTTTAATTCTACAGCTTGGCAACTAAATTTCATTGCCTTGGGCAGTTGGAGTTATTAAGCCTTGTATTTGCACTGTGGCCAAACCCACAGCCCTTCTTAGTCTTAGTGACAAGCTTTCATTACCAATGGCTGGACCTTTTCAGAATACTAGAAACACTGTCTGGGACGAAATATGGTTAAAAGGTTTGCTGTGTTACTACAACAAATGTAAGAAAAACACTGTCACAGCCTTGAGGATGATCGTACACTCTGTTGTCAGATACAGTGATACCATCTGCCACATCATATGATCTGCTGCTTACATAATGATTACAGTGTACTGTCTGCCATGGAGATCGCTGACCGTACAGGCATGATGTCTACTGACTGGTTAGCCTTCAAGCAGGTTCTCAGGTTTCTTGACTCGGCAGGAAATGTACTGGAAGCTCTTCTTCATAGCGTAACAGGTATAACTGCTTTTGTATGTATACTTTCTAGTTTAATATGCCAAAAAATTTAGGGTACATTCATAATTTGACTCTTTCATTCTCATTAGTAGTTTCAAAAAAAGTAGACATTTGTAGACTTCTTCATGAATTTAAAATCTTTCTTGTTAACTTTTATAGTGAAGTAGTGCTGTTAATACTTGAGAATGAGGAATGTACATGGACATTAAATTAGTATTATTATTACAATTGAGAGAATAATTTTTTTATCAGCTCACTCACAAGAAGTCTTTTGATGTTATTGGTGTCCTGGAGTCTGCAAAGGTCTTCTTACGGTAAACTCTACTCCAGTCTTCATTGCCTGTATTTCTCATCGTGTTAATAAGGTAATTCCTCTGTTTCAGACAAATCAGGGAGTGTCAGGCTGCAGAATCTGTTGCCAGACTCAGAGAAAGTAGCCGGACTTCTTGCCACCATTTTTGGCCAGACATCAGCTGCTGACGTGTTGACTGCTGTTGTTAACCCATCCCTGGTGAGGACAAATTTTGTTGTCAAAGATATGCAGTTATGTGTCTGTTATGCACAGAATTCTGAAAGGATGGAAGGATGCTTCCACCTTTGCATTCAAGGGATATTTTTTCTCTTTTAAATCAAAAACACATAGGGACACTATTTTCTGGTTAAGGTACCCTCTGAATTTCCAAGCAGACTGTTCCAGGGACTGTTTTGAGGCTGTCGTAAACCCAGCTGTTCATCACAAAAAGTGTATAGTACCAGTCAAAAATCCCAAACATTTATTTTGGAAATGTTTGGGAACGGAAATATAGTTATTTATTAACCCAATCTTTTCCATGCGCACTGTATGTAAATGGTGGTAATAAGCAGTCATAAATCTAAATCTAAAGCAAATCTAAATTTAGATAGTTGATGGTCACAGCTTTTAAGTACCTTCATCTACATGAAACATTTTTTAAGACAAATGGTTAGGTATTATAAGATGCAATAATATGTGCATACATACAAATGTACATGTACTGCGTGCACATGAAATTTATGTGTATTTGTGCACTTATCCTGCTCACACGGTTAATAATTGCTTAGGGTCGTGAAAGATTAAATTTCAACTTTTTTGCCAACAGATCTACAACCTGACAAATTCAGCCCAGCTGCAGATTATAGCATGTGACCCTGCAACTTTTAACAAGATGTTCAGCTTTCCAAATGGCACAGCTGTCTTGGCAATACAGAAGTCTCTCTGCTCTGCTGTTGTCAAAAACAGTACAGCCCTGCAGCAATTGTTGGACATGTTTGACACAGGGGACATGTTACTTCAGGTATGCCCTACTGTTTCTTTTTCTACTGTAAAGAATTTGATTTTCCTGTTTTGTCAGTTCCTTTGGATTGACTGTCCATGATTTTGGTTCTGGCCATAATTAGCATTCTGCCCAAAATAAACTGCAGTGGAAGCATACATAATAAATGCAGTGCAGAGAGAGAGGGTGAGTGTTTGTTGCCTAACATCCTGCCCACAAACTTGGTGCATTTTACGATGGTGTTGCTTAGACGAAGTTTACGTGCTGCCACACATGGGACTGCTGTCGCAACACAGGCTTCAGTCCCACCCAGTCACATTGTACTGACACAGGGCCAACCGGTCCTAGTACTGTTCCCTATGGTGCCAGGTGTCTTTCAGGGCAGCTACTAGATTGTCAGTTTTTAAGTCTTAGTTGTGACTGCCCAGATGTGAACCACCAACCTCTTGCCTTGGAAGCAGACACCTTAACCTCTAGACCACCGAGGCACAGAGAGAGAGAGAGAGAGAGTTAGTGTGTGTGTGCTGCATCCATGTGTGCATGCGTCGGGGAATGTGGAGGAAGGGAAGGCATGAGTATGTGCACAACTGCTGACCCTTTTGGTTGAAAAACAGAATATAATTGTATTGTCTTTGTAAAAGTCCATATTAAATGAACATCATTCTATGTTAAAAGCAGGACATAATTGTTTTGTCTCAGTAAACATTTTATATTAAATGTCATTTGATGTTTTATTTACTGTTTATTTGCTTACAGCTAGAACATCTGATTGCTGGTGACTTCAGCAATATGTCTGCTGACTACAGCGTGTGGCGGGACTTGTACAGCACAATGCAGGCCTTGGTGACAGGCCTTGAGAACGTGCAGCACGGTGTTGTGAACACCGCCATTAGCACTTCCTGGATTGACCCACTTTTACGGCAGCTTATGACGCTGTTCTCCTCCTCGCATAGGTAGAGCGATGTGCACTTGTGCATGTGCATGTGTGCACCTGCCTACATGCATATGCATATGTGTATATGTATATATATATTTATATGAACATGTGTATGTATATAAATGTGTGTACATGTCCAAGTTCATACGTTTATGTTCATGCATGTGTGGATACTTGCCTGAAAAAAGAAACTAGTAAAATGAGACAGTTATCTCTGAAATTCTTTCTTGCCAAGCATCAAAGTCTGTCAGGTTTTGCTTATACAAAGAAAGTACTGCAATGATGATGTGTATACTGTGTGTAAGTAAAGTTAGGAAAGAAGTAGAATTATTTCACTTCACTGAAATGTGCATTCCTGAAAGAAACAGGCGATAGTACTCTTGGGGATGGCAAGTTTAAATAAAGACTGCATCCTTCAGTTAAAATGAATTTGTCTGAAGTATGATCAAATCTTTTCGCCTTGTTTGATTTCAGTGTGGAGATGCTGTGTGAGAATTATGTCTCCATTGTGCGAGGGACGACAGGTTTCCAGCAAAGCCAGGAAGCTCTGAGCATGGTTGTTGGGTTACTGAAGGTTTCTAGCAAAGTTCTTGAGATTATTCCAGGTGAATATTGTGAGAGAGAGAGAGAGAGAGAGAGATTACCTTTGACTCAGTATTAAGTATCTGTAACATCACCACCCATGGTAAGATACAGTAAAACCTCCCTATCAAGACCCTCCCTATTAGACTCCCTCTCAGAGAAGACCAGAAGTTTTTCACTGACTCCTTCTGGGTTACATTGAACGTACTATTAAGATCATCTCAGTTAAGACCTGAATCGGTGCATTTTCACAAAGTCTTAAGAAGGTTTTACTGTAGAAGGTTATGTAGAAAATGGCATCTGCAAGACCACTGTAAAGATGGAGTTTGCTCTGAGAACTCATTTGACTAAGGTTGGCTCCTGGCAGACTTACATATCTTGTCTGCTGTTAATATGTTTGCTGACATAGACTAATTTAAGCGAATGACATTGATGGTTGGAAATGAGCGTACTAGCTAACCTGTAGCAAACACATCGTGAGACTTTTGTGGCACTGTCTTTGTTTGTGGAGTGATGTGGAGACCCGTAGTTGCACTCTATAGACTCAGACCCAACAGACAGCTACTGGGACTGGGTGTCAGACTGTTTACAGTTGTGTACTGGGAAATAATGTAAGGCATGTGTCTACAGTGTTAGACGACATTGCCTGCGCCATGGCAACAGACAAGGGTCTTGACCTTGCTGCTGGGGTTGAAGACCTGAAGAAAGCAGGTCTGTGGGACATCTTTGATCAGGTGGGTGAGCAGAATGTGCATACAGTGATCAGGTGGGTGAGCAGAATGTGCATACAGTGATCAGGTGGGTGAGCAGAATGTGCACACAGATTGCATTGGCCAGAGTTCCCTACTGTCCTACACTTCATATTTGTTGCATATGTAAGTCAGAAAGGGGAGAGGGCAGGGGCTGTACTGAAATCCCTCAAAAATTATAAACTTTTCTAACCATAATCTCTCCAGGAATTTTATTCACCACCACCACACCACACACACGCACACACATTTTTGTGACTTGTGAAACAGTTAAAAAAAATCCAGGACAGTAGGCAACTCTGGTATGGACGTATGACTCGTAAAACCTGTTGTGTGTGTTGTGCTATACCTTACCATATTATATTATGTTGTGACAACAGATTATAAGGCTTGGTTAACATCAGATTGCACATGGTGTATTACCAGATTACCCAGCTGATGACAAACCCCAGCAGCTTTGAGTGCGGCTCTCTTGTTCAGTCGGGGATGGACACTTACTTCTCGATGACCACATTGTTTACGTCTCAAACGCTGAATGCTACTCAGCTGGGTTCTTGTGTTCAAAGAGTGGGGCCCCTATTTGCAGACACTCTGGGAGCCTTCAACCAGTGAGTTGCTTAAACAGTGTGTCCCTTCTTCACCAAGGCTTTCTAACTGGACCTATCTAGTTCACAGAATTGTTGTACATATGGCAAAAATAAGAATATTGTTAAGGTAAAGAATGAGAAATAGCATTCATATGTAGGGTTGTTGGCAACTATGTGAGACAAAATTCAGCTGACAAAATATTATTTCCGGTACTGCACTAGACCTTGTGGGGAGGGCTGGGAAGGGCTATTGAGGAACTACAATAAACCATACTTGTGAGGACATATGAGAAAAGGCAAAAGATAATGTGAGACAAAGATTACAGGGGAATGAACCAGTGTGACATCCCAGATGTACTGGGTGCCTCATTTCTGAGTTTGCCTGCAGGCTGTACCAAGTCTTCATAGAAATGAGCAATCTCATCACTGCCGAAGATCTGGGAGTGTTGCTAGGCAATCCAGAGATTGGAGAGGTTTTTGACTTTGTCTTGTCCATCATCACCAGTCAAAAGTCAGGTTAGCAAACAATCACCTTGTGTCTTGCTAAGTTTATTTTCTTTCAACTTTACTGATTTAAGGCATTATCATTCACATATTAACAGTATTTAATGTAATAAATGCAGTATCCTGTGCATACACATTTAGAGCATGTACTTGGAGGAAGAATTATTTTAGATAGCTGTAGCAAATCATGCGATCTCAGATCTTCATTGTCGTTTTATACTATAGAATCAGTTTTGTGACTGGGGGGAGTACATGAATGTTTGGTCTTTACAGCGGTTCTTCGTTTTGAGGACCTCCTTGTCAACAGCACAAGTGTGAGAGAAGACCTGTCTAGTCTGGCACAGATTACACCTGATGTTATCAGTTCACTTTTGAAATCTACGATCCATTTGAATGCTGTGAGTTGAACTAATAAAAAACCAACACTATTTTAAATGGCACTTTTGCACAAGTGTGTATCATCTAGTAATTAAAAGTCCATGTCCATCTTTAAAATATGTGCACAAGTGCATAATGTGTATGTTCTTAGAATTTGGGTTTTTTTTGTAGTGTCATCCCTGATTCTGTTGGTACACATTACTAACGGCATATTGACCTCGGAATACATGTACAGGCGTTGAGTGTGTTTCATTACACAGAGAAGAACTTACATGTGATGTGTTTCTGTGCAGTCACTTTTCCTGGATGACAGTGTGGAGGACATTAAGGAAACCTTTTGTAATGTCAGCATCTTATCAACTGTGTTAGAACTGCCCGCTTTCTCTCCAGTGACCCTCTCAGAGCTCTCTCACATGCTGTGTACAGCAGACATCAACACCATAGCGATTCTGCTGAAAGATGGTGCGAAAACTGGACTTGCGGTGACACAGGTTTGCAGTTTATACCTCTGAAACAAGTAGATGATTTTTTTTAGAGAAGAGAAAGATTGGACTTCCATGCATGAACTGTACATGCCTGTATGTTGATCTGGGTGTACCTGCACATATGCAGTTGTGAGCAAATTACACTGGAATGAAACATAATTATCATTATTTAATATCATTTTCATAGGCAGCAGTAATCAATTTTTCGTGTCTGTTTATGAAATGATACAGTTTTCTGTTGTGTGCTCAGGTTTCATCCTAGCAGGTTTATGTTACTGTATAAAAAATAATCTTTTTCTTTCATAGATTATAGGTTCTCTCACAGCTAGCTCACTGGAAAAGGAAACTTGGATTAGAAACTTGACCAACAGCATTGTGGATTTAATCTCAGAACTGCAAGGAGTTTCAGCCCTCTTTGACTTGTTTGGTAGCGGTCTGAACAAGGAATACCTGATGAAGAATGCAGATGCCATTGATTCTCTTCTGCAAAGTTCCTCCCTTCAGCAGATAGTCAGCAGGTGAGATTCTTACCCTTGTAGTCAAGAGGTGAAACCATGATAGTTAAGGTCCTCATATTCAACAGGTGAGGCACTGATAGTCAACAGGTGAAACCCTGATAGTCAACAGGTGAGACCCTTTTAGTCAACAGGTGAAACCCTGATAGTCAACAGGTGAGACCCTGATAGTCAACAGGTGACACTCATAGTCAACAGGTAAGACCCTTCAGATAATATGCACCTGTCCCCATGAATGTTGAAAGGGAAGGAAATGACCTTGAAGCCTTTGAAAATTGTACTGTATTGAGACAGAATTAAAACTTCTGTACAGTGAATATAAATGGAGAGGCTTGTTTATCTTTAAAGTCAATTGCACTTGACTTCTTTTTATGTTCATTTGTAAAGAGAAGATTAAATTTTGAGGCAATATTGAGGAAGCTGTCTCGTTTTGCAGCCTCAAGTCAATTATTGACAGTCTTCAGTACTTGGTGACTGAGGATAGCAAACCAGTTCTTAAGGATCTGCAGGTTTTTGTGGATGGTGTTCTTGGCCTGGACCTGATAAAGTCATACATGATCAATGCAAGTATGTGTCAAAAATTGTCACAGAATTGTCAGTTGTCAAAAATTCCTTCTTGAAATGTATATAATAGATTTCTGTGTTCCTTTATCTGAAGAATCTGGATTTCACAAGAATGGGTGTTTGATGTAACCTTTGTATGAAGGGTGTGTTTGTGTGCAAGCATGTATGAATGTGTGCATAAACATTCAGGGATGAGTTGGATGGCTGGAAGGTTGTACAGTAGACTTCAGGTGGCCACAGCTATGGTTGGATAAGAATTTAAAAGTATCAAAATGTTTTTCCTTTGTAAGCATAGGGAAGTTTCTTTTTTCATTATGGTTTACAAGAATAGCAGAGTGGCCATATTAATTTGAAGCTTCTTTTTAAATGATGTGTGCTTAGAAAATGTATTCTGTGCAGCTCGTGTGTCCGACCTCGTCAAGAATGCTGCTGCTGTAAAGGAGTGGCTCTTGATTGACCTTGGATTCAGTGAGAATGTGACAAATGCATTGCTGGATAGCACTTTCTCCATTCGAGTGGTGAGTCAGACGTCATGATACCTGGGGGTGGGGGGTGAGAGAGAGAGAAAGAAGCAGATGAATGAATGTATATTACAGAGACATATAAATATGAATGTGAGCAAGTTCAGTGAGAGATCAAAGAGAGTGATGTATATATTTGTGACTGTTTCAGATCCATCTGTGTGCATTATCAAGTTCCTCTGTGCATGCTCCCCATTTTTTGTGCATATTTGCATAGTATTCACCCACATATGCATATATTAGCTTGAAGATTCGTGAACATTTTGTTTTAATCTGGACTAATATGTGTACCTTGGAAAAGAACTATCCTCAATGACTGATAAACATCTACACCTGTTTGTGAACCTCGCAGTTTCTGAACATCAGTTCAGCGATCAGGGATGATGAACCATGTGCCATCAGACTGCAGAGGTTTCTCATCCCCACTGGAACTGCACAGCAGAAGGAGGAACTAACTGACAGGTTTTGCAGTTTGAGTGAAACAGAGGTGGGATCCTTCTTTGAGATGTTGATACCCCGTCTTGAGATCAGCGACCTTCTGCAGAAAGTAAGTGGCTTGTGACTGCTGGTGATCCAAGTCCTCAAAGATGTCGATAACTTTGACTGTCATAGGTTTTGTAGGTTATCTGTAATTCTTACAGATCCGCTCCAGAATTTCTGATATCACTGAGACCTCCGGGACTTCAGGCTAGCCTTTTTTCATGCTTCCATTTCCCTCCCCCCCAAGCTTTATATATATTATATATATATATGTATTTGCACTGTCTGTGAAAAGAGGACCAAAAGTCCAACAGGAATGCTGCCTCTTGGGAAAAGGTTATCTGGTCGAACAATGTAAAACTTGCACTAGTCGATAAATTGTGAAGCATTAGCTTCTGCTTGTTAAGTGAATGTACAAAAATGTCAGTCAGGAAGCATTTTATGAAGTCTGTCTCATACTGTGCTTCTGTTGAAAAAAGCCAAGTACATTTTACTTTGCTCATCATCTTTTTCAGTATGTAACAAGTACAGGCAAAGCGTTCCTAGCCAGAATAAACATGACCCAAGATGGGGTTGGCACTATGCTGGCCAAGCTGAACAACGGAAGCAAAGTCTTGCATGAAATGGCCTCATATTTATTAACCAACAGAACAGGATCTGGAAATTTGAATGAAATCTTAAACTTCCAGGAAGGAGGTCAGTGTTATCGGCAGCTAGTGTTTGTATTGTTTTTCTGGGACGTTCTGATCAAAGATGTCTAAGACCAGGTTTCTAGAGTGTTTCTGCTTCTAAGTGTAAAAAATGCCCACCAGGTGAAAAGACTTTATAGTCATCTCTGTGTGGGGATAGGTAGTGCTAACATTTATCCAGCTGATTCCAATTAAGGAGAAAAACTATAACAGAATTGTGGACCCTTTCAAGGTGAGTGAGGATGATGGTGGTGAGCTGTCATGGTGGTGGTGATGAGAGCGTTGAATTGTAAAGATGATGATGATGATGGTAATTTGTAAGAACAGTGACAGTAACAAGAGAGCTGAATAGGCTGCTGGTTATGGAGGGTGATGATTGTGATACTGGTTAATGCACTTGTTTTTACCTAACCTGAATCAATTCCATTCTATAAAAAGGTAAGTTTTCCTAAAGTAAAATTAGTTTTAGTAGTTTTAGAATTGTGCACTACATGCCTTTTTCTTACCCAGTGGAGACATACAAAGCTTGACTCCCCAGCGTTGGTTAGTGTCAAGACAACAAGGGCGGCAACTACCACCTCCTAGCGCAATGCCACCACTGAGCTCCTCCTGTGAACTGTACTATTGCACAATTCTAAAACTACTAAAACTAATTTGACTTTAGGACAAATAACCTTTTACTCCTTTTAGAATTGTGCATTACATGCCAAATCCTGAAAAGGAGTTGGGGGGTGTGAGGCCCTGTCCCCCTAACAGGGTGGAAACTGCCTCGAATTGGAGGTCAGTAGGTCAGCGACCTCACCCAAGGTGTTCAGCATAGCGCCCAGTGTGAAGTGTAACAGTGCAAGTGGACGGAAGATGGCACATAACATTGTGACGTCAAGACACGAGGTGAGGGTGGTGCACAGATCTGTCTATGCCAATTGCGTGCGAGGGGATCCATATTGCAACAAGCATGCAAAGGGCGCAAGTTGGGGGGCAGGTGCTCCAGGGCAAAAACCTAAGAAGCGTAGCAGAAAGGAATGGCAGGATGCAGGGCATCAGCAGCCCACAGACCGTACTCCTTTGTCTTTTTCTCTGAGCAGAAAAAACAGTTACCAAGCCCAAAGGGGTGTGAGAGGTGCTGGGACAACAAGTATGGAGGCACGCGGGACAAGCCGAAGCAGCAGACCGGCTGCATGTGGGCGACACGAAGACAGAAAAACACTCGCCACGGGCACTGTGTTTTTCTGTCTTCATGTCGCCTACGTGCAGCTGGTCTGCCGGTTCGGCTTGTTCCATGTGGTCCCATTTGCGGATGTGGGTTTGGTTGTTGCCCAAGGCAAAAACTGAGCAGAGCAGGGTGCAAGTGCCCTAAGTCATATGCAGTGAGCCAAACCAATTGCAGACCAAAGGCACACAACAGGCAAGTGAACATGTGCACAGCATGCATATGCAGGAGACCCACCCCTCGTATGAAGGCAAATAGCGCCGCATGGAGGGTGCCATCAGACAAGCACAGGGATGGAAGTCAACCGCCACGGACCGTGGGCATTGTGACACTAACACGGACACAGGTGCTTGTGCAACAGGTATGTGGAAAATGCGCCTCATGCTGAAGCAGCAGGTCAGCCAGTAGAAACACATTGGTTAGGACGAAACAACGCTGAAAGTGAAACGCTGTGCTAGGAGGTGGCAGTTGCCACCCTTGTTGTCTTAATGCTAACCAACCCTGGGCATTCAAGCTGTGTATGTCTCCACCTGGTAAGAAAAAGGCATGTAGCACACAATTCTAAAAGGAATAAAACACACACAACATTCTCATTTTTAAAAAAATCAGACTTGATTTACCCTTTGTTTTACAGAATCACAAGCATTTGTAGCACTCCAGCCATTTTTGTGCGGCAGTTCTGAAGATGTGGGAGATTCATTTGGAATCGGCATGAAGGTCCAGAGTTCCAGTGCTGGTTCCAGTGGCATTAACCCCGTGGAAGAGGCAGAAATAAAGGGTGAGAGCTAAAGACTCCAGCATGCTTCAGTAGCTTCTCATCAGATACCTGGCTGATGTCACTGGCTTGAAGCTCATAAAAGGAAACTTTATTTAGTGATGTCTTATTTGTTCAGATTTCACTTTCATCTGTCTCACATGCATTGCGAGCTTGCTGGTGTGCATATGTGCACACATACATGCACATACATAGTCTCGTCAAGCTGTGCTTATTGTGTCATCTGTACACAAATCACTCAGTCTTACTGAGACATACATTTTAACTGATCTAAACCTAATCAGTCTCTTGTTTGCATGCGTATGTGCCTAGCTCATTCATTCCTCTGTTGAGCCATGCACACAGTGCACAGTACCAGCATAAAATATTCCTGTTTTTTAATATAAAAATCAGATTTTCAACAACAAAAAGTTGTCACGGAGGACCACCTATGAGATATTGTTTGTTGGGTTCATTCCTGCACAGGAGATTTTTGCAAACAGCTGTACCAGAAAATAAGAAGATCCAAATATGGTTCAGTTGCCTGGGCGTATGTCAAACCCATTATGCTTGGTAAAGTCTTGTACACACCGGACACGCCAGTCACTCGACAGATAATCCAAGAGGTGGGTGCTGTCTTCTTTTTAAAATGTTTTTAACTGAGAGCTTTGGTTCAACAGTTGTTGGTTTTTAGTAGGTGGCTGTGATTATTGGTACCAGCTTAGTCAATGTGTTGTCTTCCCATGGCCATAGCTCATGGTTCTTTCAGGGGAGTGAAGCTGCTCATCCAGAATTATTGTCTTTAGAATTATGCTGTATTTAAAAATAAAAATAAGGTTCATGATTCCAGTTTTTAGTCATTACCATTCCTTGCTTGCAGTTTCTTCTTGCGTCTGCTCTCAAATGTTTTCATTGTTTCTTCCATGTTCATCTGCAGACCCAGTGGGTATTTACCCAGCTTTCAGAGGTGAAGCGAGTGGCAAAGATTTGGTCTGAAAAAGCTTCACTTCTTGCGAACTTTACAGATGGAAGCTTTGACATAGGAAGTATAAGGGTGAGTATTTTCTTCCATTACAGTGGGTTTTTTTTTAGCTATATAATAAAAAGGAACATGCTTCTTCTGCTTGGAAATAAAATTTAAGTTAACAACAGAGGAACTGAGCCAAGCTACAAACGACAGCCACAGGGTCAACAGTTTCAGGGCATTACCCATGTGTCAGACCAACACAAACAGATAAAGACAAAAATAAATAAATAAATAAAAATACAAAAAAAAACCCCAGGCCCTTAGCTAAGTGAAGTCAAGTGGGTTGCACAGTGTGGGATGAAACTCTTTATCTGTTTTTGTCTTTATCTGTGTTGTCCTGACAAAGGGGTAATGCCTGGAAACTGTTGATCCTGTCTGTGCATATATTGTCTGTAGCTTGGTTCAGTTCTCCTGGGGGTATTTTACAAGTATTTGTTGTTAAGATCTCCACGTAACATATTAATTTGCGTTAGATATTTACTTTAATCTTAGCTCCTTGCTAAGTTCAAGGTAAAGATCTAGTTTAAGACTTAGTAACTTAGTAAGACTAAGAAATGTTACACAGACGTCTTTTGTTATGTCTGTAGGATGCCCTGAACAATGACTTCGTAAAAGGTGTTGTGTCATCTGCCATTGGTGTGGATGCCAAAAGTCTTGTCCTGGGGCTTGATGCTGTTGAGTCCAATGATTTCAATTCAACATACCTCAAGAAGCTTCAGTCTGTGGCAGAAGCTGTGTACAACTATACATCCTGCATAGATCTGGACAGATTTGAAGGAGTTGCCACTGAAGTGGAGCTTGAAAGAAGAGCAAAACTGCTACATAAGGATAATGCATATTTAGGAGGTAAGAACTGGTCTTGTTTCTGAGAGAATATTGTGATATTTCTGACGGAAATACTTCACTCTTGCATTTGCTGTTGGTGATTACTGCAGTGTTCTATTTTTATTTTAGGGTTTGATTTACAGTTTGGTAGTACAGTTCACCCAGCTGTGAATGGGCATCTAACGCTTTACAGGTTTGGGGAAGGAAAGCAGAAGGGATGGATGGGTACTGTGTGCACAAAGCCGACCCAGACGAAACTGAGGTCTGTGACACCACAGTTCTTAACAATTGAAAGGTCAAGAAACTGTGTATGTCCTCTTGCAGAAACATGGAACAAGAACCTCTTCCCCATCATCAACGATGTTGTAAGATGAGTAAGCATTATTATACAGAGGGATTATGTTGTGGTGTACTGTACCAAACATGCTGTATCATCCTTTCCAGGTATTGTCTTCTTAAACATTCCAAGCTCAAACGGCACAAACTCCCGGCGGAAACGGGATGCAAACCAAGCGTTGCCAAAGCACATTATGTACAAAATCAGAATGGATATGGACAATATCAGAACAACAAAAATGTTAAAGGACAGGTGAGATCATGACTGCACGTAAATGAGAGAATGGACCCATGCGTGTGAACACCTACCATAGTAGTATTGTCTTCTGACATCTGTTGTAGAGTGAAAGACAGTAGAGAGCAGTTAAGGTGGTTAGAAGTGGGATTGAGAATAAAGAGAAGTCATTCTCATTAACAACAAGTAGCAAGATTTCATTTTGCTGAAGTATACAGTAGGCGTGTTTGCTTTTGGGATTGTGGTAAAGCAGTGAGATTTTAGGTGCATACAGAATACGTTACTTTGCACTGATTTAAATTTAAGTGCTTAAAGGCTTTTTATTGCTGCAGGATATGGGTGCCAAAACCTGACGATGATTTTGCAAATGACATGCGATATCTACGAGGGTTCATGCAGCTTCAGGATCTGGTGGAAAGTGCAATCATCCGCCTGCAGACTGATATACCTCTTGATAACTTGACAGGAGCCTCAGTTCAGCAGATGCCATACCCTTGTCACACACAGGACATGTAAGCGATTATGAGAGAGAAACAGAGTAGGTACTGGCATGGCAGTTAGCCGCTGCCCGCCGCCATCTAGTGTACAAACCCATGATAATGACCCCTTTGTAAACTGGAAAATTACATGGACATTTTCATCTTTTTATATTATTTGAATGAAAATCAAGCCCCTCCTCTGTCGTACTTTTCATTTCCATATGCATGTATCACAATATGTTTAAGAAACAGTGTAGTAAGACAGCTTGAGATCTCGCTTCTGACACATTGTTTCATCTGTCGCTGGTGCCCGTTCAGCAGGTGCCTGTGTGCTGTGATGGCGCCTTAGTTGCTAATGCTGTGTGAAACACCAGACAAACAGCAAACCATGAAATGTACACAATTTTGCTTCCAAAACAGATTTTTCACCAGCTTGCACTTTTCTCTTTAGATGACATTTTATGTTGATATCACAAACATTTGCAGTTATCTACATCTGCTCGGCTCATACTTTCTTCCCATCCTCATCACCTTTGCCTGGCTAGCCGCTCTGGGAATAGCAACTCACATCCTGGTATATGACAGACAGGAAGGCCAGGAGGAGGTAACTGTAACAGAATTCTTGTGGGAAATAACTTACTGTTTCTTTATAAGTGTTATAAGTTTTACACACGGGGGCACTGAAAGAGGATTATTTCTGGATATAAATATATTTTGAGGGAACTATTTTTAATGGATATGTTTCTGTTGTACCTTGACCAAGATATTTTTATGGATCAGATTGCTGATTTTATGCGTTTGTTGACCAGATTTAAAAATATTTCAGTGAGTTTTTGATACAGAAGTGATACAAGAATAACCTCCCCTTGGTTTCAGTCTTTGCGTGTCATGGGAATGGTGATGTTCTTTAACTTCTTGGCTTGGCTGTGCATCACGCTGGTGCTGATGGCAGTGGTATCTGTTGCCGTGACGGTTATTCTAAAGTATTCCAGCATTTTCTACAACAGTAACTGGCTGATTTTGTTCCTGTACTTCATGGCTTTCTGCCTCAGCTCCACAGCAATGTGGTCAGTTTCATTTTCCTTCTTTCTTCACCTTTTTCCTGACCTTCTGTCCTTTTTTAAGTCTTTTTTTCTTCCCTGGCTGTTATTCCCTTTCTGGTAATTTTTGGATTGGTTACAGATGTTTCAGCAGGGATAACACATAATCATCCCACCCTCCAAGCCTAAATTTAAAGAAGATAGTAATGTTAAGGACATAAAGATGAATGTGCTACACACCTTAATCTGTGACACACTTCTGCACAATCATTTCCTAAGAAGGTGCTGAGATCAAATTAGTATGACACAAAGTTAAAAATTAACTGGCTCATACCAGCTTTTGATCATTCCAGTTACCTTGTTGGAGCATTTTTCACAAGAGTGACTCTGGCCATTCTGACAATGTTGATCATCTACTTCCTGTCATTTCTGCCCTACATCGTCCTTGTCTCCATGAATCTGCAGATGATGCAGTGGCAGAAGGTTCTTGCGGTGAGTTACAAATATTTCAATCAGTTACTGGGCCTGATTTCACTGAAAGGAATCCAACGTGCCAGCACATTTCTCTTTTGAATGCTAGTCCCATCAGTTGAAAAAGACAAGAAAAGAGGGCATTTATGACTGGGGGCTGGGTGGGGAGAGGTTTATTACTTTAGTGCCCCCCCCCCCTTGCAGTGTGATTGTAGCCTTTCTCCTCTGTACTTGAAGCTTACAAAAAATTAGTTTATGGCAATCTTCAGTTCTTTCATTGTATAATGTTTGGAAATAATACATGCTTATTTTTATTTACTTTTTCTTTCTCCTCTAGTGTTTGTCATCAACGACAGCCTTTAGTTACGGAGGCTACTTTATAACACGACTTGAAGAGCAGGCCATTGGCATTCAGTGGGGCAATGTGTACAACAACCTGGGCGACTCACTCAACTTTGCATGGATGTGTTTCATGATGTTGATCGACAGCGGCATCTATCTGCTCATTGGCTGGTATATCAGGAATGTCAAGCCAGGTGGGTCTAGAATTATGGTAGTAACTGGTGTTTCCTTTATCGTCTGTTACCTGCTCAGCAGTTATATACACATCAGGAGCTCACACCACAGAAACAGCATGTGCAGCATGGTTAGTGTACATAGGAATAAAAATTTCCAACCTTGAACCTGCTGGAACCTTGTGAATGAGGTCATAGGTCATTGGTCATAGGTCACTGAGCATTTCACAGACTATTAAAAAACTTTGTTTAGAAGATGAATGATGTTTAACTGAAGACTGGTTTAATAATGCAGCTGTGGGATTCTTTCTTTATTGTTCCTCTTCTTTGCTGTCTGTATAAGGATATGCAGGGGAGAAACTGCTTGTGGAAAAAAAAGCATAAATGTACATCAGAGATGGTTGTTGCTTTCTAGGCAAGTATGGTGTGGCACAGCCGTGGTATTTCCCCATCTCTCCCAAGTACTGGTGTGGTTGTTGTTTCTTTTCGCAAAAGTCTAAGCCACTGCCTCCTGCCGTTCAAGATGATGGTAAGTACGTGTGTGATCTCTGTGTGTCGGTGAGTGAAGTGGCTAGTAGGGGATAGGACACGGATTGAGGGTGCTGGCTTGCTTGAGTACTTGGTTGCATGTTTGTGGTGGCACCAGTCTGACTTGAAACTGTTGCTTGCATTAACATAATAACTACATTTATAATATTTATAGCTACATGTATTTATAGCTACACGTATATCATACAAGATGTAAAAGAGAAAAACCGATACTGACTAATCAAATAAAGATTGAGAAACATTATAAAGGAATGTTATGTTGGATGTAAGCTTTAGTTTTAAACAATTTATAAAAAAATAAAGAATATTTATTGTAGTGTCTTGTGTGAACATTTTTTTTGTTGTTTTGGTTCTCAGTGCTATATGAGGATCCCCCAGACAGTTTGGCCATTGGAATCAGTGTGCGTGGTTTGCGCAAGACATTTGGTAAGGCTGTGGTGGTCCCTGGGCTTGATGTCAACATCTACCGTGAGCAGGTCACCACTTTGCTGGGTCACAATGGAGCGGCTAAAACAACAACAATGTGAGGCACTTTAATGTCCTCTGTGTGTTTTTCACACAGTCTTCTTACTGATCATTGGTTCTCTAGAGAAGAATGTGTTATTATTAACACAAGCATATGCACACATGATTGTGTTGAAATGTCAAACAGTGACAGTGTGATTTTGCTGTGATGTCGGATACTGCATTTAATGATTGTGTGGTAGTGTCAAACAATCCATATGATGATTATGTTATGTCACCAAAAATGCATGTGAGATTGTGTTGTAATGTTAATGTTTGAGGTGTTGATGTTGTAAAATCATACAATACATGTGCTGAATGTTGTACAGGAACATGCTAGTTGGGGTGCTAAGTCCCAGTGCAGGCCAGGTGTTGGTGGATGGAAAACCTGTCAGGGGTAAGACAGGTGTGCTTGGCATCTGCCCTCAGTACAACAGTCTTTATGAGTTGTAAGTATGTAATTTCTCATACATACTGATCTTAGCACTTTTGGAGCTGTGAGTGCCTAATTACATTGAAACATTTGCTTTTAACACAAGTACAGTCCTTCTGAATTTTGAGTACTGGGCTCATTAAAAACATGTGCCCTTAGCACAAGTAAAGTGTTTTGGAGCTGTGAGCACCTTATGACATGTACACACCTGCCCTTGGCATAATTACTCTGAGTTTTGAGTACCTAACTACTCACACGTAACTGCCCTCAGCACAAGAACAGATTTCTTGAGTTGTGAGTACCTAATTGTTCATACACATGCCCTTAGCACAAGTACAGTTTTGGAGGGTTGTAAGTTATAGGTATGTACACTGTATACACATGATTGTGCTTGGAGCAATCTCAACCTGTATTATCTGTATCTCCAATATTGCATGGTATGTATAATCACCACTGTTTTGTTGGAGTCTTTTGTCTGTTTTCCATATCCTCATAATATTGTGAAATTGTGTATCCCACATTAGTAGTTTCAGTCAGTTATCCAAATCGTTTTCTTGTATCTCATATCTTTTTTACAGTCTGGATTTCTTGCTTCATTTTTACATATAAATTTATGAATATATGAATATATAAAAGTATAAATTTTTAAAAATTTTAGCATGACTGTCATGGAACACATGGAATTTTATGCTGGGGTGAAAGGTCACCAGTCTGCTCGTGAAAGAAGGGAAGAAATTCTTAAGTAAGTTGCATCATAATAATCAAGACAAACTTTCCACCTTTGTTTAAGGAGTAAGGGAGCGCTTGACTTAATAGAACTGAACAACTTTTGCTGTCATTTGTGTGATTATATTGATACGCTCATGACAATATTGTACACTCCATTGTTATATGATACGCTTCCATGTTTGTCAAACCAGCCATTGCTTTAGTATTGTTGCATCATTTAATTTGCTCCTTTGCTGGTTTACTGCCAGTAAACTTGTGAGATATATTGTTTACAAAATATTCTTCATCCTCACAGACTCCTGCATGATGTAGATCTGTGGTGCATGAAAGATGTGCCAGCCAAGAAGTTGTCTGGGGGCATGCAGCGACGCCTTTGTGTGGCACTTGCATTTGTTGGGGGTTCAGAAACAGTTGTTTTGGACGAGCCTACCAGTGGCGTTGATCCCCACGCTCGCAAAGACATCTGGAACCTCATCGCGAAAAACAGACCAGGTCCGTGGAGTGTTCGGTTTTTAGCTTCTCTAAACCAGTTTCTTTGTTTAAAGTTTGGCCATTCATTGCTTTGAGATCCATGTGCTGCATAACATTGGTTTTTATTGTGTAATGTCCTGTTGCAAGCGAGGAGCATATCAGGACGGTGTTGCTTGAGACAACGTGCTGCCAACTTGGGAACTACTGTCACAACACAAGCTTCAGTCCCACCCAGTCACATTATACTTACACCGGGCCAACCCGTCCTAGTACTGTTCCCTGTAGTGCCAGGCATCTGGCAGGGCAGCTAGTAGATTGTCAAGTTTTAAGTCTTAGGTATACATCGGCCAGGGTCCAAACCATCAACCTCTAGACTCGACAGCTGATGCCTTAAATGTTAGACCACCAAGGCAGTTGTGCTGTACAAGAGTTTAAGTGATTTTGCAGATAATGATGATGAAGAAGAAGTCATGAGTTGGAGATAATGGTGACAATGATAGTGCGTGTGCATCAGTGCAGTGTAAAGTACAGAGCTTGGCTACATTAGGCCAAACAGATTTGTACTTGGTGCTTTGTAACAACAAAGATGTCGAAATGTTTACCTGCATTCACTGATGCACTAAGTTTCTGTTATCATGGATGTCATAATGTGTAGTCACGTGATGAAGTAACGCAACCCAGCCATTGATGTGGAGTAGATCCTACTTTCATCTCTGTACATAACAGAGCATGTTTACAGTTGCTAGTGAGAAACCCCTTACAAGTTCATTGAGGAGTCCTTATTATCAGGGGTTGAAAGACATTCAGTCACTGAAGACTGTCAGACCCTAAAGGTTCACAAAGGTGAAGACACTTCTTGTTCGTGTCATTATTCTCCACCTTTGAGTGTTCTACTTATTGAATTCACCAACATTTGGTTGAGTGAGGGAACATCAGTTTTTTTTCAATGGATGGCAAGCTGGGTTGTTATCTAGCCGTTTCTGTTCACAAGGTCGAACTATTCTGATGTCGACACATCACCTGGACGAGGCTGACATGCTGAGTGACCGCATTCTGGTGCTGCAAAGCGGGCGTCTACGATGTGCTGGCTCACCAGCCTTCCTAAAGGACAGATTGGGTGGAGGCTACAAACTAACCCTTAGTTTACTTCCTTCACAGCAAATTCAGGATGAGGCAAGTCATGGGCATGAAATATTACTTTAAGTTTTTGGGTAAATAGTTATTCTATATATATTTATGCATTTATGTCAGGATTTTCTAGGTGTTGGGAGCGGAGAACTCCTTAAATATGTTTATCTCTGCACTATATTAGAAGCATGTTTGTTGGAATATAACACTGGAAATAAACACATGTATAAAGTGAATTTTTTGGCTTCCAGACTGATGAAAAAGCTTCCACAGCTTCAAGTTCCTCTAGCATAGAATGTAAGTACACATTTGTGGCGTCTTTATGCTTGTAGACAGTGCTTCAGAACAGACAGCACACTGTTACTGAAATGTTAGAAATCATTGGATATTAGAAGACTTTTCAATCCAAGGTGGTTCATAATTTGTGGATTTCTTCAAAGCTGAATTATATTGAATGAATGTAGTAATATGGGCTTCTAACTGACACAAACAAGTGTCATCATTATCATTGCTTTCATCACTTGCGCCACATGTTCTTGTCATTTACTGTCTGTAGCCACATTAGTTCCATTGTCAATCATGCATCCCTGACTGCTTCATGACCAGGGTGAATAATCAGAGAAGGGGTGTAAAGAGGAGAGGGTGCAGGCTTTATGCTTTGGAGATGTCACACCATCATGCAGTGAAAAAAAATGACGTAAAGGTAGGGTATGTCGGCAAAAGTTTTGTCAAATCCACTGTCTCACTTCTCGATGTCAGTGACCATGCAACAGGCACAACTGATGACATTCATCAAGGCCAGAATTCCTAATGCCGTTGTCATGGAGATGGTCGGTTCTGAGCTGACAGTCCGCCTGCCTCTCAGCGAGTCAGACGATGAGACCATGTACCATTTCTTCCTCAGCCTGGATGAACATGCTCATCAGATGGGCATCCACCATTACGGCATCTCCAATACCATGCTGGAAGAGGTATTTATAAGTCAGCCTTAAGCAGCCATTCCAGCAGTTTAATAACTTCTGATAATAATCATTGGCCTTTGTTCATTTGATGACGGTTCTGGAAATTTCTATCTGTTCCACCATTCTTATGTTGTTCATGTCTGCTGGGG
>SMGT01011395.1:224201-259628 GCA_004794575.1 Lanistes nyassanus
TGCTGGGGGGGGGGTTTCGGGGAGGGGGGGTTGGTGGGGGGAATAAATCTTTGTGTGTGTGTGTGTATTTAAAGTGGACCATTATATGCAGACAACATATAGTCCTTATGCATGCCAGCACAAACTGTTTTACATATAGAAAATAAGAATAAGATATCAAGTGACATCTGAAAATTGAAAAGTTTAAAAGGCACTAAAGGTATCAACATTATTCTTTCATTTATTCTGTGTTATGCATGCTTGCCTTTTCTTTCTTTCATATTTTTTTATATTTCTCTTATTTATTTATATGACTGATGCTTGCATATGCATCTTTATTTGTTATAGCATCTTGGCTGTTACTGGTTTTTTAAAATCTGGTGAGATTTATTTTTTCTTGTATCTCTTAGGTCTTCCTGAAAATCACGGCAGAAATCAGCTGTGAAATGTCTGGGACAGCAAGCAGCAGAACTTCTTCAGCAGACAGTGAATCTTTCTCAACGGCCAGTGAAAGTGAGTAAAGACAACTGTCTTTTTCCAAAACACACTTGAGCAAGATCTCAGACTGTTATTTAAATAAATGATTCACATGGTAGATGTTAGAATAAAATGATTGCAGTGAGAGTTGGAACGTTTTAATGATTTTGCTAGTTGAATAAGCATGTTGGTCTGAGGGTTTGATTAGCCCATAATTCAAATTTTGAGTTTTGAATTCATAGAACAACAGCAACAAGAAAACTCTAACCAGGTTGGTATAGTGGCAGTTTGAAATGCTGCTAACACAGGAGAGGTCATCATTGCTGTGGAGAATTAACTGAAGAATGTGCCTGTGAAAGACCTCTTCCAGTTTGACCAAACGTTAAAATATCTGAAAAGCATACATAGGAAAGAAACAGGTGACTGTGGCTTAGGGTACCTATGTATAGGTACAACAAAAGGAACTTAGCCAAGCGAGAGTTTGACAGACAACAAGTCAATATTTCTTGTCATAGTCCTTGTCAGCTAAATTATCTTTATTTGTTATTTGTTATCTGTCTTTGTGCCATCCTGAAGAAAGGGTTATGCTCCAAAATGTTGACTTGTTGTCTAACTCTTGCTTTGCTAAGTTCCGTTTGTTGTACCTACACAGAACAATTTCAAAAGTGAGTGCAACTCTGATCCCTTCTAGGGTCCATTCTTCATTCAAGCCATTTGAGAATCGACCCAGGTGTCACTGGCTGTGGTCTCAAGTTCCAGCAGTTGTGGGCTCTGCTTCTGAAGCGCTTTCACCACTACCGGCGCAACTGGCGGATGGCGATCACTATCATCATCCTGCCATTGCTGGCCTTTGCTGCAGCCATGGGTTTCACCACCCTGCGGCCAGACGACACGAACATGCCAAGCCTTGTCATGACTCCTGCCTTGTACTCGCCAGACAACTTTGCTTTCTTCCAGTGAGTAGTCAGCGCAGCTGACATGGTCAGTGAGTCGTCAGTGCAGCTGACATGGTCAGTGAGTAGTCAGTCCAGCTGACATGGTCAGTGAGTAGTCAGTGCAGCTGACATGGTCAGTGAGTCGTCAGTCCAGCTGACATGGTCAGTGAGTAGTCAGTGCAGCTGACATGGTCAGAAACACATACACACCTAGTCTTAGCTGATCATGAGGCCAAAAGCTTTTTTCATGAAAACTTTAAAAAAGTCAAAGAATTGATTTGATTATATTTTGAACACTTTGAGTTGTCCATACTGGTACTCATGTTCACTTAGTTGGCTTTGTTGTAGTGGAGCCAAAGAGATGCAGGTGTTGGGTGGGATAGGGTGATGCAGGAGTGAGAAATAAAGAGCATGGCACAGTTGGATTTGCAGAGCACCAGGATGAACATTGGATCTGACCGACAGGATATTACTGCCATCATATTCATTGCTTTTTGATTTAGTCTAGCCAGTAACTCGTGTCATTGTAGTCTATCCCAGAAAAAACAGTATACTAGGCCCAACACCAATAATGAATAGCTGCCATGGTTTCCAGTGAATGGGGAGACAGGACTGGGACACCTTGATTATTTTAATCACCTACCCTAGTTGCTCATTTTTTCACACACACATATTTAGTAATATATTGTTGTTAAGATATGGCCTAAATAAATTGTTGACCCACTTAACTCAGTTGCTGCCCGCCATATTGAATTGGTGGTCATTCATGTAGAGTACGCTTAAGGCCGCATATGTAAAAACTGCAAGAAATAAACATAAGCGCTACAGAAATGAATCAAACTGATTTTTAAATCTAAACAAATGTCGAATAAAATCTGTATCACCTTAATCTTTGCCATCTTCACAAAGTCAGCTAAAAACCAACAGCAGTGAGGTAACTGAAATCCACCGTGCACAAAACCTGCCTTATGTACTGTCATGCATGCCATTCTGGTCAGCTGAGGGTATATGCAAAAAACCCATATGTATCACTTAACTCAACAACATCGTAGGTTTTCAGACTGTTACTCCATTGCAATCGTAGGGGGACACAGATTTTGTCGTGTTTGAAATAAATCCTGCTTGAAAACTACCACAAGTGTAGTAATCTACTTTACATATTTCAAAAGATCATTTTTTGAACATCAAAATAATTATACAATCGTACTGAAAAACTGTTAAATAGTCCTTACTATTTGGCATTAGACTTAGTCACTGTATCAACTGTACACGCCTACTCGATTTCTTCCGCCATATACATATGCATACAAGAAGGCATTTAATTGTGCACACAGCTGCACACATAAACGTATTCCACTGTGGCTTGGCATTGTACTTGTGTAAATGGACTAAATGTTTAAGAGGTGCTGGAGGATATCTGTCAAATTTTTTAATTTTATACTTAACTTATATGTTGTGCTAAAAATATTTTGATGTAGGAAGAAATTTGGGTTGGCTTTTTTTCCCAAGAAAAAAATGTTTTCCTCATAAGCTTCTCAGTTGTTTTCCAGAATAAGGTTGCTAACTGTTGCCAGTTAGACCTGTGAGGACATGCCACAGTCAAAACTGATTTTTTGTAAAAGAAGAGTCTTTTGACAGGGACAAGAGTGGCCTGCCCATGGGTGACCAGTTCATGAAGAAGCTGGTGGAGGAATCTGTAGGTGTGGGCACCACTTGCATGGGAGACTACGACCCAGGGTGAGAATGAAGCATGGTCTTGAAGATCCTGGTACAATTAGATTTGCAGAGCAGCAGAAAAGAGATTCAGCTGAGCTTGTTTTCGCAACCAGTGATTCCTTAGACACTGAATCACCATGGAAAAATGCAGCATCGTTTAAGTCCCCTCCCCTATTCAAAACTGAATTGTTCCTATCAAAAAAAACATAGATTGTATTCTTTGTTTTATATTCAGCATGTCTTATTCAGATGGTTGTTTTCTTCATTGCTTTCTGAATGCTTTGGTGGTGTTCTTCACTCAGGATACTTCACAAGTGTCTTGAACCGAGTGGATTCAAGTCTTCTGGGAAGATTGAACAGTCCTGTACATGTAGGGACTCAGATTATGTGTGCATGCCAGGATCTAAAGAGGAAGATGTCACGCAGATTTTGTCACGACCTGACATCTACCTGCAGAACTTGACTGGCAAAGATCTTGACCAGTACCTTCTCTCTTCATTTTACAACTACATGGAGACCAGGTGCCTATACGAGCTGTGTCAATTTCCCCTTGCTCTGTTCATCTTGTGGTTATGCTTTACTGTTGCTTGCATCACGTACTCTCTGTCTCCATTAAAGTCTAGCACCAGCTAGAGAGTGCTGTAGAAACTGCTTCACATAAATGAATGTCAGGAGAGCAGAAACGAATCTAATCCCATGCAGTAAGCAGTTTTCATTGTTATGTCAAGATGGTTCAGTTTCTTTCACCTTATGCAGCTGTTTTCATAAGACCATCACTCTTTCTTGTGAACTCGAGATGTCCGCTGTAGGAGTGGGATGCTGACATGTGGTTATGGTTAAATAACAGATTTAGGAACCATCAAGCTTCATGAGACTTGCATGTGAACGTCTTTTTTAAAATACCAGATTTGGAGGATGGACAGCCGACCGGCCATCAGATCCAGTGAAAAATGACATGCCAACCTATCGTGTGTGGTTTAACAACAAGGGTTACCATGCTATGCCATCGTTCTACAATGCCTTCTCCAACAACTTGCTGCGGTCCTTAGTCACTTCCAATGCATCACAATATGGTGAGTCGTGTAACTGGGACAAGATGAGACCATGATTTGATGATGAACAGTTTGCATCCTCCCATAGGACTGTGCAGAAATTTCTGTCACATTTCACACAATTTATTATTTGGACCCAAGCTGGTGTTTTCAGGCTGCTTTGATATGCATTCACAATGTCTGTCTTGCTTTCCAGATAAAAAAATAGCTTAGTTATGCTAGTTGTGCATAATACAGAATCAAAGCCATCAGAAGGTTTTAGGTGTTCACACAAATTTTAAAACTCACACAGACACGTTAGACATTCTATATTGTCATTCTGTAAGTACAGGGATAATGTCTAAGATATCTAGGAGAATGAAGATATGTACTGAAGGGTTACAGTCCCTGTCTTTCAGCTACAGGAAATAGAAAATCATTCTTGAGGTTCCAACCCTGTGCAGGTCTTTTCATGCAAAGTCATTATTTAAGCTGCACTGAGCAAGAACTGTTTTCGATGTTTTGAAAATCATGATATTTTAATCTTGTTTGTTTGCTCTTGTCTTAAAGATGCATTTAAACAGGGCACCTCTTTATGGTCCACATGCTATCATTTCATTCTTAAAAACTATTAAAGTTTCATCATGAAATGGGTTTTGTGAAAAAAACAAACAAAAAAACCCCCAAAGTATTTATATTTGTGCATTTGTGGTTTACAGGTATCACACTGTTCAATCATCCCCTGATGCTCAATATGGAGCAACTGTCAGCGGACACCTTGTGAGTGTGAACAACAAATGATTTTTTGTGGAGACGGTGTGATTGTCTTGTTCTTTCTGCTTATAGCCACAGTTTCTTATGCACTGCTGGCATATGCTGGCCTGCAGTGCACTACAAACCATTTAAACTCTGTCTCTCTCAATCATGGCCACACCAAAGCACAAAAAGGGATGAATGTTGAACAAATTTACTTATATTTAGAAATTAACAAGGAGACAATGGGATTAAGATGATATGACATGATCTGAATGCAGATGGGATGAGACATCACCAATTAACCCAAACTGTGCTGGTATAATGAAATATCCGTACAGAAATCACGCTTAACATCAAAGGATGCACAGCCGCCACTAGTTATACTGTGCTTGACAATGAAAGCCACAGTCGTGGCCCATTGTGTTGTAAGGGTTAACTTTAGTTGCTTGTTGGCGGTCTTCAGCTAATTCCAGCAAGGCAGAAAGCTTTGACATTAGCAGAACTGTGTACGAGTATGTGGTACCTGTCGCACCATGCAGTCTAAATGGACATGTGAGAATGTTTGAAGCAGTGTGTACATGCTTCTTCTCTCAGGGTTGGGCGAGCTGCCGACATTGGCATTGCCATTGTAGTGCTGCTGGCGCTGAGTTTTATTCCAAGTGGCTTCATGTTGTACCTGGTGAACGAACGCATCAGCCACGAGCGACATCTCCAGTCCATCAGTGGCGTGGGAACATTTCTGTACTGGGCTGCCTCTTTCCTCTGGGACTTGGTATGTTGGTCTGTTGAGTGTTGTGGTAGAGGATTTCTGTTACTTTCTTCTTGATTTCCAGACGTAAGTTTGAGTAAACTCATGTTTGTAGTTTGAAGCAAATTAATGTTGTCCTATGCAAAAATAGTTCTAATCCCTCACACCCTCTGCTTACTTCTCAGTGCAGTTGTTATATAAAGATGTCATCAAGTAGGAATTAAATCAATGTGCTTCATAGTTTATAACAGCAGCTTGGTTTGTTATATCGAAGAAGAGAAAGATTTACTGGAATTTCAGTATGGTTACTTTCTGAGGTGTTGCTTATTTTGAGGTTTTTGTGTTCTTATAATGGCTTATGTTTATTTTTCAGTTTGTTTACACCATTATGATGGCACTGATGGTGGCTATCATTGCCATGTTCAAGAATGAGGCATACTATGCACGCAGTAATCTGAGTGCTTTTGCCTTCCTGGTGTTCATGTATGGGTAAGAGGGAGTTCATGGAATTTTCCAATTCTTAGCAACACTGCAATCTGTCTGCTACACCCTGTGGTATCCAAATTGTTTAATATGCTTACCCATGGCCTTTTTTCCCCCTAATAAATGTTGACATCTTTTTCTGATCGCTGAATGTTTCAGTCAGTTGCTCAGCTATATTCAGTGAAACATGTAATTGTGGTTTGTGTGTCTGCACAGGTGGGCAGTGATCCCTCTCATGTACTGCATGCTGCGGTTGTTCAAGAGTGCTTCAGCTGCATATCTGGTGTTGTTCTGCTGCAACCTCTTCATTGGGCTCATCACAGTCATCATTCTGTTTGTTGTCAACCTCCTGGATGTCAGAGAGGTTAGCTGCTTGTTTCAGTGTTCAGGCTGTTATGCGTGGTGCAAGAGCAACTTTTCCTTTCTGAGTGATCTTGCATCATTAGAGCCACCCTAAGCACTTCTCATCTGTTTCTTGTGTGTTCCAGGAGATGAAGGCTACTTACGATATCTTGAAGTACGTGTTCTTAATCTTTCCTCAATTTTGCCTGACCAACGGCCTGGTGGATCTTGTGACCAACCAACTGCAGTATTCGCTGCTCGCACGCTTTGGTGAGGACACATACATTGAACCTTTCACGACCGACCTCCTTGCCTGGAACTTTGTAGCTCTGGCAATACAAGGCTTTGTATTTCTCCTTCTGTCATTCTTCATCAACTCTCGCAAGAAACGTGCTTTGAGGTGAGTCATCATGTTTTTCTTGGAATGAACTACCTTTGTAAGAGTTTAACGATACACTGCATATGTCTGTGTATGGAGAAATGCGTGTGTCTATGGGCGTGTGCGTGTGTTCTTTTTACAGGTGAGAGGGATTTGTGTTTGGTCTTACCGCTTTTTAAGATTCCAGTTACATGCATGCATGAAGATCAGCAAAAACATCCTAAAAGGAAAGTCACTTTTTCTCCCCTTATATTCATGCCATGGATGTGGGGAAGGTCCACAGGTGCAAAAAATGTACCAGAGAGATGTTAGCAGCTTCAGGTGCACCTTAAGTGCTTCTTAGTGTCCCATTCTTTCATGGATCTTAAGGAGTTTAATGGTGCTGTTTCAAGTACCTGTATAAAATAAAGCAAAATCCTTGAAGCATAGTTCTCACTATGGCAGTGTTTCAATGCATGAAGGATCCTTCCCATTTTGCTCTAAGCTGATTAGCATTTTATTTAGCAGATAGCATTTATATTTGAAATGTGCTTTGTGTTTGTTTCAGCCTAACACGTCACATGACCTACCCACCAAAAGATGATGAAGATGTCTATAATGAACAGGAAAGGGTTCGCACCCAGACTACAGACGATGCTCTTGTCATTCAGGGCTTGAGCAAAGTAGGTACAATTTGAATTATATGCTTAGCTATCTTTGTAACTGATGTTTCTCTCAGTCTTTGTGTAAAACTGTCTCTGCCATCCCCCCTCCTTTTTCTATGTAGCTTTGTATTTTGTCAATAAAAATTGAATTGTATCTCTCCTCACCACCCCTCTCTCCCTAAAAAAAGAAACAAATCCATTTTTTTAATTGAAAAAAGGCTAGTGTCCACACTGTAATGATTTCTAGGACCCAAAGGAAAGGCAATGCTATGTTTTAGCTTCGTAATGTTGTGGGTAGAAAATAGAACTTTGTTTGCCCTTCTAAAAATGTGGGCAGAAAGTAACATGCTAAGTGTACCAATGTGCAGGTCTACCGCCGTGGATTAAAGAAGTTCTGTGCTGTTAATCATATTAGCTTTGGTGTTGGCAAAGGCGAGGTGAGTCTCACAAACACTTTTTCTGGTAACTTATGGATAATTTCTAAGATTTAAAAAAAAGTATCTTAATTACTGGAAAGCGTGTGGTTTCTAAACATCATGACATTTAGAGTCCTTTCTAATCCTGAGATGCAGCCGATAGTTTGACTGGTTGTTCTTTTGACTTAAGAAAGTGAAAACACCTTTGGGAAAGTAGAAAAGAGGAGAACTTATTAAGGCCAAAATTATTTACAAATCAGACCTATGTTGTTTACTAGTGAGAAATATTCTTTTCAAGCAGAGAAAACGCTTACAGATAGCATCTCATAGCAAAGTACCTTGCATAATTTCCACTTTGGCTTGCTGAATTCTTGCTTCACAAGAGTGTGCCAGACATTGCAACAAAGAACTTTCTCAGTGTGGAAAGAGAATTTCTGGCTTGTAGGCAATGCAGATCAGATAATGCGACCTGCTACTTTCTGTGTGCAATTAAAAAAAACCCAGAAAATAAAAGTTTCTGGGCCAGAGGCAATGTGTTGGCTGTACTGTGACATTGTTTGTCAGTGCTTTGGTCTGCTGGGAGTGAATGGTGCAGGCAAGACAACCACCTTCAGGATGCTGACTGGCGATTCACCTTCCTCCTCAGGTCAAGTCTTCATCAACGGACAAAAGTAAGCATTTATATAGCCATCCCAGAATGTATACGAATGGTTGTATGTGCATTAACATCAAAACAAAATCCTGAATAGTTTCTGCTTTGGTCATGCACCCTGTCAAGCAGCATCTTGGTAGATGAGCAATGAAGTGTTTTGTTTAGTTCCATTGAATCAGTCTGTCTTAGAGATCTCATCTTAGATGTGTTATAACAGCAATAGAAGTGATAGCGTAAGTTTCTTGGCTTTTTTTTCAGTAAATGTTAAACAAGGGAACTGTACCAAGCTAGAAAAGGGACAAAGACGGAGACAATCTACATGTTTCGGGGCACTACCCCTTCATCAGGACAACACAAAAACGACGACAAAACGAAAAGGAAAAAGACTTATCTTTTGTGTCGTCCTGATGAAGGGGTAGTGCCCCGAAACATGTAGATTGTCTTCATCTTTGTCCCTTTTCTAGCTTGGTACAGTTCCCTTGTTTTACATTTAATTTGGGCTTATCCTCCAAGCGGCAGTCACTTGTTTTTCTTTTATTTTTTTCTTCTTTTTTTTCAGTGTGAGGGACCTGGGCTGCATGGGTGAGGAGATCGGCTACTGCCCGCAGGAGGATGCTTTAGACAGGTACCTGACAGGGGAAGAAACATTGCTTTTCCATGCTAGACTGCGTGGCTTCAGCAAGGAGCAAGCAAAACAAGTGAGCTGGCATTGTTTTTTTTTTTAACTTTACGTTCTACAGTTCTGCCACAGTCTCTGAGCAGAAACAGGTGAAATAAGTCTTGTACATTTTTCCAAACGAGTGTTGTAGAATTACATAGCATTGTGTGTCAAAACACAAAGTTCTAGGAAAAAATGCAAAAACATTGTTTAAATAAACAAACATGATATACAATAAAAAGTGGATGATTGAAAAAACAAAACCTTGTGAGAGAAACAAAACAGATAAACACAGGAAGAGGTCAACCCTGACCATGGTAAGCTATACAGCAAAATTTGTAACAAGCACACAAACATTATGTGTGCTTTTTTCAGGTAGACAACAAATTCATGTAAAGCGATATTATTTGAAAAAGTCACAATGAGTCTAGATTTGAGTAAAATAACCATGTATACATAATCGCAGTCTATTATCATGAACATAAGTCACAATGAGTATAGATTTCAGTAAAATAACCCTGTATATGTAATCACAGTCTATTATCATGAACATAAGTCACAATGAGTATAGATTTCAGTAAAATAACCATGCATACATAATCACAGTCTATTATGATAAACATAAGTCACAATGAGTATACATAATCACAGTCTGTTATCATGAACATGTGTAGGCTGTGATCGATCAGCTGAAGAATCTGCAGCTAGAGAACTTGGCAGGCAAAGCTGTGCACACTTACAGCGGTGGCAACAAACGCAAGCTGTCTCTTGCTGTCGCCCTGCTGGGAGACCCACCAGTCCTGCTGCTGGTAAGTGACATGGACACAAACATCAGGATCTGCCTAGACTGTCTTAGGCCACGAATGACTTGAAGACTGGGAGGTGAGACCTTGTCACAGAAATCACCGACAAGGGCGAACAAACAGTGACTTTTGTTGCTCACTCTTAATGTTTTTCTATGATACTCTGATACACGACACACTGTGACTCTGTTACTATGGCAATCTGACATATGATTACTGTTTCACTGTGACCTGATAATGTTGTTTCAGTGCAAAATGGTGACACATGGCATATTTTTACTTTTTTTACTGCAGCTTGGTGACATACAATATACTTTTACTATAAAAGAAAAACAAGTGCCTGCCGCTTGGAGGATAAGCCCAAATTAAATGTAAAACAAGAGAACTGTACCAAGCTAGAAAAGGGACAAAGACGAAGACAGTCTACATGTTTCGGGGCACTACCCCTTCATCAAGACGACACAACAAAACGACGAAAAAGACTTATCTGCAGTCAGTTTGAAGGTGGTTCTAGCATAGGTGATAGCAAGGGAGAAGAGTGGGAGGTGAAGTAAGAGGTGCGTGTCGCTATGCAGGAATGGATAGCGATGAGGCAGGGTAAGATGGCGTCACCGTGTCGCTATGCAGCAATGGATAGCAATGAAGCAGGGTAAAATGGCATCACTGTGTCGCTATGCAGCAATGGATAGAAATGAGGCAGAGTAAAATGGCATCGCCGTGTCGCTATGCAGGAATGGATAGCGATGAGGAGGGTAAGATGGCATCGCCGTGTCGCTATGCAGGAATGGATAGCAATGAAGCAGGGTAAGATGGCATTGCTGTGTCACTATGCAGCAATGGATAGCAATGAGGCAGGGTAAGATGGTGTCGCTATGCAGCAATGGATAGCAATGAGGCAGGGTAAGATGGCGTCGCCGTGTCGCTATGCAGGAATGGATAGCAATGAAGCAGGGTAAGATGGCATTGCTGTGTCACTATGCAGCAATGGATAGCAATGAGGCAGGGTAAGATGGCATCGCCGTGTCGCTATGCAGGAATGGATAGCAATGAAGCAGGGTAAGATGGCGTCGCCGTGTCGCTATGCAGGAATGGATAGCAATGAGGCAGGGTAAGATGGCGTCGCGCGGGGCCACTCATCAGGTTTCAGCACTTGCTCTATTAGTTAGGAACTCTGTGCACATGACACACAGTCAGTTTTGCTTTGACATGATGATATATGACCCAGTGTTACATTTTTACTGTGTATGCCAGCATGACATGCTGTTAGTGTTTCACTGTGACATGGTGGCACATGAATGATGCAATCTAAATATGTGAATTCGAATCACTGTTCAAATCTGTTGTGACTGCCTTCAGGCCAGTTTTTGGCTATTGTCTGCAATCTCTCAATGCCATGATTGCAGATGAATTACAAGCCGATAAAGCACTGTATGAAGAAGATGAGATTATTCCAGATATATTGCAGGCTAATAAAGTACTGTGTGAACAGGATGAACCCACAACTGGAATGGATGCTGGAACACGCCGTCTTGCCTGGAGATGTATTACTGCAGCCACACAGAGAGGACAGTCGGTTGTGCTGACATCACATAGGTGAGCATTGCTAATACAGACACTGCCTGATGCAGCACCTCCAATACAAATATTGCTTGAAGATCTTTTGGCTAAAGCCAGTGATGTGAAAGTAGTTTGTGTGTCCAGAAAACACTCTCCTAATCACAGAAAGGAATAGTTTCTGATGCTTTGCATTGGAATAAAAGATCGCCAGAATGTGTACTATTGTCTATCAGGTCTAAAGGGAACACAGTTCTGGTTGTCACATAACCAGGGTTTGCTTGCTGTGGATTGTAAACACAGTACAGGTGCATTCAGTGAGTGTCATTCATTACCTAACAAACATCAGGTAAATGTTTGTCCTCTAACACAAACTGTTTTCTTTGTGCAGCATGGATGAATGTGACTCCCTGTGCTCGCGCCTGGCCATCATGGTGAATGGGCAGCTGAAATGTCTTGGTAGTCCTCAGAGACTTAAGAACAAGTAAGGGATTAACAGAGTTCGGTGTTCTCGTCTTTGTACTTTATATACATTTGTCAGACATAAAAAAGCAAAGGCACTGTTCATCTCACTCATTTTGGGTGCTATTAATACTTAACCTGCTTAGGCAACAAAATCAGGAGTCTTCATGGACAAAGATAAAGTTGTGTTGTTATTCCAGTGTTAATGGCATGGAAAGTGTTAATTGTATTTCCACGTTCTTTTTGAGATGCTTTATTGATTTCTGTTAAATGTTACATGGCGTACATGTTTCTTCCTATTTTTTGTGCAGTTATTAAAAAGTAGCTTATGATCAAAGGTGGCATGTAGCGTAGATGCAGTTAAGATGTAGAAAGTACCCTGATATTGTATGATATTGTATCCTGAGCTTACTACATACAATTGCCTGAGGAATTAATGATGGTATATTAGTACTCACAAGCTGTATATTTGGGCTATCGTAAGAGCTGCACAGTTCATAAGTGTGAACATTTTTCTTCTTTACCTGCAGGTTTGGAGATGGCTATGTGGTGGTGCTGCACTTGCATGGCACCTCTCCAAATAAATACAATGTGGCCAGTGACTTCCTGTCTCATTTCCCTGGGTCCTCAATCAAAGTCAGCCAGAGATTAAAGGTGAGGCACTGTTTCTGTTTTCCCATTCTGCCATTCTGGATTTGCAGTTAAACCCTGTTCCACCTCATCAGCTGAACTACCAAGCCACCATCAAATTTGATTGTGGTTCTGGAGAGGCTATTATTTTACAGTGATGGCTGTCTGTGGGAGTGAGCTGTAAACAGTGTGACTGAGCCCTCTTTTCCCAGCAAAGTGGTTTCTGAACAGTCCTCTGTAAGACTGTGTGTCATCCACTCCACATACACAAGCAGTACAGATGGATTTTAAAAAGTGTTTTTAAAATACAATGTCATTTAGAGTTGATGACATTGCAAGCACATTATATATTTCTAGCTGGGTTTTTTTGGGGGGCGAGGGGGCAGCAGGGGCATGCATATGTGCATACTTGTGGGTGTGTGTGCATGCATGCATGTGTGTGTGTGTGTGTTTGTGCATGCATCGTCTGGGAGAGACATTATGTGGAAATTGTTGCTGTGGACAATAATATGACATGAACCTGCTACTTTGGTCACAGGATCAGCACCACACTATAGTTGAGATCAGCATTCCACAGGGGGCAGGCTCAGTGGCAGACATTTTTGCAGCTGTTCGGGAGATCAAAGCCATCGTTCATGTTCTGTACTACTCACTGACACAGACAACGCTCGATACTGTAAGTGAAGTTTTTTTTAAAAAAAAAAAGATGTTTCAGCTCTTTATGCCTGGTTTGGTTTACCGATTTATTAGTTTGGTTAGCCAGTTGGGTTTTCAAGCAAAAGCATTTGGTTTGGCAGGGTTTCTAGATACTTTATGCATCCTGGTAAAACACTTTGTGCACCCTGGTAAAATACTTTATGCATCCTAGCAAACAGTTAATCACCATGTTGTAGGATTCAATGATTCAAATGTTTGAAACCTAAAATCCATTTTATTTCTCTTTATAGAAAAGTGCACTTGAAACATGAAATTGTGCTAGAAGTAGAACAGAGTACAGTGTGTTAGGATATTATTTGCTGCGTGAAGGGGCTGGAGATCTGTGTCTTTTGATCATTGTCATTTTGCATAACGTATTTGGGATGAAATATTTCTCAAATGCTGAGCAGTAAATCGTTTAATAGCTGTTGCATGTTAATAGCAGCATGGAACTTCCTACTGCATTCTAATTTCTTCTACTTTTCTCAGACACCATGACTAAGTGCAGTTTCACTGTGACTCACAAGTGGGTACTAGGGACAGTCCATATAGTAATGGCAAGTCTGGTATCAAAGAAACTGATTTTAGAAAATTCTCCTTTTGTTTGCAGGTTTTTGTTGGCTTTGCTCAGGATCAGACGGATCATGGTGAACCAGATCTGAACAGTGACAGTGGTAGCATGGGGAGCAGTTCAGCAGGCAGTGTTTCTGAAAGAGACGAAAACTTCCAAAAATCATTCATCGGTGGAACCTATGCCTACATGAGCCCTCGGTACAAGGGTGACCTTGGTGATCCGTGGGATGATTCTTTTACCAGACCTGAGCACACCACCGTGGCCTTTGACAACTCGGTCTATGGAACAGAGACAATAACCAAACTGTAGACGTTCTTACCTCAAGATATCATGTGATAAGCTTTAGTCATGGACAAGACAGGAATAAATGAATATCAAATTGGCAGAAAGGACTATTCCACAGGATCTTACAAGAAATTCCTGGAGGTACTCTATTCCTGTTTAAAAGTGCTTATTGACATTTTCTGGTGAAATATTTTGTACAGTTTGGCAAGAGCAAAGCATCCCTCTTACAATTTCCAAACTCATAGAGACTAATTGACAATCCCAATCTGTGAAATAGATCAACATGTGCTTTCGTTACATGAAATTCTCCCATTGTTTTGTACCACTGAACTTTGCAGATGTTGATATTTTTGTCATAAATCTTGGTATCTTTCAGAATATAAGGCCAGTTATCAGTCTTTATAACAGTATCAGTTACACAAGAAAAGGAAGAAAAAAAAATGATAAATCCATACTTTCCTCAACTCTGCAAACAGGTTTTTTAGTATGTGAAGCCAGTCATCTGCTTTCCCAGATTTTCCACATTTGTTCCACAAATACTTAAAATGGGCCATACTAAAAGTTAAGGCAGATTATACCTGACTTTATGGATCAAATTTAGAAAATCGAGGACAGAAAAAAACTGTGTGGATTTATGCATATTATCTACTTCTGGTTATTGTTGGCCACTTTGATTGGCTCTGTCAAGAGGCATGCTGTGGCTGGCCATGGTATGCTTTTTAAATTTCAGCTACAGCTGAGCTGCGGCACTGCTGCTGGCTAAACTATGCACTTTGACTAGCCTGTCACACAGATGCACAAAGTGGATATGTGGTTATCTCCCTTATCAACAACCTGTTTACTGTTTTCCGTTGTTCAATACTGCTTACTTTTTTTTATTGTTCTTGCAATTTCTTCATTTTTGGACCAAAAAAATTGTAAGATCAGTTTGTCTGATGACATTATAAAAGAATCTATCAGTTTATAATTTACTTTCCTTCATGTTTTATTGTTACGAGATCCAAGACATTTTTACTATTTGTTCAGTCTTATTGTTACTGCACAGCAATGCAATAGCTCTAGTTTTGCTTGCAGATTCCATATATGGTTAATAAAATCAAACATTTCCTCTGAAATGGTGTTTTTGAAATTTCTAAACCCACTATGTAATATTTAAACTCTCTGTTATCTTTTTGTAACAATTATACTTTACTAATTATTAGACAGAAACGGGTTTTACAGTTGTGCGTCCAGTTCTCTGGTTGGCAGTCGCTGAAGCTACGTTAAATTTTATGTGTTGTCAACTAACAGCCCCAAGTGTTGCAATTACAGCTGGCTTCTTTAGTACTATGAATGAAAGGATCAAACCCACATTAAACTTGCAACAAACCGTCCCAAATTACCATGCAAGCAACCGGGTAACAATCACATTCAAGAAAATATGCTCTCATTTCTGTTTTTAATGTACTTCTAAAACATGTTCAATGATACCACTGAAACAACAACCACTAAAAATAAAATAAATGCTGAAAGTTTTTCAATTTACTGAACTCATGTAATTTGATGGCAGTACAATTTCATGTTTCAATTTGACATCGAAAAAATCTAATATAAAATTTTGTGAAATTCATGGGAACATTTACGTCTTTGATAAATATAGAAACTTGATAATGATCAACATCATGAAAATGAAGCGGAAACAGAATGGCATGTCAAATGCCACATGTATTGCAAAAAAGCATATATAATACAAAAATCTTGTTTCATTTTTTTATCATTTCAATCTGTAAATTGTCAAAAAGGAACAGCTTCTGACTGCTGAAAGGACACTGCATAATCATGTATAGTCTGTACACAGTCAACATCAAGTGAAACACGGCTGCCTTGCCAGCAGAGAATACACCACATCAAACCTTGTGTCAAGAGTGCAAACACTTTTGTACAAGCTATAAAGAATCTGGTTGCAGGTTTGTTTTGAAACCTGATCCAATACTTCACAAAACATAAATGGAACATGCACCCACACCCACCCCCAACACAACACACAGCTATCACGAAGCACCTTTTTTCCGAATCCTCTAGGTACTGAAAGTAAGGCTGATGGACAAATAGTGCAGTCACTTAAAGCACTAGAAAGTAACATTTGACAACTACCAGGAAAATTTTACACACAACATTCTTCTAGTACACAAGCAAGACATGCAAGATTGGGATAGTTTTACAAAGAGCTTTGGCCAACTACTTTCACAATGCAGCCATAAACTCCATGCTGGGTGTTCAGAGACTCATTGCAAGCTGGTCGGATTTAGATAGTAGGCACTAAAGTCATGTATCTAAGATGTTTTAGGACGGAGCGCAAACAGGGACAGAGCTGGAGAGGTAGCATGGACAGAAGAGGGGAGTTAAAGCAATCCTCACTGCATAGTCTCCCTTGAGCAGGAAGTGGACAGAGGCGACGTTAGAAACGATGCAAATCTCTTTTACTAGCAATCACAAGTAAGCACTTCAGTGCACTTTATAAAGAACATCTTGTTAAGAACAAGATCTTGTTAAGAACAAGATGTACTGAGAGAAACAGTTTTAAAGTCAGGCTCAAAATGGACACAATTTCTTGCTTGCTATGTGCCACAAGCATGGACGTTCACAGGTTTGCATACTTTTAATCCCATATACAAGCTTTCCAAAACTAGCTTTTTAAACAGTTTCTTGAAACAATGATATATTTTAAATATAAGCTACATTTTCACATTCCGATCACATGGATACAGATAATTTAGTGTGACCATCTGCCATGAAAAGTAAGAGGCACGTTTACTGTATCACTGGAATGAAGCAGACCAATAAACACAGTGGTGGCTTACCAGCCACATTCTGATAATCACTCTGGGGCAAAGTGGATGGAAATGTGTGGTGATTCTGGGCAAGCTGTATCACAGACAACATCCTTGATCAAAAGGCAAATCATTTTTGGAACTTTGTAATCTGCAGTCAAAATACTGGGCACAGTATCAGGCTGCTACACGTTCCATGGAAACTTCACCGTCTTATGGAATGTCCGAAAATAACCTAGAAGAATCTAAATTCATGCAAAAAGCCTTATTTTTAAAAATGAAAATCTACATGGCTTGTCAGGCTTTTTAGGTCGCAGATCTGTAGCTGAAGATGCAAAATTCACAATCAGAAGTATCTAGAGCAAAGCCCCAAACCACCAGTTGATCCCGGCATCAAGCAAGAGAGTGCGGTGGAGCTTAACCTTCAAGAGGTCTACATCTTGTAACTGACTACAAAACTCTTTATGCCACGGTAGTTCATTTAGGCAGCAGACATAGTATCCACCAGAGGTCTACATCTTGTAACTGACTACAAAACTCTTTATGCCACGGTAGTTCATTTAGGCAGCAGACATAGTATCCACCAGAGGTCTACATCTTGCAACCGACTACAAAACTCTTTATGCCACGGTAGTTCATTTAGACAGCAGATGCAGTATCCACCATGAACCACAGCAGAAGAGGGTAAATAACATTCCTTAATCAAAAATTGGACATGACAGGAAAAACTCTCTGAAACTGTCACATGCAAAACTTCTTAGGTCTGCAGTCACAACAAGCACCAATGCTTCATCACCACTGTGATACAACACTAACGCCATCTTGCTTTTTCAGAAAATGTCATGGTCAAACTGCTGAACTTAAAATTGAAACTAGTATTTAAAGTGCGGGACATCAGCCCCCCCCCCCCCAATTCCACCAATCAGGGACTCGGCAATCAACACGACTAATTAGAATTTCACAAAGCACAACAGAATGCATGCTGTAAAAGCGGAAGGAAATTACTTTCTCATCTGCCTATTAATCTTTTCTGCAACAGGTTTAACAGCACAGAATCTCTCTAAAAACAATCTAAATTCTCTGTAAATAATGTAAATAACTTCTGAATAAGAAGTCTGTGCAATATACTCAAGATGCATGGACGGCTTGCTACATCTAGAAATTCGCACAGAAAACCACATCACTCCACAGTCTGACTGTGTTGTAACATCTGTAGATATAGAAGTTAGTGTCACCATGTGCCCTTCCAGGCAGACTAGGCAGCAAAGTGTACTTAGATTAATTGTCAGTACTTACAAATCTCTGGTTATTTACATTTGTGAACAAAATTCCAACATTGACAAAATATAAAGTGAGCCAGTTACTCCAATGGCTTGCCCTCCAACAGTCACAAATATACAGAACTCCCTCACCAACATTTTGTTCAATTTTTAGAACCAACACACACTCAGAGTGCAGGAACAAACAAGCACGAGTCCTCATCCACATGCGTGCACAAGCGGAAAGGGAGAAACACATACATATATCTTTGCTCTTGCCATAGCAATAATGAGACAGAATGGGTTCCTGTTCCACGACTTTGAAACTTTACGTCTCTTATGTGATAAACACAGTGTGGCAAAAAAAAAAAAGTCTTTACAATCCCAAAGTCTATCTAGCAAAGCAATCTCTGTCCATGTGAGAGAGAAAAAGTCTTTTCCAAAAATGTTACTTTCTGTGCCTCACAAACAGGATTCATCATTGAAACTATGTATACATTTGAAAGAAGTCATTGTGAAATATTTGCAATAATGATCACCTTACATAGTCCCTATGTAGAAAACCCCCTTTTCCTCCCCATCCATCTCAAGCTCTTCTGTCTGAAGCTTTAAAAGAAAAACTACGACCAAAATGAGCAAAATATTTTAACAGCAAGATTGGCAGTCATGAGGCTATATCAGCGAGTCACATGGAACTAGAACAGTAAACTCTTTCTTGTCCCATGAATCTCCATGTTCCCTGGCTGCTGTTCAGTGTCCAATGCTCACAGTCCAGTGTCGACATCATGCAGACAAAGGAAATGCTACCTGCAGCTTGCCCATGTAAAAACTACACTTGTCACAGAACTGTTTGCCCAGCTCCTTCTTTCTTTTTCGACACAGCTGGCACTGTTCCTCCTCAGGGACGGGAGATTCGTCGCTGTTTGAACTACCAGCATCTTCGAGATCATCTAGTTCGTTATCAGAGTAAGAAATGTGTGATCCAAGGTGATCTTCATCGTCACTGTAATATGCTCTGCTGTCTGTAAATCTGGGCCGAAAAGAGCTGGACTCTCGGGCAGATTCATACCCAGAGTTTGGCTCATCCACATCTGCAAAGTGAGCAATGCTATCCGCAAAAGTCACAGACTTGCGCGGCTTGCCTTTGTTCTTTTTGTTCTTCAACACTGACTTTGGCTTCCGTGATGATGATTCTGATTTGCTTCGCACTCTCTGTACTGTGGCCTGAGGGCTGTCTGTCGTTCTGCCATCTGATCTCAGACTGTCCTGCCTCTGGCAATCTGAAACTGCATATGGCTTTGCACCTTCAAACCTTGATGCCAGAGTTCGAACACTAACATTAGAACAGTCATGGCTGCTGTCACGATCAACAGATTCTGGAGAGGCACGGGTACGTGGACCAACTTCTGAGGCAGAAAATCCTTCACCACGGCCCTGAAAAACAGAAGTGGGCATTAGATCTCAGTATTTATTTTTAGACATGCAACCCTTCTCCAAACATTTCTCCTTCAACATTTCTAATCATGAGGAATATAACAAATGTTTGGGCATATAATGGATGCTTTTAGGAGTTGAATGTTACTGTAGCAGTTTATAATGACTGGAAAAAAAATCCTTGAGCATTTTCACCCCGAGATAGAATGAGGTATTCAGACAGCTTCAACCCTCCAATGAGAGGGAGGCCATTCCCCACATAACAGCCAGAAACTCATGCTAATTTTGTGAAGCCACCAACAGGCACCACCACTACCTGCATTTAAAGCCAGATAACTTCTTCATAAATATCTTTACTAGTTGATCTTTTTAGGACATGGTCGATATTTGGGACTTGATAAAACTTTGCCAGAAAATAAAAATGTAAAATGAGCCTGAAGAAGTTTGAACTCTATAGTCTGTTGCCAGCACAGACTTTCTCATGCTACTACAAGTAATGAATGACAGCAAAATATTTCTCTGTGTCTATATGTGTATGCATGTGTAGGGGTGTGGGACACTTTAATTATAAAAATGTTCAAATGATTCAGTTATCTGGCTTGAAATAGAGTTATAATCTTGCTGGCACCATTACCCCAAAAGAATTACTGGGAGAAAAATCACAACTTCTTAAATATACTATCTACATGTATTTGGCTACCAGTTTACACAAATAAAGGCATGTTGTAGTATTTGCCTACTGGAAGGCATGCATATTGTAGGCAAATATATATATATAGGTACAACAGTTGCACATGTGATCAGCATCTAAGATGCTACAGAGAGGGACCCAACATAATCTACACGAGACATAATATTTCTGCCATGGCTGAAATATTTTTTCAAGCATTCCCAGCTCCTATTCGAGGTCAGTGAAGTTTTTTTTTCATGCACAAAAGAAAACACTGAAAGAACCAACAGAACTTAAATGAAAATATTTTCTGGATATTACACTCAGCAAGATTCCTGATCAGGCTTTATTAATATACTGTACAAAAACAAATACACATTTGAAAACCAGGTAATTTGAGAAAGGATAAGAACAGCACCAGGAAGGCACCAAAAACAACAACAAAAAAAGGCACAAACTAAAGTATGGATGCAAATGAGTCAAAGATCTGGTTCAACAATGCCTAAGAAATCCACCTTGCTGTTTTAACAGAAGAAAAAAATGTGATGGCAACAGAAAGAGGAACACTGTACCACAGAGCCAAACAAGAAACCTAAAATAAAGAAACCATACAACAGAAAAAAGCTTGCCCAGCAAACATTAAAAAAAAGGAACGGAGAATACATCCACCTGAACTAAAATTGCAAATCAAAAAGAATGCTTTTGCAGGAGATAGTTTAGACAACTTGGCAACTTATTCAAGGGAAGCAAGGTCACCTTGAAACACCCGCACATGCATGATCCAGGAAATGCCACCATACTCACCTCCAGGGTTTGTAATGGGCCTAGTTTCTCACGACCAGCATATACCCTGACTGAAGGATCTGCACAGGTAAGGATTAAGAGAGAAAGGGGTTAGCAAGGTACCTCACAACACGCAGCAATTTTGCTGGGTGCCAAGCCCTACGTTTGTGCCAGTGAACCACCTTGTTGTGCTGTTGGTCAAAATACACACCTTTAAAACTACCTTTCTCCTGCATTTGAAACAACCATCCAAAGATGTCAAAAGTTCCTTAAGCACTAAAACTACTTTTGAGTCATGATGAGGGAAACAATTCATAATAACACAAAGGTTAAGAATCTTGATGGTAAGCAAGCTCTAGCGAATAATGGTTCAAGACAGCACAGTCTGCTTTTATTGATATTTCATAGCCAAGCTTTCATGGCAAAGGAAAGGTTGTAGATGCAAAGACAATATTCAATCTTTATACCCAGTTAGCAGTTTTAATACAGTCTGAAGGAGCAAAGCGAGGAAAAGAATCCAAATGTTAACATGAGCACCATGCAAATGGCAAAGCCATCTATTAATGAAACAAACTGTTAGCAAACCCTCCATCCTCATCTCAGCTGCCATTTACTCACTGAAAGTCAAATGTACCTGGCAACCTTACTGACCAAAGAATAAATTTTTATCTTCAACATTATATGATATCCATTCTGTTTGTACTTCATTGTTAGCTGCGACAGCAGTTGTACCTGCCTTCCACACAGGGCGAGTGACTTGCGACAGATTTTTTTTATGCTGTTGTAAGAATCTCTTGCTATTAAATTTACAACCTTTTACATGTGGAAAGGAGATACATACAATCATGTAACCCACCAGCTCTTTTTAAAGGATCCGTTATTTCCTGATAAGCTAGCCAAAGAAGTGAAACCCAAGATTTGTTTAGGCTGCATTATTCATAATGAATGAGACCAAAGAAAATTTTAAACACTTTTTGGAGTTTAAATGTAGTTTTCCATAAGCAGCTGCTAGCCAAGTAAGGTAAGGATGGAGGGTGTATTGTTATTAGTACCAGTACCTGAGGGGTTAGCAGGGTAAAGAAAGGCTACTAGTTTCTGGCAGTCAGGCTGTGAGGCGCGATGGTGTGAGGTGATGGGCACACCTGACAACTGCATGCTGCTAGCTGCGTGCCTCAGTGGCCCACCCAACAGCTGTTGCTGCGGCTGGTGCTGACGAGGTCTTTGGAATTCCTGGTGCTGCTGCAGCGATGATGGAGGCATCAACACCATGTAAGTACCACTAGCAGCAGCATTACCAGGGTGTGTGGGGTGGAGCTGTGTGGGTGTGGAGACTACATGGGAGTTTGGTGGCACCCGGGCAACGCTCGTGGCCGTACGCCTACCAACCTCGGCCAAGTCTTGCTGCAGGTGCTGACTGTTAGCTGGATGGGCTGGCGTCTGCAGTCCTGGCGCTCTGGCTTTAGCGATGGATGATGAGTATGGAATGGGGGGTTTCTGGCAGGGGACTGGCCCACAGCTGGAAGCCTGCAGCTGAGATGTAGGCCGACTGCTACCCATCTGAACAGATGGGATGGTGGGTGTTGGCCCTCTGGACTGAATCTGTCCAGGTGGTGGTTGTTGTTGCAACTGGTTCTCCACAATGGCGACCTGCTGCTGCCAGCTAGAATTTGATGGTTGGAGTTGATGGCTAACTGACTTTTGCTGATTTATCTGTGGCGGAAATCCGTTCTGCTCATTCAGCTGTGATGGAAATGCTTTCTGCTGATTTAGCTGGGGTGGATATCCATTTTGCTGATTCAGCTGTGGTGGAAGTTTGGTCTGCTGAGCAGGCATGGTCCTGCCCACCAAAGACTGAGACTGTTGGTGCTGCTGCTGTGCTGACTGCTGTTGCCGTGGTCTCTGTGCCAGGCTGTCCTGCAGCAGTTGTCTGATCTCTGCTTTGCTCAGCTTCTGCTGTGTTTGGGCACCAGCATTGCCATGGTCTGAGCTGCTGCTGTCAGACTTCACACTGTCCAGGCTCTGTTGACTCGCACTCACTCCAGCCTGCAAACATTTTTGCTTGTGCAGAAAAGACTGATATGCTTCAGGGTTGGTGAGAACATCTGAGGACGGCTTACGAGACTTGTTTCGTGGCAATGTGCCATAAAGATCTGCCGAGTTTTCACCATCTTCTGCACCACCAGTGCTGTAACCAACAAGACAGCTCCCAGGGTGTGACACAGGAATGCCAGATGACCCGCTGGTGTCTGGTTGCTGCTGTTCTAAACTTCTATTCTCTTTAAAGTCTTGAGAAGGTAATCTCCTGCTTCCAGTTGGAAGTAAGTGTTGGTTTCTCTCAACCAGGCCACCGTTTTTCAAAGTCATGTCAGCTGATGGCAGGCCACCTTGTCGGACATAGCCATCTGCTGTCTGCTGTTGGTTACAGAAGCTGCCTTGGTAACTGTGAACTACCTGAGTGGACCCTGGGCTTCGGCTAGAATTTCCAGGCTGCGCAGACGCAGACCTGATGTCCAAGTTGTCCAAGGAAGCATGTCGTTTGTGTAGTAGACCAGGATGTTCAGTGGCATCTGAATCACTGCTTGTGATACTTGATCTACAATGGATAGAGGACACACAATAAATAAAATCCACCATCACAAACTTATTTAGAAATGAATTTCTTGAAATTAACCATAACTTTTGAAAATTCTTGATTCACAAAAGATTTTTAGAAACCCCATTATGCTAAAAGTTACTTTTGATACAGATGCATTTTCTGAATGCATTTAAACCCACGAAGAAGGGCATCTAACCTGGAAGATCAGGCTTGACCTAAACCGTTTTTGTGCCCCACATCTTGTCCTGTAAGTATCCACAAATTTTACTATCCACAGGTGTCTGGCATTTGTCTGATACAAGAGTCCACTTTTTAACATACCAAAAATATTTTTAAATATTTAACAGCCAACAGAGCAAGCTGTCAGAAATTTTACAAGGTATACAGCAAAATTAACTTGCCCAGACAATCAGAAAACTGTTAAGAGTCAAGTTCTGGAAGAGACCTCAATCCTACCTGTTGCTGACTGAACGTCCATCGGAGCTTCCAGCAGACTGGCCAGACCCTTGTCGAGAGGCAACTATTTTTTGCAGACTGCGTGATTTGACTAGACATGGATTGTGTCGCATCTGCACAAAAGCCAGTGCCTTGCTGTTCAGATCCTTCAGTGACATTGCCTCCTTCAGGCATCCTGAATATGAAGAGAAAAACTCATTAACTTTATATGCAAGTGGCACCTAACCACACAAATGGGTGTGTGAGTCCTTTCTTTCAGAGCCAGGTACCATATTATCAAAAACTTACATCCTGAAAAGCTGCTTTTTCTAAGTGCTGTCAAAATGAAAAGAAAATGCAAAAAAGTCTGCCCTCTCAACTATCAGAAAGTCCTATCTTCGAGCATCAAATTGTGTGCATCTTTTATTCCACAGAGCTCTGTTGTTGAATACATTCCAAATTTTAAAAAAATTGTTTTCATGTTGTGCCATCAAGGTTGGAGATTTGTAATGGATTTTTTGTTTGTGTCAACACGCAGGAGGACGGAAGGCTAACACTAAGTGTGCAGACATAATGTTTCCCGCTTACCCAGTGCGTTGTTACAGAGAGCAAGAGCCGTGACAAAATCATCTTTGGTCTCGGCTAGCATGCAGCTGTCCATCAGGCCATCAGCCTTCTTGCACAAAGTAACAAACTGCTCACTGAAACCAGCTGTAACAAAGCAACACGTTGCTAATAACGTCTGTAACAAAGCAACAGGTCACTAATAACGTCTGTAACAAAGCAACAGGTCACTAATAACGTCTGTAACAAAGCAACAGGTCACTAATAACGTCTGTAACAAAGCAACAGGTCACTAATAACGTCTATAACAAAGCAACAGGTCACTAATAACATCTGTAACAAAGCAACAGGTCACTAATAATGTCTGTAACAAAGCAACAGGTCACTAATAATGTCTGTAACAAAGCAACAGGTCACTAATAATGTCTGTAACAAAGTAACAGACAACTGATGGTACCAGCAACAATGCAAGAAATGACTAATGATGGTAGTAATACAGCACAACACTGTCGATGACTGTTATGGACAGACAGCATGTTTCTGTTTCCATGATCATTCCATCATGTGAATTTTTGTAATCTGTACTGTACTTGAAAAAATTTGAAAAAAATGGCAGATGATTATTATACTGCAATGAAAGGGATATTAAGTATTCTTGCAGAAGTGCCACACATTATTCATTATGCAGAAACAAAACTGTTCATGCACTTCTCATAGTGTTTTATAATTTACACTTCTTGATTTCATCAAGAACCATTTTTGGAATGTAAAAATGCACTAGCATGCACAGTTATATTTAGACACAGAAAAGAATTGCAGACAGTATGAAGTGTTTTGAGGGCTTCCTTCTCACCATCTTTATCAAGTCCATCAAATGATGTCTCCCTTTGATAAGCAGACTGTGAAGATTTGATGACATGGAACTGAGCGAAATCTGAAATCAGAAGTGTTAATAAGTCATGTGTATGCATTCACAGATGTTGAGATGGAAATAGCAAAGAATAAATGTATCTCAGTTCAGAAAATAGCTGTTCCCATTTCCAGTGTATGAAAAAATATTGTTTTTTTATGAATGTTTGCAATTTGTTACTGATGAACGATTAAAATGAAGTTATTTAACAAACTGTCTGCACCTTAAAAGCAAGAGTCATAAGCAGTCATATAACTGGAATGACACCTTCCATTAATCTTGCACTCCTGAAAGATGGCTGGGGTGTGCTGAGGGTGCACCAACACTTCCTACACTGTCAGGTGCTGGATCCAACACGTTTTGAACAATAAAAAAATTATCTGTAAACTTACTTTTGGGAGGGACAGGTGGGGGTCGTCCTTCAGTCTGTCCACTTGGTATGGCAGCAGTAACTTTCTGCAAGTTTCCTTCGTGTTCCTGTGGCAGCTGTGCTCGTAAGATGTCCTCCTGGCTGCTCTCTCTAATTGGATGCATCACTTTGCAGCCAGACAGCATGTTGCTGCCATGCCTAGTGATCTCGTTTGTAGGGCCAGTCAAGTTCTTGAAGTGCTGAACGTTTGAGGACTGACTTGAGTAATGGTCCACAGTCGTCTTGCTGTAGTCTGGCACGTAATCCTGTATCTGCCACCATAAAATATAAGATCAGATATACACCAATATCCCTTTCTTGCACAATGGTGTCAACTTCTCATTTCTTGTAACCCAAAGCTGACGAGAGTTTTCAAGTCGTGCTGACACCATGGTGACTTAACACAATAATTTCAAACATTCCATGAACCTAAAAACTGACAAGTGTGGAGGCTCAAGTAAAAAATAACCATGAATGGAATAATATTTCTTCTCATATTGCTCTGATAATGAAAATCCTAAACACGTGATGCTCACCTGCGTGTTCACTGTGCGAGGAACAACCATGCTTTTGCTGATGAAGTACTGAGTGTAGGGATCGATGGTTCCACTGCCTGTGGAACTCGAGCTGTTGCGATCACTGCTGCCATACCCGGAATCCTTGTGTGATCCGAGAGAAACACTGTCAAAAGAGTTCTCTGCAGCTTTGGAAGCTAGCAACCTCCCCATTAAAGTGTCTGACTCCACGCTGCTCGAGCTGTTGTTGCTACAAGATGAGTTTGTGCGATGCACTCCTTGCTGCTTAAGTGTTAACAGCTTCATAACAGATTCAACTTTCTGTCTGTCGATGTAGTTGCTTGTGCCATCCTCCAACAGATCGACTTCAATTTCCTTCTTCTTGGACGCGGCGTCGAGCTTTAAGGAAGATTTCTTCGATTCCGATTTTTTTGATGACTCTTTATCAGCAGACTTTTTGTCCTTTTTTTCTTTGCTGTCTTTCTTGGATTTTTTCTTTGGCTTATCTTTGTCTTCAGGCACGATAAGGTTGGAAACACTTTGCTCTAAGTGACTCATGGATGCCGATGGCTTCATCATGCTGCCTTGAGATGAAACGGAAGCCTGTCGAGAACTGATGATGTGATGAGGATCACTCTTCTGATACTCTGGGGGTGGGGTGCCTGGAGGAAGAGATCCCTCGCCTCCAAGAAAATGAAGATTTCCCATGGAAGCCTGGCGAGTGATCTGTGCAACCTCCTGATGAGAGGAGCACTGCCTCTGATGAGAAGGCTGGTCAGCACTCACAGAGTTCTGTCCCTTGTGACGTGGTAGTGTGGCCAAACCTGACTGAACTGCAGAGTGCGAGTTGCTGTCAACAGTATCGTTCTGCCCATGGGCTGTTGGCTTGGGCTTGAGAACCACATGCTGTCCATTACTGATGTGCTCGCCCATGTTCACAGTCCTGTCCGATTGTCCCAGGTAGGGAGGTTGCTGTTGGGTCTGGAAAACTACAGGAGGTTTAGAGTGACTTCCTCCTGCTTTCCCTTGGTAACTTTCACCCCTCTGCATGTTGTAAAAATCTGTGTGTGACTGCTGCAGGGTGATATCTGGTGTGTAGTTGTTCAAAGCTCGGCTGGAGTCCACTTGGTATCTAATGACATCTACCATTCCCTTTTCCTTGGAACCATTCACGCTCCGTCTGAAGTTATCTCTATACTGAGCATCGGAATTCTGCTGCCTTGATATGTTTGGAGGCATTGGCAGCTGTGATGAGTCCAAGCCATTTATATACGGGCGGCGGTATTGATCCCCTCCCGAGAGGGTGTAAGAAGCACAATCATCATTCAATGCATAATTAGCACCACTGCCACCCACACCATTGTCAAAGATCGTCCTGGTCATTCCACCTCGCAGTTCTTTGCCAGGATAGTTTCCTGACATTCCAGTCTCTTTGCCAGGATAGTTCCCTGGCATTCCAGCAGGAACAGGCGACGATGAGCCCCCGTGAAGCAGTCGGTTCTTCTCATTCTTCCCGGTCACAGCAATGAGAAAACTGGGCTGGCGAGCATGCTCACGGCTCAACCTTGCTGGCGAATCTCGACCAGAATCCTGGGAAGTTGATCCTTCGGAACTGCTGCAGGTGGAGGAGTTACTGGAGGTAGTAGCTGATGCCATATGGTGGTCCATGTTGGAGGTGACTGATGGGAGCATGTTCAGCTGTATGCTTTTGATGCTCTCATGTGTGCGGTTTAAACGGCCATCAACTTCATCTGGTGCTATAACTGTGAAGAGATAAAGAGAGTTCTTAATGATAATGAAAGCTTAGCTATATACCAAACATTGAAGCAGCAGGTACCTGAGGAATTGCCCAAAATCTACAGCAAAGCAAGGGAAACAGATGGCTAAGTGGTACCTTAGTGGGGCTCTGAACCCAAAGGTTTTGGTTCAATACCTGTGTGCCATAGCACAATTTTGTGAGTTGACCCATCTGAAAATGGATCATGCGTCAGGGAAGGTGAGGTAGTGAAGGAGAGGAGATGGGGACCCCCCACCCCCAAGATGCTGGCCTACAGAAAAGTGGGGGTCTCATGCACCCCACTCCCCAACGACCTTAAGGTCCCGGGACATCCTTTACCATTACCATACAGCAAAACAATGTCTTTATTGCTGAGATCTTTGAACTTCTTAATAAATGGAAGGAAATTTCAGTAATATGCATGCTCTAAAAATTGAGTTATTTATCATTGAAATGTTAATTACAAAGTGCATGCAGAGTTTGATCTCAAATGCTCAACTATTTAGATAACAATGCTGCTGCATCAATAAGGTAATACCTGGACCAGGTGCATAGCCAGGGGCCATAACTCGCTTATGTGGTGCGGTGTCAACAGGGACAGGAGTGGCATTGGGATTGGCATACAGAAGGAGTAGTGGCTGGAAACGACCTCTGCTGCATTTCTCCACAACGTTTTCCCACCGTGGCCCAATCTGAATGACACAGAATGAATTAAAAACTAGCTACAGTAACCAACTTTACCAAAAGACCTCTACATGAAGTCCTTGGAATGCTAATGAAATACTGAAACCAAAATTTAAGCAATAAATAATCATCTGTCGGAGGTTATTTCTAGTTCACTAACCTCTCGGACAGTGGCATCATCAAAATAAACCCATGTGCGAAGTTTGGAGTGGAAAACAAAGGTTGAGTAGTGCTTTCCATAGTAACAAACTACTGCCACCAGCTGCAAACGTGGGAGACATCTGATGTCCGGCATGACACAGTGGAACATCTGTCACAGACAGACATGCACAGCACAGTGAGAAAAACTCAAAAGACAATGGTGGATAAGCCATAACCTTCAAACAAGGAAGAAAGGAACAATCTCTGAACTTTTAACTGAAGAAGCCTGTTGGCCAGTTTCAAGATGAGGACAAATAATGGGGATAAGAAGAAAACAGCATAAACAAAAAATGCTTATTAAATATATTATCTCATGGTCATTAAATTATTGTTACAGGGTCAAAAGTACCTTACCATAAGATCATAAAAATGTTACGCCCACAAGAACAATGAGGGTTTTGTTTGGTGTTGTATTTTTCTTTTGGGGGGTGGGGGGTGTCAAGGATGGGAGGGTGAGGGTGCATTATCACGGATGATTAAACACAATGTCAAATTGCGAAATTTTGATAGACAAGGCTGTGCTTACATCTTGTAAGTGGATGACTGTGCCTAAACAGCTGGCAACTTCAGTTGTCATTTCCACAGATGGCCGATCAGAATCCCACACCAGCCCCACACTCACTGTAAGCAGTCAAATGGAAATGGTTTAAGCATCTTATAATAACCTAAATAAATGCAGTCAGTATACAACCAGATTAACTTCATGCCTAAGACAGAATTGTACACTTAGAAGCAAACACAGAAAAAAGAAAAAAATAATGGATGCAAATATGTGCAAATATTGCACACTCTGTTTTAAAAATTATCTGCAATGAAATGTAATAACATTAAAAGCAGCAAGAAAAACCAGATTTATATCCACATAAGGCAGCTTACCAACATCAGGAATATTTAGGAGAGTTCTCTGCTTCTGGATCTGTAGCCCACACCCAGCCTGCACACAGAGCAGTTTAACTTTCAGTATCACCCACAAGCCAATAAAGTGTTTGATTCCCTCCTTCCAATTCCCTTTCTCTCTTCAGAAAAAAAGTTACTTTCACAGCTGAAACAATGCTTCAAATATTACATGTATTAACACTTCATTTTCTCAGTTTATAAAGTAGGCAACAGATGGAATACTGCTACTGTCCTGCTACCGGTGCCGTCCATCAATACTATGGATCAGCTAATGGTATCAGGTTTTGTCCATTCATACCGGGCAGTCCCGCACGTCTCCCATGGATGCTGCCTTGCGAAGCAGTAGCCCAAAACGATCAGGGTGAAGGGCATCGCCACACTGCTGGATCGTGCGTGACTGTGCACTGGAAAAATCATTCCACACAAATACAAATCTATCCAACAACAATAATGGATCATTTCATAAAAACAGAGATACATGTATGCTCATATCATATCACCAGAATATCATTCCACTAAAAACAGTCCCAGTCAGATAGTCTTTCCAGGGTGATATTTATCTTGATCCAGCCATTAACATGCACTTTACAGTTCTATGGTGCAAGCTGCATGAACACTCATAACTTCTGTCTGTACATAAGACTGCACATAAATTTCAGGGGGCGAATGGGTCTGTACTTACCTTTTATGTAATGAAAGGGAGACTGATGCTCAAGGAAACAAACCCTTGGCTGTTAAACTAAAGCATGTCTCCGCTGCTTATTTAGATATGAGCTCTGTGTTGTGCATGCTCGACCCTCCTATACAACTGTCCAGTCAAGAATTCCCTTAGCACAATGTTGCTTAAACTACTTCTTAATCAGAAAAGAAACAAGGCAGGATAAACAACTCTCTCTCTCTCACACTCACACATGCGTGCGCATGCACAAACACACGAGAGAGAGAGAGAGAGAGAGAGTTTTGAAGAGCAGACTGAATACAAAAGATGGTGCACAGAGGAGAAAGTAGCAGAGTGCGATAAAAGTAAGTACTCACACAAGAGCAGAGGCCGACACATAGTGAACCATTTCACCAAACTTGAGTGGGTTTGAACTTGCTCCACATGGGCAAACCACCTACATTCAGAAACAACCCTTAAAACTCCAGCAGTAGCTAGGACATGATCGGCTCAAGTTAGGAAACAAGGTGTGTGTGATATGGAAAAGCAGATACAGAAGGAAATACATATGTAAAGATCTCTCTTACAATCAAAGTAATGCACATACACTCTCTCCCCCCTCCCCACCGCCTCGGTGGTCTAGTGGTTAAGGCGTCCGCTTCCGAGGCGGGAGGTCGGTGGTTCGCATCCCGGCCGAGTCATACCTAAGATTTAAAACTTGGCAATCTAGTAGCTGCCCTGCCGGACGCCTGGCACCAAAGGGAACAGTACTAGGACTGGTTGGCCCGGTGTCAGTATAATGTGACTGGGCGGGACTGAGGCCCGTGTTGCGCCATCAGTCCCACGTGTGGCAGCACGTAAACTTTGTCTAAGCAACACGGTCCTGATATGCACCTAGTTTGCGGCTGACGTTAAGCAACAAATACCCCCCTCTCCCCCTCCCCCTCTCTGTGTGTCTCTCTGGAGAAACTGGACACTCCCACCCACCCATCCTCCCAAAGAGTTGAGTATGAGATGGGGAAGACTTGAAAACAGAAAAAAGGAAAACCTACAATTTTAGAGGAGCTGAAAAGTTGTTGGAAAGCTGGACGCGAGAAAAATAAAAGAGCGGAAATGTGAAACTGGATGAGGAGGAAGAAAAGGGGTGGTAAGTGGGAGGGAAGGGGCACAAAAGTTAAAAGTTAAATGTATGCATTATTCCCCCTTTGCCAGTAGTGCGACGCTTACCACCGAGACATTCATTTTTCCGTGAGCCTGGCAGGCAGATAAGAAATCTCTAAGCCTGAGAAAGCAACAAGCGCAGGCTTGGATTCCTGCTGCGCATGCCTAGTAGCAAAATACGCGTGCCCCATCTCTTTGCAGGTGTGCCGATCATACCCTATACAACCAACTGAACCGGCATTTATCTCGCGATACATGTGATGGAAGATTAGGGGAGACAATCTCGCGATTTATGGCGAAAGAATTAGGGGAGACCATTCTAACACAGAACAATTTAACATGCCTGTACGTCAACCTGCTTAACGTCGCAACTGACTGTTGTCATATCAACAAACAAACAGCTAGAGATGCAATTCTTGATTCTTTACTGGCACAGCACACGCTGCTTTCTAAATAGGGGTGATAAAAAGAAAGCCTGGTACACAGGCTGATCAACAGCAGTTTCAAAAGTGTTTTATCTATAGGCTCCTCCCTGCAGAACTCATCGACCCATCCAGCCAGCTGGTGCCGATAACTGCCATCAGCATCAAAAAGAAGACAGAACAAAAGAAGATCTAGCGTTGAGGTCGGGGAAGAGGAGGAGGAACGGAAAAGCGGAAACCATCGACGTGGCTACAGTAAGTCCATTATTCTCTTGAAGAAGAGAATCAAATCCGGCTGTTGGCCCTAAAGGCTCACCGCTCTCTTTCTCATTCCCCCTCCCCCCCTCACATACACACACAATTGCAGCTTCCAAGGTCCAAGCCCAATTATAGTATTGCCTTGTCGAGCTCCAAACAGGGTTGAGTACGAGCTGGAACCTCACTGCAGCGAGAGGAACGAACGTCAGTGAGACGTGGTCAGGGACAAAATATTTGCACGTGCGGCTATATTTACCTTTTCCTGAACGTGCATGGCAAACTTCTGATGGGGGAGGCAGTGCGCGGCTGTGCACGCGTCTTCGCTGACACCACTGGCGACGTGAAAGTGGATTCTCCGAAGTATGTTCTCCTGTCAACAAAGGTTCGTTATCCCTCATCAGTAAACGACCTCTTCTTCCAGGTCCAAGCTGCTCCGTTTTGTACAAATCACACACAAATGCATGCTTGCACATTCACATAAACGTGAATGCAGGCAGGCACAGATATTCACGGGTACACATGCATACATGAGTGTGCAAAGGAAGACCCAAGTTTTCACAAGCATCAACAGATTTTATCTGCACTTTTGGCTCTGCGGTACTTATAGTAGGACTATAAATGCCTATTTGTCGAATGTCAAGTTACATTTCACTATTGGACATGTTGTACCACTCACCTGCCCTCTCTCTCTCTCTCTCTCTGCACCCATCCACCCACCCCCTCACCCCCGTGATAATTTCGTTTTCGTTCCAGGATTTACATTTTAATGCTATAGGGCAAATCTGTGTTTAGAGCAAGAGTTTTCTGATGCACTCCTCTTCAACAACCAAGGACCTGCTGCCAGTGTGGCTAACTGCCGCAGCAAACGTTACACAACATGATGGATTACAACACTCAGGCAACCAAACCTGACCTGACAGCAGCACAGCAAATGTATATTTCAGTTTTACGGCTCCAGGTTTCGTTGCCCCAGAAAAAAGTGACAGCGACGCCACACATAATCTTTAAAAAGCACGCTTAACATCGAGAAGCATTATACCTTACACAAAAGAAAGAAAGAAAGAAAGAAAGAAAGAAAGAAAGAAAGAAAGAAAGAAAGAGCTTGTGATGGCAGATGATTACATTATGCATCATTGTGCCTACATATCAATATAAATGGTGACCTTTCTTGCTCAATCTGTTTTGTTGATCCCAAAATACAGAGCGGGTGGGGGCAAGGGGAAAGGGAGCTCCGACATGTGAGGACACGTTTTGCACATTCTGCGCAGCTGCGACCCTCTCTCTCTCTCGTGCGTGTTTAAATATGAGTTTTTAAAAAAAGTACTGTCATCACGAGCCATCCAAGTGGGAAAGCTGGTGCCAGCTATAATTTACACCTGTCATCGCTCTCTCAACGTCCGCGCCTCTACCGCAGTATAGCTCGCGATAAAGAAACCTGTCACACAAAGTGCGTGTAGGCTGTATGGCATCATCGGTTAACTTGACTCGTGAAACAAAATGCTACCCCAAGCATCATTAGCTCTTGTGAACTCTGTTTTGTACAGGATTGCGCGAAAATGTGCCTTTAGTGAGAGAGAAGACATCCATGTATTTCGTGTAAATTAGGCATTAACCCAGATATAGCCCCGTTTCCTCTGTGCATAAATGAACATTTTCGCGCGGTGTCCGCCTCGTTATATGATGCTGTAATGCTCACGGACTGATCAGCCTTCGATACTGTCCTACTTCTCCCTTTATCAAAGTGTCACACCAGAGGTCTGTGAATTTCAATCGGGCTTTTTTTTATAGGGAGGAGCTAGAAAGGGATGAAATTCTTTAAAGAAACTTTCACAAATTGGGAGTGAAAATACAAGTCCTGAAGTTGACTGGGTCTTCATTACATGTCCGGCATCATAAATGGAAACAGAATAGGCACTAGGAATTTGAATATCGATTTAAAACACTTTAAATAACTTTAAAAAGTGGGGTCGAAACAGTGGGGTTAAAAGTAGTGTGGTTAAAAGCAGTGCGGTTAAAAGCGCAGTGGGGTTTAAAGCAGTGGGATATAATGCATAAAGCCTGATTCGCTCGCGTGGGATTATCTCGCATAACTATTAGAATGGATGACAAATCGAGTGCTTAACTATAAACCACATTTAAGAACGCCTTTGAAAGTGTTTTTTTTTAAAACATTCTGACGACTGTGCTTTTTTCTAGATATACATTTATCATACTCCCCAACAGTTCAGTGAAAAATCAATGGTTTTCGAAATTCAAGGTTAGGGGAGTCAGTTGAGAAAGAAGGTCGACGCAGATGTTCGTGATATAATCGCTAACAGAGATTTCCAAAAGCTCTTCAGACAAATCTTTCCCACCCATCCCCTGCGCCCACACACAGCTCATCCCTCACTGATAACGGCAGCGTGTGCCGTCTTCTGTGGATGCTGTCAACACCTTTTTGCGGGATGAACTTATGCTTAAATGTCTGCCACTTGCCCGGCGCTAGACAAACTGGAATACAACAGTTTTCGAGCTTCTACGATTCCCACTTCAATCTATTTTGCCTCCAGTTCGGTGTCAAATAAAGCAACAACCCCCCCCCCCCCAACAAAAAGAAACTCCACTTATCTTCTAACAAAAACGTAAATATTTATCCCTTCCTAGTCGATTCCCTCAGTGAGAACGCACTTTCGTAAACTGCGCCGTTCTAACCTGGGCCCAGCGTTTACTGTCGTGGACATGCGCGCTCAGATTCCCCCCCCCCCCCCCCCCCCCCCCCCCCCCC
>SMGT01011395.1:259646-272063 GCA_004794575.1 Lanistes nyassanus
CCGGCCCACACCGTGACCAGCAGCGATTGGCGGCACACGTTGCCCTGAGTTACGTTCATACGTCATGCTGGTGAAGCAGACGACAGCTACTTACGAAACATTCAGCAGCGTCGTCCATATGGCCCAGCTGAAAGCGCTGCTGGTTGGCGAAGGTCTCTGCAAGTGCTTTACGCAGTGCATCTGGATGAAGCGCTGCTTTGTCGCTGTACTGGAATTGTGTGAAGATCACCTGAAAGAGAAAGGCAATGCGCCTGTCACATTCTGCATACCGGCAAGATGCATGCAAAAGTGTTTGCATGCGTGCGAAAATGCGTGGTTGCGAGTGTGGATATGTGTACGGGAGCAAGAGAGTGAGTGCAGAAATGCTTTAACGAAAACATCATAATGAAATTCACTCCGATGTAGTGTAATGTTAACATACGTAACAATTACAACCCGACATTACACAGCAGGCATTCTTTGATGTTAAGACACGCTGCGCCCTATCCCTTCCAAATTTTGCACATGTTACAAATTCAATACTATTTACAAGCGTTTTCTTAACATTTTTAAACGACCATAAAGAACGCCTTTAAAATATCCAACAATAGCTTGGAGCAGTGTTATGGTAAGATATCTAGTGGTCCTCGATTGTTGTCACGCTGACCTGGGGTAAGGATACTGCAATGTCACAGCAGATCCACTTTTTGACACTCAGAACTCAAGCCTTGAATCCCACACCCAAGCGAGCTGGGGGAGGGGAGGGGGAAAGAGAGAGATAGAGAGAGAGAGATTGGCAGAGGATCGGGACTTCTGGTTCCTCCAGTTTCGTGTCTGTGAATCCAAGCGGCTGGGACAACACAGGAAGGTACAGAGCGTACTAGAATTAATACTGGACCCCTTTCCCACGTCTGCATTTTCTCCTCAGCGATCCCCAACCCCGTCCCCTTTTTATGTTAACACGCAGCCATAAGATCAATCTTATCCCTTCATCCCGCGCCGTTGGCGACTTGGCAGTGTGTCCCTTTTCCCTGGTCTAGCCGAGGGCCAGATAAGATACTTGGTGTTGGCAGTGTGCGCCACTGAACACTGAACACGAATCTCTTAAGTGCTGCAGTGGCGCACGGGATCAAGCCTGACACACCAGTACGAAGACGAATCACTCCCAGCCACCTGTCAGGCCGCGAGGCGGTGAAACAAATCACCTACAGACCTCGCTTGCAGGTGGAGACAGCAGAAATGAACCGTGAGGCGACTGTCAATACGAAATAACGTAGGGCCGAAATGTCCGAGTGTTGCACCAATGCTTCTCAGCAGCTGCCATTTGTCGGGGAGGGGAATTAAAAAGGGTAGCTGTACGATAGGAAGGTGAAAGAAGGCTGGAGTGAATTAGAAATGTACATTACAGTATATAACTGTGGAGAGGTGGGTGGTATCAAAGATTTTTCTTATCTTGCATGCATAGGCCCGCGCACCCACACCCACCCACACACGACGTAAACAGGAAATCATCCAGAAATCGTCTGTCGTAGCTGACCTCAATGTCACGTGTTAAATGTTACACGCACACATGCCGCCACCATCCCCAACCTCCCATCTTAGACACTCCACAATGCACTTCACCCATCACTTGACCCACAAAAGTCATGAAGTCTTCCTGATCTCGAAGCCACTTATGATGATGTGTTTGTACAGACTCGTGCGCGACGTCCAGAGAATGGTGGCTGCTTCTTGAATATCAGGCGATTCAGCAAAGCTTTGTACAGACGTTTAGGGCAACCAGTGCATGACGGAAATCAATAATCGCCTCGCTCTGATGAACGCTATCTGCTGACCTACTCTTTGCGGGCAATATACCTGTCGGGTTAGATTTACCTCAGACTATCAGGTGACAGTAAGCATAGCCATCGCCAGCAGTTACCAGTTTAGACAGTTTATAATATTGAGCAACCACTAAAAGGTTTGAAGTACAGGACTGAACTGGTAAAATGAACACAAAGAGATTTATTACCTTGAGTGCACAGAAGATGCATGAATTCCCCATGCACGTGTGGCCCAGCATGCGCCTGTAACTCCGTCGAAATACGTCCAGGTGCCAAAGCACCTGCAACAGAAGCAAACGGGAACAGGTCAATAAAAGGCATTGAAAACAAACTGAAAAAGCATGTTGGCAAAGAGGTTTAAACAAACTGGCAAAAGCAAACAAAAAACTTGGTGCATAATTAAGCCGGCTGGGAGAGGGGGACAACTGACTGCCAGTAGACAGCCTGTGCAAGATATGATATTTAACATTATTCCTTAAACATTTATCAAGCATTACAATCCATAGGAAGCGTCAATGTGCGACAATGACAAATCTGCCACAAAAAAGTAAGTCTGTGATCATTTCATATTCAGGGTTTCATAAACAGGCCTTCCCTTCCAGTCATAACAGCCATCGTAAGGCCTGTTTACCCCGTTTTACGCGCATCTATAAATATGGACAGGACATATGATAGCTCATGCAGCCTGGCCCAGCACCGTATGTGACCCCCCCCCCCCGCCACTTTACAACCATCCCTCCCCTCCGCTCTTTGACAGCCACTGGTCTCGCTAGCCCCATACACTGCTGGCCGTGTTTGCCAGCTGTCGCCCGTGTCTTTACCCCAGTCTGTGTTTGTACGGATTGCAGCAGTTTTTTTTTTTAAAAAAAGGGGGAGGGGGGAGTGCTCTGTTGCACACAATGTTTGCCCTCTTTCTAAACCTGTGTTCGTTTTTCTTTCCACTTTCAGCTCTATCAGCTGACGCCTGCAGTCTTCCTTCTGTGCGCCACGGTTGGCATGCGTGCATTCACTTTAAACAAGTTTGCGTGTCGTAGGTGTCTTCAACTCTACCTTCTTTGCACCCTATTTGCAATGCAACTGTGCATCATTCAATCCCTAATAACAGAAACTGCGTAACAGATCATCGCGTAAAAATATGTCACTTATTTACGCATATTTTTTTCTATGTATGTAAGAGGTAGATCTCGAAATGAAGTCGACATGCAATTTAGGATACAGTACAGGCGTGTTTTTAAATAATTTGAGTGCCGAGCTAAAAAAAAAACCCCTCGATTATTATCTGTGTGTGTTATTTTTTCACCCAAAAGGTTTACGATGCAACTATGAGTCAAATTACTTAGAACCTTTTACTGCATTAAAACACCAGTACACGGTATCCCCAAAAGAAATATTATGCAGAGATTTTTCTGGGTAATATCCCGCAGCTGATACTTTTCCAGAAAATGACAAATGCACTGTTTACGTCCACTGGATGTCTGCCGCGTGCATGCCTTCCTTTTTTTAAATTATTCATCGGTAATCAATACCCAACAAGGAAGCAGTTCGCCGAGCTCTGACGGGTGATGGCTAATTCTAGGGAAGAATGGCTGTCACCAGCCTGCCACAGAATTTATGAAGAAACTTTCTGAGAAACATTTTTCAAAAATTAGCCAATTTCTTATGTTCCGTCGAACTGCTCGGGGTTTAAAAGTGCGCTCAGGCGGAGATAAGCATCGACAACCTACCGTTAACTCCCTGACTTGGTCATCGCGACTTGAACACCACGCAAGGTTGTGTCAGGTGTTATGGACTACGTGGCAATAATAAAAAAAGTTAAAAATACCCAGCCCTTCTTATCAGCCTCTTCACATCAGGTCGTCGACGGAGGAACGCTGCCTGGTAGTTCGAGTCTAACAATATTCTGCAAAGGGTTAGTACGGAGTTTAAGGAACATTCATACTTACTTTCATCTTAATATATACTTTATTAGGAACACCTAATAGAAATTGATCTGACAATATCCAAATGTCTGGGGGAGGTATCCGTTACATCGTGACAAGTTTTCAACGTTCAGTTATCTGGACTAGGCACAGGCCAGGGTTGTACACCGTTCTTAGCTTCACCACATAAAAATGTTCAGAGACCTGCCCGTGCACGGTTCGCCCTCTGCAATTTGTAGGGTCTTGACGCGCATAAAGTATAAATAATATGTATGTAAACAAAGAAATAATGAACGCCCATGAAACCCAATCCAGGTCTGATTTACAGGAACGGTCGTTTCTCCTTTATGACGAAGCTAGCTGACCACGAATTTTACAAGACTACAGACTGAACGAAACATACGAACGCTTTTACGTGTTGAAAGAGCTCAGGAACCGTGCTCATGCAACCCATGCAGCAAACAACTTTGAAAATTGGGAGCGGAAATTGTACCATCTGCATTAGGTGCATCAGTTATCTTGGTGAGAGACTAGCGAGGTCTATTTTCATAGTGCATCTGTATTAATTTCGCCAAGACCATAAGCTGGCAGAAGCCCGTGCGTTTGGCGACAGCTGCCAGCGCCAACAAGTGATCACGTGGGCGGGCTCTATCTTCATTCTGCGTGTCGTTTCACAGGTAACGAGCAGATTTCCCCTTCGATTTTCTGTCCGAAGCGAGCTGCTATCAATAAATGCCCCGGTTATCGTTTTCAAAGCAAAGACGGCTCTGCCCTCAGGCGAATCTGACTCACTCTGACCTAGGGGGGCAACTCCCGGCCGGTTAGGAGTTACACCGGAAATGCTTTTTAATGACAATCTAAATCTACCCGCGCTTTTTTGTTCGCAGGTAATCCTGACTAGAAAAACTTCACACACAATTCCTCAAGAGATATAAAACATGAAGTTAAAAAATACACCACCAAGAATTCGACTTACGGAAGTTTATGTGAGCTCCCTTTTGTACATATATCCGGCCCATCCTCTACCAGCCAGAATTATAATATTTAGATTCCCCGATGCGCTTTTAGATTTTCAATAAAAAAAAACAGGTCTCCTAGTTTCCCAAGCCTTATTTAAACTACGATGTCGTCTAGCTTGTGTAAAACACTAAGGTTGTCTTTGAAGTGATATACCTGACTCGAACTCTTGTGTACTGCTACAGAACTCTTACTTTGACTCTACACCTCCCGTGGTAAAGAAATGGTAACCATGGAAACTCATTTTCGTTTGTACCTTGTATTATTCTAATGGCTTCGTTGTAAATACTGTTTTTTTTAAATACAGTCGTGCTCACAAATATTATCTGTATCTTCACTTCCGACACAATGTATGATATTCTTCCCTGGCACCGCAGCCTTAAAAAAATCTTTTTTGTGACACCAACTTTGTGAATAATTGACATGTGACTCAGCAATAATGTGCTGAAACCAAAATTTGTAGTGACACTTGAAATGCATTTGAATGTATGGATGCCATACAGTCAGATGGAAGCTTAAACAGCGCCTGCGGTAGGTTCAACGACTTTTTTTGATTTTCAAAGAAAGAAAGAAAGAAAGAAAGAAAGAAAGAAAGAAAGAAAGAAAGAAAGAAAGAAAGAAAGAAAGAAAGAAAGAAAGAAAGAAAGAAAGAAAGAACTGTTCTTTGAGAGCTCTTGAGCACCTCGTCCCCGAGGTGAGAACAAACATCTCTGCCTGCCCAGGGGCTAAGGCAACTGAGGTCGGGACGCTCGTAACGGAAGAGCGAACATTTGTTTTCAAATGTGGTTTTGTGCGTTGGGAAAAAAAAAGAGGCCTAGGCACAGACAAAAAGGAAAAAAAACCCGTCCAGGTGAACGTGCTGGCGAGAAGAAGACAGAATAACGATTTAGTTTTCTAAAAGAGCACTGTGCCACTATTAAGGCAATGCTGCGCCTGATCAAATATATCGATCTCCTTCCGCCCCGTGCCCTGTTCGTGTAACAATTATCAGGACAAACGCATTAGTCCCATGCGGACTCGCTTGCTGTGCATAATCAGGTCTCACTTCAGCCCCCAGCCGTGCTCAAGCTGACTGATGGGTTTACGTAAACATGTCGTCCTGTTGGTCTAGCATCGCCTCCCCGCAATTCATTCTAAATTCAGCTTGCTTTAGTGTCACTGGCTGCACGCATTTCTGTCCGACAGTGCATCTTGCGTGCCACTGTGTGCAATGATGTATTGCTATCGTCTCAATTCTAGGTCTGTGCGTATTGTTACGGAGGCATTCCACGTAAGATTAAAACAGGGTGTACATTGACATCATCTGGTAGGGAATGGTCAAAGACATTCTGCTCGAAATGGCCCGACGCAAATCTAGAAGCGACGGTCGGTAAGACGCAGGACAGCCTATAATCTCGAGATACGGACATCGATGCTTGTTGGGCTTGACAGCATCGGCCGGTGACTTGATTGACGTTTTTCTTCCTATGCTAAGCAGAACAGATAATATACATTAAAGAAACTACAGAAAATGCGACGATCTTCTTCAGAAACAAGTTTCTGGAAAGCCATTAACTTGACAATGACATCCTTCCGCCTGTGACGTCAAATGTAGTGCGCGCTGCCTGATCCTGCAGTGTTGGCGGTCACGGATTTAGGATTAAAAGGCTCTCTACATACAGCACATTCATGATTACATCGACCTCGTCATTGGTGGCACAGAAAAGCTCACATCGGTATTGGTTGATACATTTAGTTTCCGCGTGGCCCGGGGAAAAAGTATGTTTACAGTTAACGTCATGATGTGCGTTTCATGTTTCCATGTGGCGATTCATGCGAAGTTTTGACGAAACCCCGTACCATAGACGCCTTTTTTCTAGGTCAGCGCCCTCTAAAAGCGGCGCAGAAAAGAGTAAGCTTTCTCAACTACATATCGAGTTACCGGTAATGGTACATGACCCTGCAGTGGGATTATTCGGATGCCCACGTTTCGCGGGATCCATTCACTCGTAACTAAAACGTGGGCAAGTTTTAAGAAGCTGAACCCGCGTTTACGACGTGCATGTTCTGCGCTCGTGCTAACATTATGGGAAGCATTATATATGCCTGACCTGCTAAGAGAATTGTTAAAGATTTCTCAGCCAGACGAATGTGTATCAATGACGAAGTTGGGTGAAGTTCGTACGGTTTAGAAAGTCCTTCAGGTGTAAACCACACAAGTTCAAGAACTGAGTGCACTTTTATTTATTATTATTTATGACGCATACTAAATTTAATTACAAAGTCAACAGTTTGATACATGAGTGCGTACGTTTGGGCGACTGTGTGATTGTTTTCCCGCTTGGATATCAGTGTACATTGCAACTGCATACGCTACAGCTTTTACAAAATATGCATAACAAGTGTACAATCAGTATGTGGATAAAAAAGAGATTGAATGCACAAAATTGCACGATATACAAACCAACAGGTAAATAAGCAGCATGCTGCAAAGCGCTCAACGGTGCGATTTTCAAGAAAGGCGACCACTTTCCATTCTCCTTCTAGCACGAGCCAGTCAGTAAAACCACAGATTTCACCGGGATACCTTAACCCACCCACAGGTACACGCCGTGCAGGCAGAACTGTCGGTCACTCCAATGGAAGAAGTGCACCCCCAGCACACGGCAGCGACGCAGGAAATAAGATATCGAGAGCCTAACCGCGGTTAAGTAGGCCAGCCCATAATTTTGCACACTACTGCTTTGCGTACAATTTCTCGATTGTTAATTCACAGCTAAATGGAATTAACGCACAACAGGGGTGTTGTGCGAGATCGGGGCTCGCTGACGAGAACAGGTTTGTGCCATTAGCCAGAATCTTAGTCCTTGCCTATTAAACCTAATGTCCGGGGCTGACTTGAATGAGCGGTCGCATTTCCTGTTCATACGTAAAGGTGCACGTAAAATACACAGGGTGCACGTGAACGGGGCCTTACGACCGGATTGCTCTTACGACCGGAAGTGCAGACCTGAGCTGATAATAAGCGGGAAAAGCGACCCGGCTGAGAAAACTTGGTTCTATCTGCACAGATAGGTGGATTACTTGACCTTCCAGCATCCTGATCCTAACGTGAAATCGTTTCGCCCCCACCCACCCATCTTTCTCGCCCTCTTCCTGATTCTTTTTTCTGCTTCAGAGGATCAGAGAATCGGGTCCCGATTTCGACGAAACCAGATTCAAGGTGAATGTGGGATATACAAGATGGAAAGAGGAAGTACTGGCGTGCCCGTATGCACGCGCACGTACTTTAACGGGCCTTCTACTTAATAAACAACAAATGAGGACAGAGCGCTTAAATTATCGAAAGATAACTCCAACAAAGATACTGGCAGCGCTCGCCTTCTACTGGCAAGGTAGCCACATTCAATACGTCACCTCCTTATACTATGTGCTGCCTGGCAACGAGAGAAGCGTTACCAAGCAAATGTAGCCCCTGGGTGATATCCCCCTCAAAAGAAAGCGATAAACGTGAGGGAGACAAAACCTACGGCAACCAGAGACTCGGTCCTTCCCTTCTCCTCCAGTCCTCTGTACCGCCCTCTCCTGTCTCCGCTTGTATTACACTACCTGTCCCGACCCCCTAACCCGCACCATCGCCCTCCCATCCCAAATTCACCTGTTCCTTCAACCTGTAGTGTGCTCCGACGTAAAAGACACCCCCTCGCGTCGAAGGCGACATCTTGGGCTCAGCGTCACGAGGTGGTTGATAGGTAGCCTGCGACCAATACTGGGGTGGGGTAGGGTGGGGGGTCAAGGCAGCGCGGGTCAAGTGGACGGGGAGCAGACATGTTCAAAAACTTGAGAACGACACTAAACGCCCGGCTGAGTCAACCGGCGACAGAATGCACGCGCGCATGTGTTTCTCACGGTCGCGATACAGGTGAGAGGCCACCTCTGACCATACTGTTCGGCGCAAACAACGATTTCTTGCCACAGTTGAGGCCTGGGTAAAGTAAAAGAATTTTATGGAGAAAAAATTACATATTTAAAAATACCGCCAGCTAAAATCTGGCTTGCTATTTGTTTATCCAGCTCTGCACTACTATATTAAGATGAAGGGAACCAGGAAATCAGAAAGTTTGTTTTTCAAATGGGTGTAGTCACAGGTTTTCCCCTGGCAGACTGGACGGGAAACCAGAAAACAAAAGGGATCAACCAAATTACTACCACAAGCGATAAGGTCTCAAGACACCGTGACAAACTAGAAAGGTGACCCTCACAGCGATAGCTGTCTGCCATGGTGTGGTCTGGTATCTATAACAATGGTTGCTGAATCCCCCCAAACAATTGGTGGTGCCCTCACTGTCTGACCCCGAAGAGATACCTATTGCACATTGGGGTTCTGAGAATCACTGCGCAAATAAATCATCTGCTGGGATGCTTGCAGTTTACCTGGCATTCAAGGCTATTTCGCCCGATGGGAGCTTGTATTTAACCTTTGTTGCAAGAAGCGTTATTTTGCGTTATGCAAAATGAAAGAAACCCAGTGCAAGAAAAGTAACAATTAAGTAGATCTAATGGCCAATTCTCAACTGGAATATCCACAAAGCATGCTGCACTTCGTAAACTGCAACTAATTTGCTGTAGTTAAACTGTAATTTCTGAGGAAGACTGGTGTGGTTTTCCTGTTGAATTTACTTTTTAAATCACAGTTTGTTATTTTATCTCCTTCCTGCTTCGTTACATTTTCACAAAATCCTTGCCATCCTACATTTAAACTTTAAATGAGAATTAAAGTTCTTTGTAAAGCACAACTTCATAATCCCATCAACAATAACAGCAGCTCATTAAGCCACGTCAAGGCCTATAATGATCAGCACACTCCCTTTTATCTCTGAACACCGTGCAATGAGTCAGATTTGTCTTTGCCTTAACGACTGGGTTATCAGGATGAGTTGTTTGGACCTCAGCTCAGATAACCTAAAAGTTTGCAGGATAAGATATGGACAACAGCTGAAGCTATGTTCTATGAGCTCTGCTGTTTACTGTAAGCTCTCGATCTGTGGTCTTTCCAATGCCTGTGGTAAGGAGCTAAGAAAGTGAAGTTAATAATTAATATGTGGCGTTCACACTCCCTTGCAACTTTGAGAAACAACTAGCGCAAAATATGAAAGAGCAGCGTGTCTGGTTCTCGTCTTTCCAGAGTTTCAGGATCACAGATTATCACATTCTGACGATTCCAGAACCGAGTGCTATAGAGATCTGCTTTTGCAGTTAAGTTCGTGATTATGTATGAGCCATTCAAGGTGATCCTACTGCTTGACGGATATATGAAAGTTTGCAGTGATGATGCCAGTGCTGTATGTGTGGTTTAAATTTTTTTCACACACTCAAACCGCATGTTAAGGGCTTCAGGTAGGGCATATTGTACATACCTAGCTGAAACGGTATACTCTCATACCAGCAACCCTTATTTCAGTCTCACCTGCACTGCACAGTTGACAAAGCAGTTGTTTTCCCCAGGTGCATTCCGAAGACCTTTGGTGGCAGAGAAAGCAATGCTGTTGTGGCGGTCCCAACTGTCGAAATAGGGGTTGGGACAGTTGGCCGGCAGCATGTAATCCAACTCATCCATAGTGTCAACCATGTTGACTTTGCTACTATCCACTGAATCCCTCGCCGCTCAACCAGCCAGTCTTCAACAGGTTAATCCCAGTCCTGCAGCTAACGTTTCCCATGCTGGAAGCTATCCTTCAGCTCTCAACTGCCCCTCTGCAAAAGAAATGAAACACGGGTTACGACTTTCCTACAACAAAAAAAAAACCCCAAAAAACAAACAAACAAATGTAGGCGAGTTGCTTTTGAGTTAGTAACGGTCGCAGGAAGACTGGTCCCAAGCATGTCATTCGCGTGAAATATATTACCATGATTCAAAACTTTACCTAACACGTCAGTGCATTTTTATTTTATTTTTTATAATGACAATAACAATCGTTATAAATTTAGATCCCTAAACACCGACAAACCACTAAGATGATTTATTTTACGTTCCTGTCTCCTTCCTCATTTAGTAATTTGATTAAGCACGCACATAGTAAAGTTGGGGGGGGTGCCTTTCATGCCATGTCACCAGGTAAGAGCTATACCAAAGGTTACCGATCTTATCTCTGGCCAAACGCCCAGAACCTCTCATCAAACCCGTGTTGGGCAAAGAACGAAGTCCAATAAAGTAAAAGTGTTTTGCCAAACGACTTGCTTGCCTTATCTACGTCACATGCCCAACGTGCACGAGTCGCAGAAAAAAAATCCAGCAGTGGAAACACCAGGAAGCCACGACTGTAAAATTGTAGCACAAATGCAAGCTAGACTGCTAAGGCTGGGAAGTGGCGTTACCTAGCATAAACTGTGCACGCCATTGCGTGGGCCGCTTGCATGCTTGGCGGGAAAAAGATGTCTGATTCACCACAGCATGCATCCAAGAGGCCCAGCGCCCGATCAGCGCCACGTGCCGCTGCTCCAAGATCAATAATCACGCCCGCCGCCAGGTAAAGATGTAGACTGAACGGCCGTGGTTCTGGTTGCACCAGCCTGCTGGGACACATCGATTAACAGTAGGGGGAAACGCGTGACGCATATGGAAAACAAACCCATCTAGAACACGCAGTGACATCAATTTTGCCCTTACTGTCATTTTGCAATAATCCTGAATCACCTGGCTAGTAGAAATATCATCCTCGAGTCCTGGAATACATAGGTGTAGTTATAGCAACTGTTCCTTAGTTATGCTCAGAGAACACTTTTCGCTTTTCTCCTCTTTCTTTCCATGTGTGCCCTTAATGCCAAAGATTCGCAAATGGCATTACAGTAACTACTTAGGCTTATCTGCCTCTACATGCTTATTACAGATTAGATATTAATCGCTCTACAGACTCGTAATTTCTCAGATGTATATCACAGAGAAATGTTAAAAAATAATTGTAGCTGCGTTTCTTAGTAATTCTCACTGGTAACCAGAGGAAAACCAGCTGATGACTTAAGACACAAGTGGAAATCGATATCTCCTTATATATTTTCTTTTACTGAGTGCAAAGCGAATGGTGAATCGTGACGAACTGTTTGACCAACTGACGATGTTTGATTAACAGGACGACGCTGAAACTCCATTACTGTTTGATTAGTTGAAATAATGACATAAAGATGTCAAACCCTGGCGCCCTCTGCAGCAAGTACATGTAATATGCAAGCGCTGTGCGGGTAGTAAAGCGCCGGACCAGGTGAGTGGGTGGAGGACACCTGAGCAGGGCCCGGGGGCCTCGTTGTCAGAAAAATTGGCTGTACGCCAGAAATCCCAGCCAGGGCTCCCACCCCCTGCCACCTCAAGGCCCCCATTCCTCGCCGGTGACCCCGGTTTTTCCCGCGAAGCCCCCAACAGTCCCCCCTCTTCTCTTCCTTCCTTTAGTTTCACGTAAACCTCCCCCCCAGGTCATGTCACCTTACTGTCTCCAAAGCCCCTCTTTTCCCCTTTTCTTTTATTCTGGTCCGGCGAGTAGCTCCTGGGGCGAGTCTTACCGACGCAAGGGGACGCTCGATGATGAAAGATCTGACACTCGGCCGTAAAAGCTCGGTCGCCAGCTAGAATATCTCGCGCACCCCGGATCTGTGAAACTCGCCTTTGTCCCCATAGCTACACGACGGGGAGTGTGTGTGTGTGGGGGGGG
>SMGT01011395.1:289241-313541 GCA_004794575.1 Lanistes nyassanus
TTTTTTTCATCCTCGATAGGCATGAAAAATTGTACAGAACAACGAAGTGAGACGGACGTACAGACAGTCAGACGGACAGACTAATGGACAGAGGCGTGAGGGCAGATATTACGTGTATGTGTTTTCCCGTGTGTAGGCCCCTACTCGTGCCAACAATGCGAAACATCTACCAACCCAGTTCATAGTTTTCCTTTCCTTTACAAAAAAAAATCTAAAAAATAATAGAAAAAACGGTAGTAAAAATTTAACCAGTTCTCTCGTCTTCAGAGCAACATAATCCCTTTTCAGCGAAATTTCCAGCTACAGCAACATGACTGATCATTAAAAACACTCGTCGGTGATCTTAACAATAGTTTAGATGCCGTTTTCGAACAACAGGAAGAAAGGGACTTTGGAAACGAAAGTCTAAATGACAACGAGCTTACTGATAGCGAAAGAAAGGAGGACTGGTTTTTCCCTTTACCGACAGTTTGCAGCTATCCACACGGCAGACAAGAACGAATATGTCAGAAGGAGGGGGTAACATTTGCTTATTACCCTGACGAAGATTGAGACTGCTGGGGGGGGGGGGGTATGCAAGCATGCGCGGGCACCACACCAGGAAAACGAAAGGAGGGAAGAAGAAGAGAAAAAAGAAAAAGAGAGAGAAAGAGAAAAAAGACGAGGAGACGAAGAAAAGGGGAAGGGGGTGGTAGTGGTGAAGGGGAGACCGTTATGAGTTAACCAAAGCTTTTCTACTCTGATGAACGCCATATTTCCGAAACTCCGCTTAGACCGAAATTTCCACCGGAGGTTGGGTGCAATTACCTGAAGGGCCCACGTTGTTTCAAGCAATACTTCCCCGTTACGCCCACACAGGCCGACTAAGTCCAATTGAAGCAACAGCAAAGAACTAAGCCCACTGTCTGCAGAAAAAAACCCATCAAAACTAACCGAAACATTTTCACATCTTCCTGTCAGTAAAGAGCAATGCAAAGATCCATCTGCATTTTTGTCCGGTTTAGAGGTAACTAAATCGGGTAAATGGTTGTTTTTTTTTCTCGGTCAGTTGCTGGACTACAGTTCTTGCAGGTGTTACCTTCAACTGAGTCAGGTGAGACTAACCTACGGTGCACATCCTGATTGACTGCATGGCTAGCTACCACGTACCATGATCATTACTCACTCGCTCTGTGACGGTTAGTGACACACGAAGGGATCACTTTACCAGCCGCACTCCCCAAGGAACGCAAGGGAGTGAGTGAGAGGAATGAGAAGCATTCACTTCTGTGTTGTTGTGCTCCACTAGCCGATACTAGTCAAGATCGAGGTTTCCTGAGGGCGAAAGGGAAAATCTTCTGGGCTCGTGCGAGTGAAACTATACGTACGTGCATGGGTGCGTGTGTGCGTGCGTGGGTGTTTGTGTGTGTGTGTGTGTGAAAGAGAGAGAGAGATAGAGAAAGTGAGAGAGCGAGCTTCTCTGCGTGGCTGTTCTCGTGTGCATGGTTCGACTGTTTTCACGGAAATATTAAAGTTCCAGCCGGCGGGAAAAAAAGACGAGGAGACGTACACCAACTTCCCCCCCCCCCACACACACACAAAGAAAAAAAGAGAAAAAAAGCCAAGCAGCCATTAGGACGCTGCCTACATTTTTGTTAATGAGGTTTACACCTCCACGAATGGTCCCTCGATCCATGTGGTCTTGAGTCATGAGTAAACACGCCTATCATCTCCAGTTGTTTTTTCGACAAAAATAAATACTAGTCCAATTTTTAGAAACGCAAAGATGAGACACGCATTTCATAATGATACATTTAATAGGAAAAAAAGATTTTCAGCTACACAAATTTCCGATAAGCGACCCTTCATGACGCAGTTACCGGCTTTACAGCCGTGTTTATTCCCAGGAAAATCCTGATGGGACATGTTGTGGGTGTGTGTGTCTGCGTGGGTGTGTGTGTCTATTTTCTTTTTCTAATTCTACTCGCACATGCGAACTCTTTTGTACCTCAGAGGAGTTTGGTCTTGTTCAGCAATATATAGGGTGATTAGACTCTTGTACACTTGCAATGCCCCACAAGTATCCATGCACTCTCGGTCTAACGTTCAAGGAAGCGTTCCACAGTTTTTAACTTGCAATGCTAATGAGCTCTAGCTGTTTATGTAGGTCAGTACCTGCCCGGGAAGGACGCAAGGTTCGCGGTACACGTACACCTACCCCTTTACTCTGACGTAGGTGCATATACAGGGGGTCGGCTTCATTCGGCAGTTTCCGTCAAGCAGTTTTCGGAGCTTTTGCTTTCTATAGTCGGGTGTACAGTTAAATGAAACCGATTTCTAAAAGCGCCCTGGCTCTCTCTCTCTCTCTCTCTCTCTCTCACACATACACATACAAACTCACACACACACATACACACACACACATACACACACATACACACACATACACACATACACACACATACACACATACACACACATACACACACATACACACACATACACACACATACACACACATACACACCGGAATTTGACTCTTAAAAGTAAGTCAGAGGTGGAAAAAAATCACAGGGGAGTCAAATAGAGTGATATATATATATATATAATTGTACTTCCCGAAGATCATCGAAATAATATTCTAACTTAACACGTACTGCTGTCAGCAAATAGGTAAATATCGACAGAAGATTCAAGATCCTACAGTCTGCATAACAAAGTATATGAGCTTCATAGAAAGTGAATCAAAGCAGTGGGGGAACGCTTGATTTGCTCTTCGTGTTTCAGTCGTGATAGTCGTTGATAAATGTCTGGATGGAAGGAGAAGAACAAATGCGAGAAGGAGGAGGAGAAACAAATTAAAAGATCTTGTCCTATAGCCTTCGAGCAGAGACCTCTGGTCTTCAGAGAACATTTAGCAAACCCCTGAGGCTATACCCTCCAGGGTTGGGTTGCATGAGTGTTCACATCTACACTTCTGGTCATAAGAATAGTCTTACGCCCCGTTCGCCCTTTGTATTTTATGTGCACCTTTACGTATGAACAAGGGATATAGGAACGCTCATGCAGCCCAGCCCAGGAACGCTTGCAGGTATTAGGGGATCTGAAAGCGGCGTTATCTGTCCTTTTACGTGAAAATGACGGTCGCTTTCTCGTCGGCGGTCTGGAGACGCACTGGCATGGGAAAAGAGTGTGAGCAGAGAGGCCGGGATGACTTTCCGAAAGGGTGAGGAGGCGCCCCCAGGACAGAGGAGACAGAGTGGTACGTGCGCCTCTCTAGTCCCTACGGACTCCTGACAGTCACATTGTATGTGGGCTACGACCGTGACACCCGTTCATGCTCGCTTTTCATGCACCCGATTACCGGAACGCCGTAAGCTGTTCGTTAGGGTGTGACCCTGCGCCCCCATTTTTTTGTGAACAGCTAGACTAGTTTTGAAACGTGGTCTTTATTCAAGGAAAGAAATCAGTTTGGCTCTACAGGTGAACTTAATGATAGTTCACTGTTAAAAAGGGAACATTCTTTAAGAAAACTAATTTTTCACTTAATCCTCCGCCTTGCTTTTAGTATCCCATTTTTGAATATGTGGTGGGAATCAGGTATAGCTTCTAGCCAAGGCTATGAAGAGTGTATTTACGTAGATGCAGAAATGCAAACAAAAAATGTATATACACGAAGGGCTTGCTGCTCGATTTTCGCCTTTAGCCAGCTGGTTTGTTCGCCAAGGCGTCCGCTAATCTGTATGCTAGTGTGTCAGCCATTTTGTCGGTCAGGGTTTGCAATATTCTTCATGCGAGAGTCGCTAGTGCAGATGGACATTGACGCTAGAAACCGTAGTGAAAATTACATCTTTTTTATTTTATTGTTTTAAATATTCAGGCACAAAACACAACTGGTTCACAATAGACGCCCTTTCAGCTACAAATGATTTACAATTTCTTCTCATTTGCTCAGAACTTGCAGTAATATACACTAAAAACTAGGGCAGACTTTACATTTTGAAGATGAAAAAGCTTTCCAATTAAGTCGTCGATACATTCGAATAAATAAGTCACTTTCTTAAATACACGTAGCTAACCACCCCATGTTTCTGGTATCTTTCTCCATTCTTCTGAGATATTAGACAGAAAAATTAAACTGCTTAAAATGATTATAAAATTATGAACGCCTGCTTGTCATGCGCACGCTAGCCGTACGACGTATGTTGGCTGCACTCGAAAATCGCTAAAGTTAGTGATGTCGGACACATTCGTGGTCGGGGTCTCATTTGACATACCCATTTCCCTCCCAGCCCTGAGCAGCAAGATTGGAGATACGCGGAAGGCCAATATTTCCATGCCAGTGCAGAATTCTCCTGCATCGAGCGTTCGCATCTCCTGTCCATACGTAAAGATGCACGTAAACTTCCTAAGACGAAGGGGCTTAAGACCGAGGGCCAGATACAAACACTCATGCAACCCAGCCATGACCAGTGCCATCTGTAATGGGCTCTTAATTAATTCTGTCAAGCCTCTGTCCATCTTGGATATTCTGTCAAAACTTCAGAGTCTTTCCATGCAAATCAGTTATCGCTTAATTGCACCCGAACAATTGTAGCCTTTTCCTCCCAAGTAAGCAGCATTCACTATTTTTCAGCTCTCCCCGTCTGTCCCTCACTCTTTCACTTAAGCAATCAGCTGTTCAGTGAAGCTAACGTGTTAAAATCCAAGTGTTCTGAACGTCTCAACAACTAACACAACCAAAATATTTCCTGTAGTTAGAAAACTGCACGCGATGTCTGTAGAAAACTGCAACAGCTGTGTTCTATGTAACACATGTAGTCGTATATTGACGTCACAGGCAACAGCTGTGCTGATCACTGAGTGAAAATGAAGTGATGGAGTGGACAGCAAGCATGTTCTATTGTTACCTTGAGGGGCTCATTTGGATGGAAGCATATTCACAGGCGCGTGCTGTGATGCTGTTGTAGCGCAGCGCCTTTCCCTCGCACTTCATGTCTGTGCATAATCTGTCTGTCCGTTTCTAGTGTGTATGTGTGCGTGTGAGTGTGTATGGGTGTGTGGACGATTGTGCTCAAACAGACCTATAACGTTGCTATCGTGAAAAGCCCGTTATATCCTCGTTTTTTTTTAAAATCACAAATAAACGTGATGGACTTTCACCACATGCACATAATTATGGCTTTATCCGTTATCCCCTTTGGGAGAAGATCAGGCTTAAGCGTGAGAACTCGGATATTTATTGATGGTGTGCAGATGTGTACATATGTGCAAGTGTGTGCGTGCGTGCGGGTATGTGTGCGTGCGAGCGTGAGTGAACGAGAATGAGAATTTACTTATGAGTTTCTCTCTCTCGCTCCCTTTCTTTGTATGTGTGTGCATGAATGTATGTGTGTTGGTGGGGGCTGGCGTGGGTTTGCGCGCGCAGTGCGTGAAGGTGTGTGCGTGTACATGTGCAGGCGCAAGTGAGTGAGCGATCGAGGGGGTGAAGATGTATATAATATTATTTATATACATATTATTTACATATAAATTATGTTCCCCACTCCTCAAAAAAAAAAAAACAACCCCACACACAAGAGTCTCGTGGTCTTCCTTTGATTCACTTCAAAATCCTCATAAAAATCTCACACGGCTCACCCTGTATCCCGACAGGCACTGTTCTGAAAAGCTTGGGAGGATGGGCGGACTGCGACGACTTGTGAAGATTACAACGACCAGAAGTGTGTAATTACAGAAGTAAAATATTGACATTCATTTCTACAGGAAACCTACTAAAGATATATTTTCTGAGACCGTGGGAAAAGACACGAACATACTTTGAAGTCGTGTTAAGTACAGGTGTTTTGTAAGCCTCTTTTCTGCTGTCCTCAAAGTACGTCACGGCAAAGATATACCAGCACTTGATCTTTGAAAAAAGATGCTTAGGTATGAACAACTCACTCTACCCTTTCTCTCTCTCTCTCTCTCTCTGACTACATATGTTTATAAACAGGCATACATAAAAGTGTGTGCAGACTATATACATGTAGCTGACGATACTTCAGTCCTAGAGCGAGCAAAAAAATGATAACAACCTGTCATTTCGACCACTCCAAAAAGATATTGATAATCATAGGCAAAATATAGGTGCTTCCAATTGTGAAGGGTTTGTAAAAAAAAGTGAAATTTGCTTGATGCTAGCATCAGAAGTGTCGCCTAGGACACGAGACACACTGTGTTTACATTCGTATGTTGAGCATCTAGCAGTTGTCTGAACTCATGGCAGGCATTATAAAAGAAGAGAAAATGTGCTTCGCGCTCTAAGTCTTAGGACATGCCAGATCACGTGGGGCCAGATCTCTTTTGTACCGTAGTTTGTGGACTGTTATGTCAGAGAGAAAGAGATAAAGAGAGCTACTTATGCACCACTAACTATACTTCGAGACGTTAAAATATACACAACACTGAGTTATTATACATGCGTCGTAAGCCAGCACTTAGGCAGCCGCATGTTGCAGAAAGGGAGTTCGGGACTGAATGCACCCCTTTTTTCAGGAAAGTTCCTCCACGGCTGAAATGATTTTCAACGAGTGGCAATCACAGGCTGGCACGTTAATGGCGTGCACATAAAATGTGCAATAAAAGGTGCCTTGTGGCAATAAAGTTTAAGCTGTCCAGAATCTGGTCAAGATCTTAGAATTCAAAAACCAATTTTGGCTCATGATTACGCAGACACCAAAGGAAGAGTTTCTGAACAGAAATAATTATCGGAAGATGGGAGCAGGCAGAGTTGGAGGGAGAGAGATAAGAAATGTGAAAATAACTCTTTTTTTTGCATATGGGCCTTTCAGACACAGGAACATGCAACAAAGAAATTTGTCTTTGAATGAAAGTACAGCTTCAAGGAACGCACATGAAGCCATTTACACACACGGGGGATCGCAAAACAAAGCGGTTTACTGTCTAGGCGTTCGTGTTTGGACTGCAGAGATCACCTACATCTGGACACACATGAAAACAATCCACTAGGTGTCGCATTAAAACTGCTAGACGAGATTTTTTTAATCAATGGTGACATTTGCACAAGGTTTTCGAGCTACTCTGAAAGTTCTTTTCTTTCTTCCTCTTTGTTTCTTGAATAATAGTCCACAACACAATGGTATCTTCGTTCACCTGATCTCTGTAACTGGCTGTTGCACGTACGGTTCAAAGAGAGAACAAATTACAGGTGTGGCGCTAATGAATGGTATCAGTCAAACCATCTTCAGTCGAGCTCACCTAGCAAACTATTTCCTCCGGAGCTGAGCAGGAATACCTTTGACAGCTCAAACAGTTAATCACTAGTTTGTGTACAAGCACACATTCAGTTTAACTTCTTAACCCGTCCAATCCCCATGTGAGATGCATGAAGTCCGCGTCGCCTCCAAGATTTTGAATAGGTCAACCTTGCTCCAAGCTGGAAGACACTGCTCATAGTCCTGAACGCACACGCTTAGCCCCAGGCCATAATGTCAGCCTGACTTGAAAGTAACGCCAGAGGACGTACTGCATGAACGCACGTACTACAGACCAATCTGGCAGATTTGCCTGTAGTGGCCTCCACTAAGAGCACCCCCTCCCCCCGAAGAAGGGACGAGAAGGCTTATGCCAATGGATGATGGCTGTAACGACCACAAGGCCTCCACAGTACCGACTTATTTAGAGATAGATCTGGACAATCACAAGTTATTCTATCATTCGTATCAAGCCGCTCGACGCGTCTCTAGCGACGGATGTATTGTCCGTTTGCATATACGGAGAAAGGAGATGGAAGGAGGGGAGGGGGAGGGCAAGAGGGTTAAGGGGACATTTTTGTGTGGTCGTTCCGTATGACATGGCGTGGCATGAGTGCGTGCTACGTATGTGTTCGTGTATTGTGGTATGCTCCGTCCGTATGACAGACAACTCAAATTTCCGCCAAGGATGAATACAGATGTATTGTATTTCATAGCGACTTGTATTGTATTGTATTTTATTGTATTGTATTGTATTGTATTGCATTGTATTGCATTGTATTGTATTGTATTGTACTGTATTGTATTGTATTTTATTGTATTGTATTGCATAGCGACATACCCGAATAGGCTGGCTCACGTAACAGAACTGAGAAACAAGGACATGCAGGAGACTCGAGGAGAAAGAAATATGACAGGATCTAAGATAAGAGTGGCAATGATATTAGAGGACAGTTTTCACTACTTCAGGTGGATCCTTGGCGTAAGTTGTTTGAAGCTGGTCACATCGCCCTCTTTTGGTCTTCCCTCTCACTCTCATATTGACACGCACGCATGCACGCACGCACGAACGCACGCATACTCCTGCAATGTCGTTCAAAAGATGGTCTTAAGTAGATCGGAATTACTGAATAAATGAACGAACGAACGAACGAACGAACGAACCAACCAACGAACGAACGAACCAACCAACCAACCAACCAACCAACCAACCCGAATACGTACCCTTACAAAAGAGCACGCATGGATGCAAAGAAAATTTCATACTTATTCCAAACGCTATGCTTGTGTTCAGATTTTTTCATAACTCAAACCATTTTTATATCAATCTCCATCTCTAGCGGAAGAATATGAAAAGCTTCAAGGAGTTAACGTGGATAAGGAGTTTATGGCCGGCTTGGTGTGCAACCAATCATCATACAAAACCGTGTTAGGTACAGACAAAGCACTCGAACTCTGGAGTTCAAAGGTACTCATGCACTTATAGTCTACCTCTGCACGTGTCCGTCTTAAAAGACACAAACACAAGGCCAAGAAAGGCGAGACACCCTAGCTAGCTATTCTTTCACTGTAATGTAACAAAGAGAATTTTGTGACAGCGTACGAGAAGCTCATTTTTATCCTATGCCTGCCGATCTGCCTGCTTATCTGTATAAATATGACTGGAGCGCACTTACAACCACCCCCCACCCACTTTGGGGTGTGTGTGTGGGGGGGGGGGGCAACCAATGCGACCAACCCTTATTTGTTTAAAGTGGCAAGTACACAGCCCTCTCTGTTTGTGTGTGTGTGTTGGGGGGTGAGGAGGTTGGGGTGGAGGCAGGTGAGTTGAGGGCGTAGACATCCTTCTGTCGTTGCTGACTATTTCAATTAGGCTCCTCCGGTCTGCTTTCACCTCCAGCCGAACGGATATAAATAGAAGTTTTCCAACCAATTATGGTCGTAAACACGGTCAAGCATCCACTTTCCACACTGACAACCCAAGGCCCGTACAGGACAGTCTCTCTCTGTGTGCGTTTTTACATCAGGACACAGTATAGGACAATCTGTGTGTGTGTGTGTTTACATCAGGACACACTGTTTACTTCCCAGTGCTTCGACCTCTAATTTATGCCAAGTCCCAGCTGTGACGAAGAGATAGACATCTATGCAGTCTGCTGAAGTACTTCGTCAGAGATACGAATTAGGACCATAAAATATTAACCACTCACTGAACTACCATAAGAAATTACTTGAAGGTTGAAGAGTGAATGGTCGTATATTTCACTGTAATGTGAAAAATAAACTCGTCCTTTCCTTTTGGATTTTACTCGTTTGTTTTTTTTCCCTCTCTTTTAACAAGCTTGTCTTTTGTTTGATTCCTTTTCATGTGTGAGCCTGTTTCTTTGGCCGCCATCCTAGTCCCCACACCTGCACTACTTTCCCAAGCCACTTTGGAGGGCGTGTTTAATGCTTTACCTACCCCCTTACCACAGCAAGGTCGCATGGAGACGGAGGCGGGAGGGTAGACGGAAGGTAACTTATTTGCATGTCACAGCATCGGGACACCGGCGTAGATAAAATAACAAGGTCGCTTGAAAGTAGGGGAGACCATTCTAGGAGACGGTGAACACTCCAGTATGGGCTGCACGAGCGTACACTCTCACCGAGGCGCTTGTAACCTGCCACAATCTGCATAATTCATCCTGGCTTGTACAGTTCTCTCACGTTCTTGGCTTGATTGTGAGACCATTCTTGTCCGTTCATGTCGAAACGTCTTAATAGCCTTTTCCAGAGTAGATGGGCGAATAATGGCCGTGTGTTGAGTGAATGAGTGCGTGCGTGCCTGCGTGCCTGCAGCCTTGGCGAGTGAGGGCTTGCGTGCGGGCTTGAGAGTGAGTGTAAAGGTGGCACTTTGCCAAGTTAAGAGTTGCGCTCAGAACGTCCGACCTAGACCAGAACATCGATGTTTTCAATAAAACGTAACTGCGGCGACTTTAATCAGTCCCGAGACTTCCTGATAAGTTGATTGCAAGTGAAGCTGACCCTAAACAATATTTTTATTGAGGGTGAGCAGCTATGGTGTGTTTTCTTCTCGAAGAAGCATAAACTGATTAACCAATCAATTAAAGATTACAGACTGATATGAACTGCTAACCCTTTCTGCAAACATTAACTGATGGATATTATCCAGCAAGTTAGGAAAATAGAAACTCTTAAATGAAATCCAGTCGCTAACATACAGGAATAAATAGTTGTGAAAATAATGTGACACTTCTGAACCGTTCTAAGTCTGTTAACTGCTGGGGAAAAGGGTCAGTATTGGCAATACTTTAATAACAAAGGCTTCCAGAAACAAAGTGAACTCACCATGGGACTCAGCCAAGTGACAAATCAACAGACGTGCTGGCCGCAGCGAGTTTTAAAAGAAAGGGAAAGGAAACCGTTCGCTTCTCGTGTCCATGATTCTTTTACTAAAAACTGCGGGTACAGCAGCGGTTGACCAGACTTTCTCGAACCCTTTCACATTTTATTATCCTCCCTCACGTAAATTTGTTGTACACTTTGTTGTGTCGTTTTGAATTCTACATGCCCCAGCCCGATTAAGAATAAACCTTGCCTTGCCTTGAGGTATTTCGAATACAATAAAACAATCGTTTATAGTCTCGTTTATAGAAACCTTTTGGTTTTTATTTAAATCCAAGAGTGGCTCGAAGAAAATGTTGCTGTTTGAGGTGTGTGCAGAACTGTCATCAAGTTAGCAGGTGACACAACTTAACCAATACGGCCAAGCACAACAGACAACACATTAACTGATGGATATTATGTGGGTCTACTTGTAAAGATTTGAGAAAAATATTCGTTTGTTTATTCGATGTCAACTTTCGTTTCCACTCTCCCTTCTCCTATCCCTCGCCTCTCCCTCTCCACCCTCTCTGTCTCTCTTTTGAACGTATACTTGAACTTTTGAACCCCCACTTCACTGAAAAAAAAAATCACGCGCATGCGCGCAGCGCTGAATAAACGTGGTCGACGAAGTTTTTGCTTCGAAGAAACCCTGCTTGCCTGTTGTGGTTGTGTGCTTTTTTTTTGGGGGGGGGGGTGCTTTCGCACTGAAGGGGAGGGGAAATAAGTGTGGGGAAAGGGGAAGAGGAGGGTGGAAGGGATCTGGGGTTTGGTGTCCTGCACTGGTGGTGGCTATGTGTGGTCCCGCTGGCTGGCCTGCTTGCCTGTACGGCCGGTATACCCTTATACGCTGGTGTAAGATATCGGTACAGCAGTCAAATACTGGCAGTAAAATACTGTTCTGCGTACCGCTACCGCATTCCGTACTGTACCCACCTCTATCAGTGAGTCTGTAAGTCATTGAATTCAGTAGTCAGACAGTGAGTCGGTGAGTCGGTGAGTCAGTGAGAGGAGATAGTGAGTATGTTGGCGGGTGAGAGAAAATGAAGAGAAAAAGAGAGGTGAAGACAAACGTCAGATTTTTTTTTCAACGAGACTGTGTTTACTCCACTGGGTAGAATTGTGTTTATTTAAGGAAGGAACGATCTCGCGCAAATGCCAAGAATCTTTATTTTTCTGAGAAACACGCATTTTCCCTTTTTGCGTAGACACTATATTTTATAATGGAAGTTGAGCTTTGTTAGCGAGACCCGATCAGCAGAGGGACCTCAAGCGGTGGATGTTTTGGAGGCACACACAAGTCCAAAGCTGAACATCAGACATTCCTGAAGCAGCCTAAAGGCTCGTGATGTGTGCGGTGTCAGCTCCACATCGACGTGCTGTGGACGCCGATACGTTTAGTACAGGCTGGTTCTGCAGCAGAGTCCTGGCGCGGCTACGTCTGTTGTCACGAAAGCCGGTAATCTCGGGGAAATTGAACAGCATCGGCCTTGACGTAAAGTGCCTAGCAACACGCACAGAGAGGAGCTTGGGATTCAACGGAATTGTTTGGGTTTTTTCAGCCTGTCATTTTCCTGATTCTTGTTCTCTCCCCAGTATTTTCCCTCAAACAAACGAAAAAACTGAGAGAGCGAGAGAGAGAGAGAGAGAGAGAGAAAACGAAGAACGGAAGAGAGGAAAGAGAAAAAAAGCAAGAAAGAAAAAAAAGGAGATTACGTAGATATGAAAGATTGAAAGACGCAAGAAATGATGAAAAAAGTAGAAAAAGTAACAAGACAAAGAAAGAACGAATGAAGGACAAAAATTAAAAACTCCAAACAAATAAAAAAGGAACGTTAGAAAGAACAAAGGAAAGAAGACAGAAAAAACTGCGAGCTAACAAACAAAAGAAAGAACGAAGGAATGAACGAACAAAGAAATAAAAGAACGAAGGAATCAACAAAGAAAGAAGGAGTATTGATACCCGAAACAGCAGCAGGAAAAGATGTGATACTGCAGGTACAGAAAGAACTTGGCGCTTTATCTAGATGCTTGATATGTCCGTCAAGGTATGTATCTACACGCTTCGGGGGAAGAGGCAGTTAAACGATGATTGATGTCTTGGCCAGCCAGCAGGAGTAGTAACGAACACTACATACCCTTCGGGGGGTAGTACCACATATTCCTGCTGAAATCTGTTGTGATAAACAAGTGTAACCCAGGGCTCCACAGAGATCGGTCAAGGCGATTTCTGGCTTTGTGTTACTAATATATACTGCCGAGTATTGGCTATACCCATAGATGTATTCAAGTTTGTTCAACAGTGCAGACTCAGCCGGGTCGTATCTACCGAATACCAGATACCGTATTGCCGTTGTGGGTCCGTAGCCGAATGGGTAAAGCGTTGGGTCACTGACTGAAGATACAATGTGTGATTTTCGCATCTTACGTTTAAGTTTCCATTTCTTCTTCTTCTTCTTCTTTTTTTTTTTTTGACCGACTAGTCAGTAGGCGATTTAGCATTGCAGACTGCACGGTGCCATGCTAGAGGCCCTGTTGAGGAGGCAGAAATGAATGCAATATCCCGTATTCAAGGATACGAACCGGGTGCCAGACTCCAGCAGTCGCCAACCCGGGCATTAAACTGTCTCTCGCGAATCGGCACCGGCCATCTTACTGCGACTGTCACTGTGGCCGAGGCTGCAGTGCATTTCTCAGTAAGAGGACCCTATCCCCTAGTCACCGTGAGGTTGAAGCACTGTCACTGAAAAATGACAAGCCAGCTGCACCCAGTTAGATCGTTTATTGCAGTATATTGCAGTATATTGCAGTATATTGCAGTATATTGCAGTATATTGCAGTGTATTGCAGTATATTTCTTGATCCTCCCCTCACCCAGAAATAAGGAGGTTATTGGGGTAAGTCTGAAGGAGATCAATTTAAAATTGCGCAGCAAACTTTACAAAGAAAAAGAAAATTTTAAAAATCCAATCACTTTAAAACACCTGAGAGAAATTTTTTCTGAATCTTGAAATAGAAGAACGCATAAGCGTAGTCTCAAAATATTGTGAGAACTTCAGCGAGCAGAAACGGTCTACGAATGCTTGTAAACAAATTCACCTTTTTGAGGGTTGGGGAGATACAGTAATGAAATAAACTTTGTCTTCTCGTTTAAAACAATAACAATTCTTGGGCACGGTGCTACAGTTATGACTATAATCACTAAAACTGTTTGCATAGAAAAAGAAAAGAAATTACAGTATTTCCCGTATCTTCTGAAATGGATTACATGTTGAACTTCTGTAACTCTTAAATCACTGCTTTTAGAGACATCCTGATCGAAGACCAAACAAGCATCATATTATCCGATCACGCGACAGCAATTCCGTCAGGCGCATAACGCCATTACGGGAATGGCTGGCAGCAGGCTGTTGGGTGCGCGTGGAGAGATGGGCACGCAACCTTGTCTGACATCCGCCGTTACCGGACATCGATTTCGAAGGCCACTTTAGCAAGGACTTGGTTTCGCGTCGTTAGATTCTAGTGCCCAGCCAGCGGAAGGACCAGGCTTTACAGCTAATGGTGCTAATCCAGACGTCGAGGCTGAAAGGAATATTGCTTCATTGCTTTCTTAATTACAACTGTAATCTCAGTCTTCAGGACGCAGGGGCGTGCTCGCGTGCTGATGCGTGCAGTTAGATCTACTCCTGGGTGCAATGTGTTAATGTACTGGCGTACGAATTACGTGTGTTTATGCATGATTATCGCTCAGTTAGCTAATCTTAAGAATCGGACTGTAGTGTACAACACTTTGACTGTGTTCGTCGCAGAATTGAAGGCAAATTTCCGTGAAATGTCATTGATACAGAGGGTAGGGAGTTCGGATGCCATGTCCTCTCCAGCACAGTACTTTCTTTGCACCTGGCCCCTGTTTACTAGGTCGGGAGTGTGGGTTGTCCCGTGGATACTCCAGCTTTCTTTGCACATGCACACTTCGACTATAATACAGATCTCCCACCACCTGCGCTGCACGGACAGTCGTAGTGGTCTAACGTTAAGGCGTCCACTTCTGAGGATGGACTTAAAAATCTAGTAGAACCCTAGCCTCGTTGGCCCAGTGTCAGTATGATGTGACTGGGTGGGACCGCGGCCTGTGTTGTGACAGCAGTCCCCATAACCAGCACGTTAACTTGTTTCAAACAACACCATTACTTCTGATACGCACTTAGTCTGCGCCTGGACGTCAATCAGAAAAAATCAAGTCTGGTCTGCATTAACAACAGCAATAATGCGGCATGCCTTCCTCACCGCATACAGAGATCACCGATAGAAAATACACAACACTCGTCACAGCGACGTTTACACTCCACACAACAGTTGGTACCATAGAAGGGAGACCCTTGCTGCTTGTCCAACCATGACCTGATAGCAGGTTTCCTCCCTAGTGTCTTCAATGATAACAGCAGACTTCACTTTGTGAATCCCTTCCACATGTCCTTGCCTAACCTGGAACACAACGCCACTGAAGAATAGTAAGACCTTCACTTTACAGTCTACCTGGGGTTCTCGTCACCCATTTAACGTAAATATTTTTTTTCACGGCAGAAGAAGCACAGATGTCAAGATAGTCTTGCTCAGGGGCCCGACAATCCCCACACTCCGATTATCACAGTTGCAACACAGCAACCAACTGATGCAAGCACTAACATTAGGTGCGAAAGGCCAACCCAAGGGTCACAGCAGAGAAAAGATCTTCCAGCAAGAAGTATCAAACAGCACTACTAATAAGTCAGATAGCACCAGACACTGCTAGCAGGCAAGATGGCAAAAGACTTTGCTAACAGGAGACAGCAACAGGCCACTTACATTTTGCAACAGTAAGGTTTCAAAGCTTGATAAATATCTCCTCCATACAAAATCTCAGTCAGTCATAGCAGCGCCTAACTCCATCTAGTTCCAGGAGCTGTGTGTGATGACCCCTGCTCCTTGGTCTATGACCTGTCATAATGCCATTGGCAGGTTACCTTGAGCTCCATCCAAAATAGAAGTTGTTCTAGCATCGCTCTTTTGAGACGCTATTGTGACGCAGCATCTATTCCTTGCGAGTCACATAGTTCACCCTGGGGTTAACACCTCAGGCACGGACAGTAGGGTGGCATCTTTTGCTGTCCCAGAGCAGTAGAGTAAATCAAGACTTTTTTCCCCTCGCCTCAGCGCTACATCCTCCCCTGCGCATTCACACAACCCGTCTCCAGTCCCCCATGTCAAGGCTGGACACATGCGGGTAACTTAATGGTAGCTGGCTAGCCTCCTGAGGTGCAACTGCTAATTCTGCCTGGCCTTGCAGTTACCTAATCGGCCCAGAAAAAGGCTTAATCATAGAGATTTAACAAAGAATATGAACTAAGACATTCAGAAATGAATTACAACAAAGTCTAAGACATACATCATTTGTTCTAATGGACACAAAATGTGAAATCTATATTAATCCGTGAATAAGCAAGGCAAGGCTTTTCAGGAAAATGCTTGAGGACCGTTTATATTATCGGAAACATCGATTCTGGTATCTGTTTTGACAAAACCCTCACATAAACTACAGTATGTTGACTGTTGTCTAGGACACAACTGTGGGCAATTGTAATTGATACAGCAATAAACAGAAGCAAAAGGGACAGAAAACAGGAAAAATGCATCAAAGTCTAGTTTAATAGGCTTCTCTCTCTCTCTCTCTCTCTCTCTCTCACACACACACACACCACCACCACCACCACCACACAAGCACGCACATACAAACATTCACCCATGCACAAAACTGTACGTGGCCATGGCCGGCAAATTCAGAAGGGATTTACTACACGTAAAATAAGGCAGCCCTGGGCTAAATCTTTTATGGAACCCTCCCTCAGATACCGCCCTCCATTAACATATGAGCATGTACACATTACAAGCCTCGGTCATAAACAAAATCTTGTAAACCTACCATCCCTCCGCCTTTAAAAAATTCGGGGCTGCGTGACTACAGTGGCTAAAAGCATTTCTCGGGACTACATGGCGTCACTGCTGTTGTGTGAAAAGGATCTGGCTGCTGGGATAAAATGAACGCGTTTTATTTGGGAGATTACCACTTAGACGAATACATATGTATGAATACTACAAACGTGTTTCACTACATGAGTAAAGCTATGAATGCTACAAACTTGTTTCTCTACATGAGTAAAGCTATGAATACAACAAACTTGTTTCACTGCGTAAGTAAAGCTATGAATACTACAAACTTGTTTCACTACATGAGTAAAGTTATGAATACTACAAACTTGTTTCACTACATGAGTAAAGTTATGAATACTACAAACGTGCTTCACTGCGTAAGTAAAGCTATGAATACTACAAACTTGTTTCTCTACATGAGTAAAGCTATGAATACAACAAACTTTTTTATCTACATGAGTAAAGCTATGAATACTACAAACTTGTTTCTCTACCTGAGTAAATCTATGAATACTACAAACTTGTTTCACTACATGAGTAAAGCTATGAATACTACAAACTTGTTTCTCTACATGAGTAAAGCTATTTAAAACAAACGCACGCACACTCACAGGACCACTAGACTTCGTAAGGTGGTTGTGTACACTTAAAGCAGCTGTTACTGTTAAGACTTTAAACTTTCAGAAAAATCCAGAGAAACATGTCAGCGTAAGTACGCATCACAATACATATAAGCTCTCTCACAAAAGAGCGATCGCGATTTCATTTGTCCAAAGTGCAAATATGCGACATGTTACGGCTGTTAACCTACATTATTAGAACATACACACTTATTGCATGTTTCCCATGTAAGGAATACATACGTACACATCCACACACCCACATCACATAAACGTACCACAAGTAAAACACCCAGACTAACATATTGGGATTTCTGCCAAACGCGAAAGCTTCCAGACACGTAGGCAAACATATTCGGATGATGCATACATACAAACACGAAATCAGGCAAATGCACGTCAGAACACACACACATAAATAAACAAACACGTGCAGGCACACACACATCCCCCCTCTCTCTCTCTCTCACACACACAGAGTTTTTCCAGGTTGAGAGTTTGTGAAACTGTCCATGGGAACCATGGAATAAAACGATAAAGCGAAAATGGCGCCGGGCCAGGTCCTACATCGAAAACATTTATATATGGCCTCGATAAATGCATCGCCAACAAACTGATACCCCGCCCTTTGTGAACCCCTTTTGGAGGATAGGGTGAGGACAAACCTGACAAACCTGTTTCGGATTCCCTGCAGACTGCGGATCCTCAATAACCCTCCCAAAGGGACATCTTGAATTTATTCTTTTTAAAAAAAAACGCGTTTTCCTTCCTTCTATATTGTATTCGTTTTTTAATATTCAGAACAGCCTTTACCCCTGAAAGGCTATTTTTGTGCACGCTATCAGTTAATAACACGTTTGTTCAGTCAAGCATCTTGTCAGTTTTTCATTTGCTATAGAAACGTTCGCACTCATGACATTATAAAATTGTTTTCGTAGCATGTGAAGGCAACTCCTACAATGTAGCGCACTCAAGCTCACAAACATTTTTAAAGAATGCAAGCTAAGTTATTTTTCTTTGCTTGCTAACACCGAAGCTCACGCAAAATGCAATATCGATATATACAGCTCAGGAGAACTTGGATCATTACTTGGTTGTGAAGGCTTACGTAATCTAAAACAACACAACACTTTGACTTGTCGAGTTGCTAACTAGAATACCATTGAAATCATTTACAAAAATCAGCAACATAAAATACATTATCGAATGCCATATTTTTGATGTTGCATGTGGATGGTTTGATCGATTGTGGCTGGTGACATTACGCGTATATACATAGCGCGCGTGCACTGCAGGAACTAAAGAACTACATACTCATCGAGTCGCAGATCCGCTCAGCAGCAAAACATGTCCCCACCTACCCAACTAAGGATCACTGGCCAGTAGATCACAGAATCTGCTATTTGTAAGAGTGGTGGTAATTTAAGCACAGTAGCACGAAGTTTTTATTACGTACATGATTTGTACAAAAGTTGTATGTAGGTCTCCCCTGATTGGCCATACTTTAACAAGATAACACTCGTGCCGAGCTGACGTCCTTGACAGAGGCTGACACGAAGATACCTGCTGTACTCTGACAGGCATCTTCCCAGTTTTTACCTTGTTTGGCAGGCTATAATAAGGGGACAGGAGAGAAAAAGGAATGAAAAGGCTGTTCGCTCGTTTACCAGCCAGACTACACAGCAGCTGGAAACACTGTGGATCATGCAAAAATTGTGGTATATCTTGATCTTAATTGAACTGCTCATTTTCATTTATTAGCTGAATAGAAAAAATACTTATTTAAATACATTTATTTTCTTATTGAAGACTGACAGCGTCCGATTAAAAAAAGCATTTCACTCTCCCCACCCCCCACAAAACTGAACAACGAACCAAACGGACCAACCATCCATGATCTACAGGTCTTTACGAATTAGTTGGTATTCTCCCTTTAGTCTCTTTCTGGCTACTCTGCTTTGGTTGACTCTGTTGAAATGGAACAATATGAACTCGTTATTCGGGAGTCCTAATTCTCTCCCGGTGCCTTTGGCCTCCTCTTTATACGTTTCATCCCACTGTATTTTTATAGCTGGTTTAATGGCTAGTTTAATGAGAAGACTGGTTTTGAAGTGCCTGAAGTGCTGACAGTGAATCAGAGACAACCATGCAGTAACGATTTTAGTTTGTGATGCAGATTGTCTGTTTTGTAGTGCTATCAGCCTTAGGGCAGTAGGTATTGCTATGAGCTCTGGAGTGAATATAGATGTGTGGCTGGGAAGCTCGGCTGTAGCACTGGTAATTTTAGGTGCATAAACTCCTATTCCTGTCGTGTAGAGGATCGGGTCATGCGAGTTATCTATAAATATATATGTAAATTATCTTTGTAGGTAGTGTTGCGTTTCTGTCTGATTTAAAAAATTTTTTTTATCATTTTGGTGAGGTGAGTTTCTCTGTTATAATTGGCGAGGTCCGTGTCGATCTGTGGTGGGTGTAACGTCCAGGGAGGTATTTGTGAGCCTGTATCTGGGTATGAACCTTCGATGTTAATGTTTGCCCCTGGTGTGTGTTCTATTTCCTGTGCATTTTTTATGTGCTTGGTTGTGGGGTGGTTTTTCCTGTGCGGTGTTTGTGCGCTGATGGTGGATCTGTTTGAGTGATCTGCAGGATGACACTAATTTATTTTGTAGTAGTAACTGGCTGCCTTTTCCTTAATTATTAATTCTGTAGGTTTTTGTTCTGTCTCTGCTAGATTTTTGGTGCTCATCGGGATGCATGGCTACGTTTGACGAATTGGGATACATATTCATCGAGTTAAGAAAAATCCTTTAGTAGTTGGCGTCTGCCGATGTCTGCTGAGAAATCCTCATCTCCTGTTTTGGGTTCAAGAGAGACTACTGCTGCTGAGTCTCAACAGAGTTACATACCATGGTTAATTTGAGTTTGCGTAAATTTTTAAAAAAAATCCTAGCTAAAAATTTCTAGCCATTTGGTATGCTAATAGGCTTTGATTAAAGCAATGTACGCAAAGATTAATTTATTTGTGGAGAGATGTTAAAATTCATTTTCACTATTTCTTAAATTTACATTTTCGACCATAAAATTCAGTTCGTGCAACAACTTCCCGTCAGTGTGCGCACCAAACCCTAGCTAAATAAATTAAAAAACGTGATCTCAACCATGCAGTAGCCTATGGAAATAAAAACGATGATATGATTTGCAGGATAGACAAAGCTTGATAAAACTAATGGCATCAACAGCTAATATAAAACGTAAAAGTAAATATAAATAGAACTGATCAGAAGACAAAACAAACACGAAAACCTAAAAAATTTGCCAGGATGCGTTAAACCTAAAAAAAAAAAAAAAACCATGATCATGCTTCTGAAATACGCTGATCAGTAGATATGCTAGACAACAAAGGACAGCACATACGTGGGAAATGCAAAACAGTACATTGACCTCAAACTGCAGAATTGAAAAAAAAGGCAGGGCTCGTCCGGGATTCGAACCCGGGACCTCTCGCACCCAAAGCGAGAATCATACCCCTAGACCAACGAGCCTGTGCTACACGTAAACATTACTTTTACAACTATATACAAAACTACAATGGGTCGTATTTCAAGTTCTCAGAAGTTATGACTGTGGAGTATATATAATGTACATATCGTTTGATATAATCATAGACCTGAAGCATTCATTGAATGTGCATCTTAGTGTATTCTGCACACTAAAACTAACTGTTGTCTCCCTTGAGACATTAAATTGATGTCCCTTGGTAGCCTGTTTATCGTTAGACGCACGCTGAGTGAAGTAAAGGCACAAGATTAGTTCTGTTAGATTTAGAATCAGCTTATTGTTTCCTTAAAGTTACACAAACAGATACTCTATAAATTCTATTAAGTAAAGAAAAAAGTGAAATGGCTACAGTGGACGAATTGAAGAGGAGGATAGCAGACTTGGAAACACAGCTGGCCGATGCGTTGCAGACGAAAAATGCCCCGATCAGGGGAAAGATATCCCAGATGAGTGCCGAAGTCGTTGATTCCAATCCGTACAGGTAAAAGCTTTTTAATACTCCGATACTCCAGTCTCCAATTTCTACATTTTTAGTCGTTGATGGCTGTCTCTTTTCCTGCTTCTCTTTGCGTTGTTCTTTGCCGTACAGTATTCGACCATATGGAACACTAGACTTTTACTTTTCTTTATAAATTAGTTTTGCAAACTTGTTTTGCCCATAACTGCACTCCCAACCCCAAAACATAGTAGATCCACTCACCACTGTGATTTCGTTACAAACACTGTGACAATCCAATCTTCAAAGGTTACTAGTTTAGCCATTTGTTTTCACATTTTCATGTAAAGAACAAATCCTATGAAGTTTTTGTTAACGCTGTATGAGTACAAATGATTTAATGAGATGTTGGTGCAAGATTGTAAATTTGTAGGATAACTTTTGAATAAAGTTAATGATAAAGGGTAATGATTAAGAGTAATGATGATGAGCAGACGTTGGGGGGGGGGGGGGCGTGGATAACTCTAGATTGGAAGTTTGATGATTTGAATTCTGGATTAATCAAGGATTATAATTATATCCTTGAGTTAAATATTTTGCAAACTCCATCATTGGCCCTCCCCTGAACATTTAACTTGAAACCGGCTCTTGGCACTGGCCATGTTACTGCAGGTGTCAGTTCAGCAGGTGTTTCAATGCATAGCTCAAAGAACCCTATCCCCCGCTAGTGTTAAATCACTATAATTTTATAAAATGGAAGCACTGCCTATCCAAATACCCATCTCTCCTACCAACCAACAAAAGTGAGAACAAATTGCAAAAGTTTTCTTTTACAAATTGTAAACTTAAGTTATTTCTCTTATTTCAGTCGCCTTATGGCACTGAAGAGGATGGGCATAGTTGACAACTATGAGGTAAAGTTACCATAATTGAATCAAGTATAGTCAATATTGTTAAAAAAAACTTATAAAACTTATTGTCGAGAAAAGAAACAGGCGACTGCGGCTTGGGGTAATAAAAGTAAACAAAAGGAACTTCGCCAAGCGAGAGTTGGACAACAAGTCAACATTTCAATTCAAGGCATGGCCCCTTCTTCAGGATGGCACAGACAGATAAAAAATAACAAATAAAGATAACTTAGCTGACAAGGACACTGGTCATGCACATTCGATGTACAGGAAGAGAATCTCATGCCCTGAAACGTTGACATGTTGTCTGTCTAACTCTCGCTGGCTAAGTTCCTTTTGTTGTACCTAAACTTACTGTTCTTTTTAACTTTTGATTTTGATGCTAGGCTGGGAATAATTACATGACCATTCATACTGGCTTTTCCAACAGACAATTCATAAAAATACTAAATGTAAAGGTGGTTAAAATGCCTAAAATGCATCCTTTTATTTTACATGGACTTGTTACCTGTGGAAGCAAATGATTTAAATGCAAGTGTAATCCATCCCTATTGTTGTTTCCTTGAGTAACACTAAGAGATCCAGTCCTGTATTGTTGGTGGTCTCTAAATCAGTGTCGTGTTTTGGCCAGGGTTATATTTCATTTGATGAATACATCGTTAGTTTATACTGACTGTGAATTTGATTGCAGCGGATTAGAGAATTTTCGGTGGCAGTGGTAGGAGTAGGTGGAGTGGGCAGTGTGACCGCTGAAATGTTAACCAGGTGTGGTATAGGAAAGGTAAGTTATTCATGCAGTTTTACGATATTGCGTACAGTGCTGATTGTATTTACTGCAGATTTCACAATATGGTCATCATAATTTGACTTAAATTTTAAGTTCAAATATTGTTAGTAAAGTGGTAAAATGTAGTTAGATGGGAGATACCTTAACTGCAGATAGTGTATGTGAGGAACATTTTTGAATGACACAGATTTACATTCATTTAAAAAAGAACTCAAATGGATGTCTGCGCACCCTTGGCACCCAAATTAAAACATTATAATCACTGATATATTCTGATTTGACTAAAATTTTCAAAAGAATGAAGGACAGAACTGAGACTGATTCCCGATGTTTGCCTTTTGTAGTTGATACTCTTTGACTATGACAAAGTTGAACTTGCCAACATGAATCGCCTGTTCTACCAACCTCATCAAGCTGGCATGAGCAAAGTTGAGGCTGCTGAGAGAACGCTAAGGTTGGTGGTGGTGCTCTGTTTTGATTTTTTGGGGTCTCCTTATAGTGTCAGTGAAGATCTGCCAAGCAGTCTGTCACTTTCTGTGGCAGCTTGGGATTGTACAGGCATGGCAGCCATTTGCCAAAATGTGTGTGTGCATGAGAGAGAGAGAGAGTGAGAGAGAGTTAATGTGTATGTGTTTGCGTGTGTGTTCATGTGTGTGTGTGTGAGAGAGAGAGATTGAGAGAGAGAGAGAGAGTTAATGTGTATGTGTTTACATGTGTGTTGGGGTGGGTGGATGTGGGGTTTTCATCAAGTTCATGCCTTAGTAAACGGAACTTTTGTTTGTCTGCTACATTAACATTGTGATTACAGCTTAGTGGTATTATAGATTTGTTTATGATCAGTTCATTTTGCCGATATAAAAAAGATGTTTCTTCATAGAGAAATACTTGTTTTTGTTACAGGGAGATCAACCCAGACGTAGAGTTTGAAGTGTACAACTACAACATCACCACAATGGACAATTTCCAACATTTCATGGATAGAATAAAGTTAGTGAAGCACTGTTTCCACTAATCCAGTATTGTGTTCTTTTCCCATAGTTCTTTGTTTGAATCGTTGCTGAATGAATGTGTCATCATGTGCATCGATTTTGGGCAAAAAGCTAAGTACCATATAACAGATTTACTAATCTGGCACTGGCGGGATTATCGTGCAGTGCCCTCTTTTGCATCAGCAGCTTCAGCATATGCCGATCAATGTGGAGGTAATTTATGTGTGAGACCCTGTAATGTTTTACTGTTTATTTTCTGCAGGAATGGTGGCATAGGAGGAAGCAAATCTGTGGATCTAGTACTGAGCTGTGTCGACAACTTTGAGGCTCGCATGGCTATCAACACAGTAAGCAAATGTTTCAACTGCTGTGGAAAACTGATATAGTTTCCCATATGGATATAGTTTCCTGTCCTG